>CM030367.1:197433450-197922405 GCA_017893485.1 Hemerocallis citrina
TGGTAAATGTAGATTGCATGATCTTAATTTAATTGTTTCATGATGTGTTGAAATGCTATTGTGAATTAAACAAATGACTAGAACTATTGCTACATTAGAAAGAGAAAGAGTAAGTATCATGTAGGGAATTATTGGAATGAAAATTGATGCATGGTAGAACATTCTTCTAATAGTCAAAATAATGTAACACGTAAGAAAAATGGTTTTATAATGCGATTATAGTAGAGAAATAGTCTCATTAGTATATATATTTTATGAGTATAAGGAATTTTTATACAGAAGTTTTGATGAGAGACAACACTTTATTTGAAAATTGATATTATGAGTTCTTTAATACAATTTGGGAGAAAATTTTGTTACATTGTCAAAAATGAGAATTTTATAAAGTATAGATATATGCACTATACTGTATTTTTGAAAGAAAATGTTCTGGAAAAAGAATTACATTTTTTTGAATGGTACAAATTGGTTGAGTAATCGAATTTTATAAAGAAATTCATAAACTGACAAGAAGTATAAAGTAATTTCCAGTCTTACTTATAACAGAAAATGAGCTTGGGATTATTGGTGATCGGCATGGGTTTAGAGTGCTGTAGCCAGGCGGGGGTCTTGGGTTCGAGTCTTGAGAGGCTCTGTTTTATTTGAATTTCGATTTTTCCCGAAATACTGTACATCACAAACATAAAGTAATTGAGCGAAATTATATCGCTAGCTGCCTTTGGACTTCTTGGTCTTCGGGTGTGCTCTAAGTTGGTCATTGTTCATGGCGGAGGTTTCGGTTTCGAATCCGCCGACCCACTTTTATTTAATTTTCGTTTTTTTTTTTTGAGTTTTTAAGGAGTATTAAATTTGGAAAAAATTCTATTATAACTCTAAAATTATTTAGACTTTATAGAAAATATTTCCACAATATTTTGATATATTTTGTGAGAATTGGAAGTGATTTTTATATATTAAAACTATCGGATGAAGAACTTGATAATTCTTAAAATGTGATTCTTGTATAATTAAAGGAAGATGAAAATTTGAATGCAATTACAATCCTCTTGACGAGATGTTAGTGATTGATTGAGAATATCTGAATTTCACACAATGCTATAAGTGATTAAATTAATAATGAAAGTTGAAGTGAGTTACATCATGTTATGAGATTATAAAGAAATATTTTCTTTGAGAAAGAGTTTATGAATAAAGAAATTGAAATATTATTTTGAGATTGAATATAACATATTGTTGATCTCTAGAACGAGATGGTTGTTGGAATCTAGAGGTTAGGAGAGACCCTTAGAAACCGGCAATTGTTATTAATATTAAATTGAGAGCTAACCAGTGTGGGTTGAGCACCTCTTTGAGAAGTAGCCAGTGTGAGTTGACTTGCTCTTGTGTTGGTTTAAGTCCGGTAGGATAAGCTAGCTCTAGGTTGTGATGTTTTTCTTCAAAAACAATCTAAAATATCTAAGGACAACACTACAGTGAAAGATGTTATGAAAGTAAGAGAAAAACACAAGTATGAGGGCATCGGATTCACGGTGTAAGAGTTTTCACAGGCTGTCTATATGATGCATCATGTCATAACATGAATTCATCTCCGAAATTATCGGGATCGTGGCGACGCTTATGGGGTGCTTGGTGACTACGTCGTGCCATCGTCCCATGACGGAGGCGAATTGTCCATAGGCTGTCTACATGATGCATCATGTCATGACGTGGGATTCCCCTCCAGGCTGTCTGGACATGGGCTCGTAACTCATAAAATATATAGGATACTTACCGTTGTTACCGTAGTAGTTAAACTCATAACGAGGGATTCAACCCTACAAGATGAATAACGGTTAAGAGCTTACCCTCGGATTTATGTAGAATGGGATGCATAAGTTCGAACAAGTGTGCATTAGTTTCATGAAATATAAATAACTGTATTAAGGCTAAGTGCACTAGCACACACGACATCAATAGGATAGTCCCTCTTTAGCTTTGTTTGCGATCAAGTTTGTGTTTGTTAAAGTATTAAAGAATCATTATATTTTCAGCATAGCGAGGATGGTCGTGTATAATATTGTGTTGGTTGTAAGCAACTAACGTGCCCTCAGTTTCATATGCAGGACTTGGAATTTACAAGAAGATATAAAGATGAATTTGATGCTGATAATTACTTAAATACTAAAGTTGTTACAATTATACATTTATCATTGTTGTAATTCATTTATTTTTTCGCTGCGCGTTGTTGTAAAAGACTTTGTTGTAATAAAATTTTTAAATTCCTTGTAAAACTGTACGAAGTAAAGTGTAAAGATCCTATGGAACTTTGAATTCAGACTTATTTGGAATTCGGGGTGTTACACTTCTCATGCAGACGCAACTGCCTTGAACCATAAGCAATAACCTTGCCTTCCCGCATCAAGACACACCCCAAACCTGTGAGAGATGCATCACTGAAGATATCATAATCCTTCTTGGCTTGTGGCAAAGCTAAGATAGGCGCAGTCGTCAACCTCTCCTTTAGCTCAAGGAAACTCGCCTCCTACTTATCAGTCCATGTGAATACCACATTCTTCCAAGTTAACCCTATCAAAGGAACTGCAATCTATTCATAGCCCTAAATGAATCTCATATAGTACCCAGCCAAATCCAAGAAACTCCTGACTTCCTTCACTGTCGTTGGCCTGGGCCAATGCTTCACTGCTTCAACCTTCTGAGGATCAGTGGTCACTCCCTCCCTAGAAAGAATATAACCAAGGAAAGCGACCTCAAACTTCCAAAACTCACACTTCGACAACTTGGCATACAAGTTATGCTCTTGCAACTTCTTCAATACCTCTGTCAAGTGCTTAGAGTGCTCTTCCTCCGACTTCGAATACACCAAAATATCATAAATGAAAATCACCACGAAGAAATCAATAAATGGCTGTAAAATCTGATTCATCATATCCATGAACACTGCCGGCACATTCGTCACTCCGAATGGCATTACCAAAAATTCATAGCGTCCGTGACGGGTCCTAAAAGCTATTTTACTCACATCTTCCTCCTTAACTCGAACTTGAAGATACTCTGACTGCAGATCAATCTTCGAAAATATAGCTGCTCCCCAAAGCCTATCAAACAAATCATCAATCCGTGGAAGCGGATACTTGTTCTGAACAGTCACCGTGTTCAACTCTCGATAGTCAATGCACATCCTCATTGACCCATCATTCTTCTTCACTAACAACACTGGTGCTCCCCACGGTGAAGAACTCGGCCTGTTAAAACCCTTACTCAGCAATTCCTAAATCTTCTTCTTAACTTCATATTGCTCTACAGGTTCCATCCTGTACGGAGCCTTAGAAATCAGAGTACTCCTCGGCTGAACATTAATACAGAATTCCACATCTCACTGCGGCAGCAATCCCGATAAATCTTTCAAGAATACTGTAGGAAAATTCCTGACAACTAGAATGCCTCTGACTTCATCTAGAATCATCAACTTAGATAGCATTGCAGTCACTTTCGGGTCCTTCTTCTTCCCCTGGAAAGTCACTGCGGGACCTCCTGGTGCTTTCATTAACACCACTTTCTTCTTGCATTCAATTGTGGCATCATATATTGCCATCCAATCAATGTCCACAATCAAATCCACACCCATGACTTGCAGCTCAATGAGATCAATGCCAAATAATCTCCTACTAATCTCATTATCACAGCCCTCATAATATCGATCAGCAATCAATTCTTTCCCTGATGATGTTACCACCGACAAGACTCTGCCTGGAAATACCTTAGGTTCCATGCCTAAGACTTTAGCAAAATTGAGCGACACAAATGTATGCAAAGAACCAGTATCAAATAAAACTTTTGCTTTTTTTTTCCATTAACCAAAACAAATCCTGTTGCATGAAGAATGATACTCAAATCTCCAATTTATTCTCAAACAAAGTTTTACTTAATACATCAAATAAAATTTAAAATTCTTGCATAACCTGGATCACATCCTCTAAGTTACCCGTATCCTCCTCAGTTAATGCGAACACTCGCCCTTGCCTCTGAAATTTTCCTCCACCTGCACCTTCCTTCTTCAACTGCAGACAGTCTGGTATGAGATGCCCTTCACGACCATACTGATAACAAGCCCGCGCCTTCCGAGGCTTGGTGCATGCTGACTGATAGTGAACTGTCTCTCCACAGTTGAAACAAGTCATGCCTTGATTTGCGGGTGCCTTCTGCACTGGCCCACTGAACCTGCCCTACTTCACTGAGAACTTCTTCCCACCCTGACCAACTGCTGGCCTCTTATTCCTGTTCCAGGTATCCTGCTTCTTCTGGAACTAATCCATATCTTCTTTTGTCATTACTGCTCTCCTGGCCAGCTTATCCAACCTTCTGATGCCCAACGATATCATCCGCGACCTCAAATTCGGCCTCAAGCCCTGCTCGGATTTCTTGGCCTTCTTCGTTTCATAAATAATCAGCTTCGATGCATACCTTGACAGCTGGGCGAACTTAGTCTTATATTCGCGTACTGTCATGTTGCCTTGCTGTAGATTCAAGAATTCCGTTGCCTTCCTCTCCTGAATATCCAGAGGAAAGAAACGATCCCTGAACTTATCCAGAAAAGCCTCCCAAGTCACATGTTGATCCCCAAAAGTCCTTTTCACTGACTGCCACCAGACTCCAGCATCCTTCTCTAACTGCATTGTAGCCAATTTCACTTTATTGACTGTTGGGGTTTCTAAGACTTCGAAGACCATCTCCAACTGTCTAATCCAATCATCAGCCTTATTTGGATCAGACTGCCCCTAAAAAATAAGCGGCTTCATTCGCTTGAAGGACTCAACCTGCTTAATTGGATCAGCATTAACAAACACTGGTCCAGCCCCTTGATTCTAATTCTAATTTTGTGCCATGTTAGCTGCCATGAATGTGTTCAAGGTCTGATTCACCATGGCAATCTCAGTCTCAAGATCAAGTCCAGGCCCATGAGAACCTTCAGCCCCATCACCAATTCCACCATTCCTGGTCCTAGGTCCTGTCATTATACTGATTACTGCAAAATGAGGAAAAAGTTAGAGCATCACAACACTTTTCATATTCACATCAATACCCCATGACAAAACCTTAATCATGCCCCAAATCAACACAGCTTGTTTTAATTCTATGTGATACTCACACTCTAAAGTCCACACCTAGGTACTCACGCTTTAATGTCCACACCTGGATTTATTCTTATACCATGTTTATCATTACTATTAAAGCATTATCTGATACCAACTTTTGTAGCGCCCCGAATTTTCAATATAATATCTCAGAAATAAGTGGCATAATTCCCAGCATCAACCTTAATGTAATAATAAACATAGCCAAAAAATAGATAAAATTTTCAACTTTTATTACAACAATTATTTACAAAGTACAGCAGAAAATTAAACACCTTGAATTACAACTTCTTCTCTTTTACAACACTTTCTTTTACAATTTACATAAGCCACGATATCATTCTACCACATGCATCCAAATTTCAATGCTATAGGTACCTACCTGTAGAACATGAGGCTAGAGATAACCCTAACCCCAAAACTATAGAGGTCAGCTATAACGGTATGAGTGACATCAAAAGAAATAAAACATAGATAAAACATAAAAGGTAAAGTCATGATCAACACATATCAACGGTATTAACAGATGGAATATGAAATGGCAGTAAATAAAACATGAAAACATCAAGTGAAACTAGACTAAGTGTCAAGTGTAGGAAAACAGAAAACAAACATGCATAAAACCAAGTCAAGAAAACACAAATGCAATATGATGACTCTCTAATGCATACTTGTCGGATTCTATGCATTCCATACTACATAGATCCGGTGCAAGCACTTATCGTTCTCCACTTTATAGGGCTAGATCCTTCGTTATGCAACTAATCCTGCTACGGTGATGGAAACAAGATCCAGACTACCCCGCTAATAGGCACACAACCCCCAACGCGCAAGCATCATGTAAGAATAGCTCAAAAAAAATCGGAGAGTCACCTCTCTGTCGTGTACCCCACCGCCGCCCCTCAACGTGCAAGTACACAGGCACATCCCATGAATAGACCCGTCGGTCCTCGACACCCGAATGTACATGAATGTTCCGTAAATAGGCACTGCAGACCCTCGACACGTGAACATACCAATAGTCCTCTCGAGACAGAACACACAAGTCCTGGAACGTATCCGTTAGACTGGATCCTAAGAGCATATATTTACGCTTTCCAAGTTCCATCACATTTCCATTACTGTCTGTCCTTAAGTTGATTAATATTATTAAAACACAAATTCCCCGTCTCTAGGATATATATATATATATATATATATATATATATATATATATATATATATATATATATATAGAGAGAGAGAGAGAGAGAGAGAGAGAGAGAGAGAGAAGTGAGCCTCATATAGAGTATGAGAAAATTTTTCTCATACAAAGTGATTATACTCACTTGGTGGGGCCCTTATGGAAGATCCACTCCGTCCATCATGTTTATCATACAAATGGATGTATGTGTAGAAAAAATTAAGTAGTTTGGAGGTCATTCACCCATGCATCATATGGTTGAAAAATGAACGGTTTCAATAGTAATACAAATCAAACCACAAATTGGACCCACATGATGCATGAGTGAATGACCTCCAAGCCACTTGATTTTTTCTACACATACATCTATTAGCATTATAAAAATGATGGACGAACTGGATCTTCCATAAGGGGCCCAACAAGTGAGTATAATCACTTTGTATGAGGAAAATTTCCTCATACAAATATGAGGCTCACATTATATATATATATATATATATATATATATATAGAGAGAGAGAGAGAGAGAGAGAGAGAGAGAGAGAGAGAGAGAGAGAGAGAGAGAGAGAGAATTAGAGAGAGAATTAAATAAATAAATGAGTTATTTTGGGAGGGAAATTTGAATTTGAGTTTTGGGTGGAAACTTTTGAGGTGGGGGGGGGGGGGGGATGTGTTTTATAAGGTTAGATCTGGGCCTTTGATTTTGGGGGGATTGAAGGAGAGTCACTTGATAGCTTTCTTTGTGTTTTATTATATAGATAATGTAATAGATACACTATTATATATATAACATAGTGTGTGTGTGTGTGTGCATATATAAAATTATATATATAATTATAATAGTGTATATATATTCAAATTTTGGTGGGAAAAGAGAAAAAGGTGTGGTGATGGTACATATAGAAATGTTGTATGGGTTGCCAAATTTGACAAAAGAAATAGCCATTTCTAAATTTGACAACCCAAATGAGAGGTTGGTGTGGGAGGGTTTTGCCATTTGGGTTGCCAATTTTGAAAATGGCAACCTAAAATGGCCATTGGTGTGGATGCTCTTAGAGCATCCACAATGGTTTCTTATATTTTTTCGAAAAATGGCAAAGTGAGAATTGACATAAGAGAAATCTCTACATTGGTTCGTTTCTCGTATTTTGAAAAAGAATTAATTTTTTGATCAGACGGAACATGTTGTTCCGTTCGAGAGGTATTTTTGTAATTTTTAGTAAACTTAAAATAGTGTTAGTTATTCATTAGTCATTAGTTAATTAATTATTTATTAAAATAATACTATACCTTTATTAAATCCTTCCTAAAAGTGATTAGTGCCTAATTAATGGGTTAAAACATTGAAAATGACATCTCTTATCTTCATACGGGACATGTTGTCCTGTTTCTCAAATTTTTTAGATCGAATAGGACAACTTGTCCCATCCGATCCATTTCTTTTATTATTTTTTTTGGGACGGAACATGTCACATCCGATAAATTTTTTATAAAAAAAATTTCGGGACGAAACAACTTGTTTCGTCCGAAGCTATTAAAAAAAGGGGACAGAACAACATGTTCCGTCCCCTATATTTTGAGAATGAGCAAATTGTTTCTCAAATATAAAGAAGCGACTGTTCCAAATTTCTCAAAAAAGAGCAAAATAGCAAACCGTTACAGAGTATTTTTACCTAAATATGGTAAAATGGCAAAAATAAGAAACCATTGTGGATGCGCTTACAAGATAAAAAATATATATGTAATGCCACAAACATACCACCCAAAAAACATATACTATATTAATAATAATCAACTACAATCTCGATTCCTTACATACATATATGGAGTACATATACATTCCAACTCCCCATGTGATTAGCCTCAATGTTTTTTTGTTGTTGAAGAAAATATGGAGTTTAGCCACTCAGTTTCATTAATAAGAAGTTAATAAAACAAACCTAGGGTACTGGACCCAAATACAAAACTACAAAGTAAAGGAAATAAACCATAATACCTCCAAGCGTATAGGAGAGTAGGATAGATTTAACTAAATCCAAACATATGAGAGCATCCAAACAAAAACAAAAACTACAAGATACATAAGGACCTCCAACAACGCCCTGGAGGGTGAGCAACCAAGAGTGGTGAACCATATCAGTCCAAGGTGGGACCAATTACTACCTCCTCGTCGTACTCCTCCACCTCAAAACTCTGGCTATTCTTGCTCTCGGTCCTGCCATTTCAGATGTAGCCCAAAAGAAAATAAAATGCATAATATGAGTAAGATTACCAGAATTACTATTACTAGTCCCATGAAAGTAAAAGTTATTTATGTCTAGCCATAAAACTCAGGTCATTGCGGCAATGACAATGTACCACACTTCCCTCATATCTCGTCTCTCACTAGTGAAGTTGGGTCCAACCCATATGTCTTCATAACCCCGTGGGTAAATCGAAGAGCCGAGGGCTAACAGAACCTCACGAAGAACAACCTTACTTCTGGGGCAATCGAAGAAAATATGTAACCCCTGTTTTCAGTTGTTATATTTTTCTTGGTATTATTATTTATTTGTTTATTTTATCTCTGAACCTCTGTAATTTGTTCATTTAATAATAGAATTTATTATTTGCTTTCGACTCAATTTTTGTCTCCCAATCTATTTAATTATTTTTTTTCTGCTGAAGATTTTGTCGTTCATCCTATTCAAATTTTGTGTAATGATATCCCCAATTAGTCTATTTATTTTTTATTATTTATTTATTCTTTTCCCCTATTGGATTTAAACCCAAACCCTATAACCCATTTCATATTGAATCTCAACCTGAAACCCACTAACCTATTACCCAAACCCAATATCCTAATTATTATCTATATATACTAACCTAACCCTAACCCTAATTATACTGTGCAACCCAACCCCCTACAGTCGTCACCCCTCTCCTTCCCCGCTCTGCCTCTTTCCCAAACCTGTCGCCCTTCGTCTTCCCTCCTCTGTCTACTTCCGAACCCAACACCGCCTTCATCGTCCTCCGCCACCATCCCCACTTCCGACCATCCCACCGCACTGTCACCCCCTCCATCACACCCACCTCTGCATCGCCGTCCCATCACCATCTAGCCCCCATCCTGTCACCTTCTCCCCTGTTTCGTAACCACCGAAACCCATCGCCTCCGAACTCACCACCGTTGTCTACCTCCTCGACCTTCGGCCTCCCTCCATCCACCCTCTTCCCTGTCTCCATCTGCAACCGCCGTGACCCTCGCCCTCGCCATTGCCTTCACCTCAACTGCACCTCATCTACATCCCTACTCCTCGTCGACCTGCACCCTTCATTGTCCTCCACCATCGCAGCGCACCGCCGCTCGCTGTCCAGTCCACCGCCACCGCCATCGAAGTCAAGCCCCAATCGCCACAGCCGTTGTTCGCTGTTTGGTTGTGGGGTTGATCAATGTTTGCTGTTCGGTGGGATTCCCTATTTCTGTTGTGCGCTCTAGCTGCTGTGTTTGCTTGCACGTGGTGCACATGTGCTTTTGTAAGTGCTTGGTTGTACGTAAGTTGCACGTGTCACCATCAGGAGTCTCATCCCGTTATTTTATTATATTCTGACTAATCATATAAAGGCAAGTCTCTTCTTGAACCCCTCTATTTTTTAGTTCAAGGTGTTTATTGATTCCCACAAGTAGTTCTTAATTCAAATTCATATTTGTATTTGTTTTTGTTCAAGATTTTATCACGGATTCATCAGAGAAACCAAGTGATAAATCTCTTTTTGTGCCACTATCTTTGACTCGAACCCTAGTCCCTATTGCACATTGCATATGCACGTTATACATGAAAACAATTAGATCCATGATATATGATTGATGATCGAGATGTTCCCGATTTGATATGATTTCATGAATAAATTGCCATGATTGTAAAAGTGTCACGTTAATATTGAAATCTCATGCTAATAACTAAATAGAACTTGTGTTAATTAATTACCATGATGTTGCATGCTTGTGTGATGAAATTATTGCCAATTCATGTTAAATTATTTTCTGGCCTGTTGTCTGCCTCTTTTTGAATTAAACTTTCGAACCTACTGCTGTAGTAATTTGAATTAAGTTTGTAAATAAGAATTGTAGCTCCATGTGTCTACTTTCCATAACATTTGACGAAATTGAATTCTGATATATAAGCTGCTAGATATCTGACTTTTAGTACTGCTAGGTCTGGATTTTCAGATTCGCAATTATATGTGTATCACCCTAATTTGTTAATAAAAAGAACATGTTAACAGTAAAATTAAAATGTGAGATTAATTTGGCTGAGACTAGACATGCGTAGGAATTACCCTGAATTTTTGTGGAATTATTTGATGAGTATTCAGACTCGATACATATATGTGAACATAATCCATCATCTGCTGCCTGAACATAAAATCTGTAAAGAATAAGAATTTGAATCCAGATTATGTGATTTTTATATATCATATATATATGCACTGGAATTGGCAGAGACTCTAGTTTCTATAACTTCTGACGGATCCAGATTTTCCTTCCTGTAGCAGTGGGGATGCTTGTTTTTGTACAGTAACGTCATGCTGTCTAGATTGTATGATTTGCATTGATTTAGTATAAATGTTTCTTGCCTTGTATATAACAAGTAGAAATAGTCACACCTAGTATGATACAACCTTGACATCTTCTTGCATGCTCACATAGGATGAAATAAAATATTAACAAGTCGGGGTATTAAGGATTGACTTGATAGTGAACAATTAGAGATTGTACTTGGTAGGGGTCCCTTACAGGTTATTCCCGTTAATTCCCGTTATTCCGGTTTATTACTGTTAATTCCTGTTATTGCCGTTTATTATTTTTAATTCCTGTTTACTAGGCTTAGTACATGATCAGTTGAGTTCACCATCACAGTCTAAAACGTTCACTTGTTTGTATGCACCGAACCTGTGGTATGGGACACAGTACTACGTGCATTGTATAAGTTAATAAAATGAATAATAACCCTAAATTGACATTGCATGCTTGATCCCGTATACTGTAATCGATATTGATCTTGAATTGTAATGATTGATTATTGCATAAATTGACATAGACCCTTGATATTATTGGCAATCCTTGTTTTTGTTCTTGACTTTGATCCGGTCATTCATTCTTGATATAGCATGCTTTTTTTTATTGTTTTATGTTCCCACTACTTACTGTTCGTGACTTGCTCTAAGAGCATTATTTTCTCTATTTTTAGATCACAAGCTTATAGGTACCGAAGGAGTGATACCAGAAGGACTTGGTGAGCAACGGTTTTAGATAATGGAGCCCAAGAATTTACTGCTTGAATTATCTTTATGCTATTTTCCTCTTTGAACATTGTTATTGATATTGTACTTTGTTTTGGGCTTTCTTGACCCAGAGTTTGTTTTATCCCAGATGTTGGATATTATATTTTGAATTATATCATTTATTATTAAAGTTTCTCTTCGTTTATGTGATTATATTCTCTTGCGTGGTTGTGACTGTCTTTCATATTGTTGATTTAGAATGATACAACTTATGGATGGTGTTTACATCATTCGCTGGACCTTTGTTACGTGCTCGTATTCCCGTATTTTGGAAGCGGGGCGTGACAATGAGATTTCATTTTCGTATGAGAATTGCAAAAACCGCAGATAACAGCAATGTGTGGTTGTCTTTTAGCCAGGTTCTCTAGCCAGAGGAAAACTCTTTTTTTTCAACGGCGCTTTGGCTTTCCAAAGAATCGTTGACCACTTTGGGCTACACCCTCTAAAGTGGATGCAGTTATATAGCGACCTAACCGTGAAGGTGCCATTCTTTTTCATTCCCATGCCTTCCGGTATGGACCTTAAGTACATATAATTCGTGACTGTTCAATGTAAGATTGTAAATCCCCTAGCCTTAATTGAGATTCTGGATCGAGTCGCGATCTGAAGGGTGGTCTCCTAGAGCCACGCTTCCAAGTTTTGGCTACTGAAATATTAGGTTGAGAAGCTTATTCAACATGTTCAGGAAATAGAACTCTCAGAGAGTGATCTTCGCACCACTTATCCAAACCAAAATCTGGGTGTCCGACTGTTACCGATGAAGAATGTGACACAGCTAGGAAATGGGTCATAGGTTTTGGCTACCCCTTTCCAAAACCAAGAGACTTTAGGATCCAAACGAAACCCAAATCTTTACGTCCCCTTACCAGGGAGGTAAGAGTGGATAAAATCTTGCCAACCTTCTCTGTTAGGGTGAAACACTTTCCACCACAATTTGTCTAGAAGGGATAAATTCATGTCTCTCAGGTCAATGATGCTAAACCCGACCTAACTCTTTTTCATGCAAGCTTTCTCCCATATGATAAAATGGTATCTCCCTTTGTTAGCATCAGCCCCTTTCCAAAGGAATTTCTTTCGAACCCTGTTAATCCTTTGGATGACCCATTTTAGGAATTCGAAAAATGATAAGTGATATGTCGGGAGATTGGATAGAAACGAGTTGATGAGGGTCACTCTACCCCCTAAAGACAGGGATTTACCTTTCCAACCAACCAGTTTGGCTTCAAATCGGTCGATAATCGACAACCAATCAGATTTCTTAAGTTTGCCTGGACGGAGAGGGAGTCCCAAGTACTTAATGGGGAAGTTAGCAAGCTGACAGTTCAAGTAGCTAGCATGCTCTCTTGCTTCCTTATCAGACAAAGTAATAGGAATAAGGGCGCTCCTATGAAAATTCACCCGAAGGCCCGACGAGGCTTTAAAGCAATATAGGATTCCTTTGAGGTAATAGTCTTCCCCAAATCCCCGTTCCCAAAATAAAAGAGTATCGTCAGCATATTGTAGGATGGAGCAACCTGATCCGTTTCTACCCCTAGCCACCGGAGTAGTCAGGCCCACTCGTCGACAATTATCCATCATGTCTTTAAGAACATCATCAACAATCGTGAAAAGTAGGATGGAAACTGGATCCCCCTATCTAAGCTCTCTATGACACGAAAAACCCCCTACTAGCCTTCCCATTAACCAGAATTGTAATACCCTGATTTTTTTTTCAATAAATGAAAAATTATTTATTTTGCACGTTGTGTGCACATGCAATATTTTGTTTGGATTATTTTATCATGATGTGTGTATTCAAATATAATTTTTTTTTCAAATTATTTTAGTACAAAAGCCTTTCTTTAAAAGCCTTCTTTGATTTAATTAAAAAGCCTTTTCTTAAAAAGCCCAAAGGTATTTTATTTTATTTTATTTATTTTTATAAACTAGTTTTGGCCCACAAAGAAAGCCCATGAATTGATTTATTTTAATTAAACTTGTCATGTAGAAGACCTTTTTTTAACTAAATTATTTTTATACAAATTTAAGAATGTACAAATTTGGCCTAGTTGCATGCACGTGCACTACACGTACACGTGCATTGCACACTCTTCTATGGTGGCCGGGTATCAATCTTTTGGAGGGATTTTTGATTTTGGGTGTGGAGAACATGGGGGTAGTTTTAAGGAAGTGGGTAGTTCTTCTAACTCCTACTTTGATCTAGTCCCTTCATCTTACAACCACCAAAACGATCTTGGCCCTCCATTCCACTCATCTTTTGGTATAAATACCCCCCTTCTCATGGCTAATTTTTCATATGCAAAGTATAATTTCTAAAGCTATAGTATTATAATTGTGTGAGTTATAAAAGATAGAGAGTTGTGTGGGCTTTTGTTGCTTGGAGTGGCCGGCATCACCAAGGAGGGAAGCATTCGGTGTGGACTAGAAGAAGCATTCGGCATTGGCTTGGAGGCTTGGAGCTTGAGCGCTTTTTGCTAGGAGGAGGTGCTTTCATCTACAAGGACTTGGTTGCTTTTATTTGGGTTTTTCTCTCCAATTAGAGGTGGGTAAAACATTTTATATTTCTAGTGTAAGAATCCATGCTAGTTTGATTATCAACACTATACATGAAAAATACTAATAAGAGTCCACTTTAATTGAAAAGTTAGTATATGAATGGATTGAATTGGTGTGATTAATTTGGGTGTGAAATTATAGCATGAAATTAAAGTATATGTAGCACTTTCTATGATTATTAGTTTAATTGAATGATGGTGGAATATGGCTAGTATGATGTGTGAAAATCTCCATTAAATTGCTTGTTAATTGAATGGTTGAAACATGAAATTGATTAAGGAAATGCCACACTTTGAAATTGGAATAGGGAGTTTGCTTGGATGTTTGAGTTGCAATTATGTTAATCAATGAGTAGTAGTAGATGAACCAATGAAATTACTTGGTTGCTACCAAGTAGGACTACTCAAAAGTTAGTATTTTGAGTTTTACTTTTTCATGTGCTAAATGAATCTTTTATTGATGCGGGTATGGACAAATCCAAAAATATATGTAATGGTGAATAAAGATTAACAACAGTAAGCTATCATAAGAGAATTGGGAAAGAAAAAGGGATTAGGAGACAAATTGATTTTTCAATGTCGAAAAAAAAAGAAATAGTAGATTTAATGAGTAATTCATTGATTTATGGGAAGAAATACATTTTTTTAGTACAAAAAATTATTTTTATCTTACTGGTTTGAGTGAAAACTAATCTGGAAGTTTTCAGTAAATTTTACCAAAGCAATAAGAAACTATGGTTATGTGAACATCGAGTTATTTTTCAAACTGTACGAAAATAATACATATGGACTTTTGTTTGGGTTTGTGACAACCCGAGCCAGTGGCTCAGGCGGTCTGTGACTGCGGTTTGCTTCTCTGAGCGGCGCGGTTCGAAACTGGCCTTCACCACTTTTTTATCAAACTGAGTATATATATATATATCTGTTCGACCGAACCCTATGTACCCAATTCGCCCCTTACTTACTGCTAGCACAGTTCGGCCATACGGCGGGTGCTCTGGGCTCTTTTCCTGTTGTGACTGGGTTCGATTCTCACCCTTCGCGTTATAAAAAAATATTTTTTTTGGGAGTTGTAGAGGTCCAAAAAATGTGAAAAAAAATATGGTAATTCTCAGAAAAATATAAGGAATTTTATGGGAATGATTTGAGTATTATTTGAACGAATTTAACTATGGTAGTAGTTAAAAATGCATAGATTGATATATGAGTTCATATAGATTAATGTTATGGGATTAAAATTTGATAAAAGAAGTGAATGAGAACTTTAAGCATTAATTGGTAAAAGAGATGTAGTCGTGTGACATGATGCAAGTATGTTCTCACTTATGGAATAACATGAAATGTGTACATCGTTTAGTAATGTAGAATTATCATGATGTGACAATTGATAAGTATATGCAAAATTTGTGTAATGATGGACTTGTGAACAAAGTGAATTCATGAATTGAAAGAGAATGTACATATGAGTTTGAGAACTCGACATGAAAATTATATAAATTGAAGATTGTGAAATGAAATTTGTTGTAGAGTAGCTAAGTCTCCCCGGCATCGAGAAATGAAATAAAATGAAATTAGACCAAGGTTGGTCAAGATGAAATGAATGAATAAGTCCGGTTGATGGAGAGGCTAACTCTAGAGATTAATTTTGTTCATGATTTTTGATAAAACTAAGGACTAGTGCATAGTGAAGATGTGATGAAAGTAAGAGAAAAACACTGAGTATGAGGGCCCTGGGTAGCGGCGAGAGCGTATCCCAGGAATTCCCATGATGAGTCTGGGTGAGGATACTGTTCCAGAGTACCGTCCCAGCGGCGACGCTCGTGGGATGTTTGAAGACTACGGGTGGTGTCATGTTTATGGTGAGAGCGTATCCCAGGAATTCCCATGATGCGTCTGGGTGAGGATACTACTCCAGAGTGCCTAAACATGAGTTCGTAGGTCAGATAACATCTAGGATACTTACCGTAATTACAGTAGTAGATTAAATCATAACGGGGGATTGAACCCTATAAAGATGAAGAACGAATAAGGGCTTGCCCTCGGACCTATGTAGTATGGGATGCATAGACTCCGAACAAGTGCGCATTAGTGTCATATAACATAAGTAACTGCATTAAGGACTAAGTGCACAATCACGACACTACATCAATAGGGTAGTCCCTTTAGTTTGAAATGTGACAAGTTTGTGTTTGCTAAATATGAAATGTTAAGTTATACTATTTCCGGCATAGAGAGGATAGCCGTGTATAATGTTCGTCGGTTGAATAAACTGACGTACCCACAGTCTTATATGCAGGTGTATGTCATGTTAAAGATTAAAGAAGAATGGATGCTTAAAGATTGTATCATTGTTGTTGTACTTTATTTCAATTGTTGTAAAATTTACTTCCGCTGTGCAAAAGAAAAGATGTAATTCAATGTAATCTCTGATGTATGATGAAAAGTTTTAATTTCCCTGTAAAATTGTACTAAAGAAAGTGAAAAGGTCCTGTAGAACATCTCGAATTCAGTGTATTTGGGATTCGGGGCGTTACAAGAATAGCCGACCTACCGGTATAAAGGCAATGTCTAATCCACTTGATCCATCTGATCCCAAAACCCCAAAACTTCCAGAAGACATTCCCATTCGATTGAAACGTAAGCTTTCTCGAAGTCCAGTTTTAGAATGAAACTCTTATCGTTCGAAACATGACAATGGTGAATTGTTTCTTCTGTTGTAGCAACACAGTACAGAATACAATGCCCCTTAATAAATTCGATTTGCTCGTTACTGTTCATTCGATCCATCAACTTGTTTAATCTATTAGCAATGATCTTGGTAATTATCTTGACCGAGCACTTGAGTAGGCAGATAAGATGAAAGTTGCCTACTCTTAGAGCATCTTATTTCTTGGGGATAAGGACAATCTCTGCATAATTGAGTCTCCCTAATTTAAGTTTGTGGTTGTAGAATTCAAAAATAACAGCTATAAATCATCCTTGATCTCATCCCAGAAGGTTTGATAAAAAAAACATCGGGAGTCCGGAGCTTTATCCTCAAATGATTAGCCTTAATGTTCTCGGTATAATAATATTAATATTTAGAAGATGTTTGTTTCCTTTAAAAGTATATTTATATCTTTAAACAAAATCAGAACACAAAAAATAAACGGAGTAGATAACTCCCTAGAAGGAAAGCAACTAGACCAAGCAACATCCAATTAGATGCCAACAATGATTATTCTTAAAAAAAATTTAAAGTACACTGGTGAAAGGAAAAACTCAGAATAAAGAGAAAAAAGGTAAAAACCCTTTTAACCCTTTTAAAATAGATCCACATTTATCTCTTGTTTGAATATAAAGATAAGATAGCCGTAGGTATTTTGTTTGTAGAGGTAGACTAATGCATTGCGCATTTTGTTTATTACTCTTTTTTTTATGTTGAATTAAAATTTAAATATCTATAACTATCTTAATTTTAAGGTAAGAAAAATTAGAGTAACTTGACTTTAGAATATAATTCAAATAAATCTAAATTAAGATAATGGCAGATATCTTTAATCTCTAATATTATAATGGATAGTTGAGTTATCATTTGTAGACAACTTGTAATTTATAAATATTCATTCAACAATATAATCTCAACCATTCATTTTTAAGTGAGAGTTATATTAACTACTCATTTACTCAACTGTTGTTAGTTATCATAATACCCTCGAAGTTCAAATTTATTTACGACATAATTATTTACAAAAGTGTTACTCATATAAAATAAAAGTTTATACCACTAGGGGTAATTTGTAAAGAGTATGTATGCGTAAAGTGATGCCTTAGGTTTGAGGCCATATTACGTCTTACTATTTACTTCATAAAATTTTAAAAATTTGATTAGTACGTGCAATGCACGTGCAAATTACTAGTAATCTCTAATATTATAATGAGAGAGTTGCCTGTAATTTGTATACATTAAACAATATAATCTCAACCATTCATTTTTAATTGTGAGTTATATTAAACCATTCATTTAGTCAACTTTTATCAGTTACCATAATACCCTCAAAGTTCAAATTTATTTACGACATAATTATTTATAAAAGTGTCACTCATATAAAATAAAAGTTTGTGCCACTAGGGGTTATTTGTAAAGAGTATGTATGAGTAAATGGTGGTCTTAGGTTCGAGGCCAGATTACGTTATATTATTTACTCTATTAATTTTTCCTTTTTTATTATAACGTTTATCACGCGTACAGATTACTAGTAGTATTATAATGGGAGAGTTGAGGTTGCCATTTGCAGACAACCTGTAATTTGTAGACATTCATTCAACCATCTAATCTCAACCATTCATTTTTAAGTGGGAGTCATATTAACCATTCATTTACTCAACTGTTGTTAATTACCATAATATCCTTAATATTCAAATTTATTTACGACATAATTATTTACAAAAGTGTTACTCATATAAAATAAAAGTTTGTGCCGCTAGGGGTAATTTGTAAAAAGTATGTGATGACTAAATGGTGTAGATTCTTGATTTTGATGACTACAACACAATACACAATTGTTCTATCTTACATATCTTCTGCAGTGTGTACCAAAAGTGTTCAAGGCAACAATACAATGAAGGCTTCTAAAAGTTCCATATCAAGCCACAAAGACAAGATCAAGACTCAAGATCAAGACACAAGTCAAAGACTTCTCAAGAGCTTCAATAGTGTTTTATTAAATGAACATGTGTCTTGTAATTGTGTTTGTAATATTTGTGTCTTAGAATTCGTGTAAAAGCCATGTCACACACACACTCACACATCCCCTAAATAAAAATAAAATTTTCCAAAATCAAAATGTCAAAATGAAGCTTGTATAAGTTTAGCTGTTGAGTACCAGTCGACTTGCTCTTGAGAACAGTTGACTGTTCTAGTACGAAACTGACTGAACTCACTCAAGCTCTGACCAGTCGACTCATATGGCAACCCAGTCGACTGTTCAAGCAAGTTTTTGACAGTTTTCTTAAATTTAAATTTTGGTTTTTAAATTTAAATTCTTACTGCCATTGTATGGCAGTTGGGGAACTGTTTCTCAACGTCCAAGAGAATCTAACTCTATAAATAGAGTATAGAATTCATTTGGGAAAGGCTCCTTAACTTTTTATCAAGTCGTTTTGCTTTTGAGAGAAAAAGAACAAGTTTACAAAGCACTTACTTTCTTTAAGACTTGGTTCTCTGACTTCAGTCTTGTATAACAAAGAATTCGTTCTAGACTGAAGTTAGAAGTTGACCTTTAGCCACTAAACAAAAAGCATAATCAAGACAAGGCTTTAGGTCATTGTAATCTTCACTTTTATTGTTGTTTCACTATCGGGTTGTGAGAGTGATCCTCTCGGTTGGAAAGTAGGACTCTTGGTGTACAGTCGGTTTCACTCTAGGTTGTATAGTGGGTTTTGCTCTCTCTACTGGTGAGAGAGGTTTACGGATTTGACATAGTTGTTGTCAAAGGCCGTAGAGTATTCTTGTAATTTTTCAAGAATAGTGGAAAATCTCAAGTGGGTTGCTTGGGGACTGGATGTAGGTCGGGAGGACCGAACCAGGATATATCATGGTGTTTGCTGTGTTGACTCTCTGTGGTTTGATTTCTCCATCTTGAAATTTCATTTTCGCTGAGTTATATTAAAAATTTGAGTCTGTGCAGTCAACTAGTTTCCGCTTTCAGTCGACTTAACAGACTGGTTGCTATTCAGTTCATTTACTCTTATATTTGTGCTGACAGTCGACTGATTTCTCCGATACAGTCGACTTAATAGTTGTGAAAAATTCAATTTATTGTTTAACTTTATACAACACTATTCACACCCCTTAGTGTTCTTTGCCTTGCATATAGGATCCAACAAATGGAGGTCACAGGTTCGAGGTCAGATTACATCTTATTATTTACTATATTAAAAAAAACTAATTAGAGCATGCATCACATGTACAAATTACTAGGCTAATATTTTAATGAGAGAGCTGGGGTTATGTAACGAAACAAACACGTGCATAGCTAATATAAAGGGGGTCTTACGTTTGATGCCAGACAATGTCGAAACTTGTACTTTAAAAAAACATATTTATAAATACGTGCATCGCATGTGCAAATTACTAGTTTAATATTTTAATGGGAGAGTTGGGGTTGTCATCGGTAGACAACCAACCATCTAATCTCAACCATTTATTTTAAAGTAGAAGTTATATTAATCATTCATTTACTCAACTGTTGCTAGTAACCATAATATCCTCAAATTTCAACATGATTTACGACATAATTATTTACAAAAATGCTACTCATATAAAATAAAAGTTGATGTCACTAGGAGTAATTGTAAAGAGTTTGTGACAAGGAAAGGGAGGTCTCGGGTTTGAGGCTAGATTATGTTTTAGTATTTACCTTAAAAAGATAAAGAATTTTATTAGGACGTGCATCGCACGTACAGATTACTAGTAATCAGTTGTACTAAGTTTAAGTCCGATTATCAGTTTTATAAGTTCCAACCATGCTGCTAACTTTTCACTTAGAGCATCCACAGTCGTGAGAACTAAAATATGCTTATATGCATAATTAAAAATAGCATTTTGTTGCTTCGCTGCAGTGAGTAAAAGAAAAAATATAACAAAGTTGTAGAAAATTTGAACGGACGAAAATTCGTGTGATTTGCAAAAGATTTTTTTAACAATTTTTTTAAAAAATATTTTTTTTTAAATGGTGGGACCCACGTGAGACGAAACATGATGTTTCGTCAAACAGTGCGTCCCACTGGATGACCCAATTAATTAAGTGTTTAATTGATGTATTACTTAACTAAATTTAATTAAATAACTAATTATTTAACTAAAGATCTAAATAAAATACTAACTAAACTAATTAACTAACTAATTAAGAGCATAACATTTTAGTTCCAGAAAAAAATTCGGGATATCACCAGAAAAATTATAAAATATTTGGGACGAAACATCATGTTTCGTCAAATTCTTTAAAATATTATAAAATATTAAGGATGTTTCGTCCTTTATATTATGCATATTGCTATATCCATTTTCAAATATATCATTCTACTGTATCAAAAAAGTTAAAATATGTATAAATGTCATATGACTGCAACACAATTTTTAAAAAAATTTACATAATATGCATAAATACCACACGACTGTGGATGCTCTTAGAGCATTTAGTCATTGAAGTCAAAAATGGGTATATGGATATTTTGAAAATAACAAATAGTTCAAACGCTGTAGTCCTCTATACTCAAAAAAGGCTTTTTTTGGATGAAACGGAAGATCATATATCGTTTGGATATCTGTTTTTTTTTTCTTTTTCTTTAAATAGTGTGAAGAACAGTACATGATCTTTCGTCCCGTAAATTTAAAAAAAAAAAATCAAAAAATGTGAAGGACGGCACATGATGTGGTCGAGCACCTAAGCACAAATGCCAACTTTTCTCTCTCTTCATGAAACGGAAGAACATCTTCCGATTTTAAATTTTTTTTATATAAATAATTCAACGGTAAATCAATTGCCGTCGACTCATTTCGTAATTTAAAAATTGGTCTCAAATGGCATATCATATACTGTCTGACGCTAAGACGGTAAATCATTTTCCGATTTCTAAAATATGTATAATATCATTTTCGTTATCAAATATAGACGTCTTATGTTAATCCAAAATCAATAAAATGGATATTTAGAGGACAACTAGAAAGAAATTTTTTTTTCCTTCAAAATATCCTTTTTTTTTTTTTTTTTTGAATATATAGCCAAGGGTCGATAAATGCTCTTACCTCAGCTTACCATTTCGAATAGTGCCCGTGAGCTAAGACTAGTAGCTCAACAGAATAACAGAATAAAATAAGAGTAAAAATATAAAATAAAATAGGTATCAATCCAGTAGTAAAATCCAAACAAAATTATATGTGTTCCTTTCTTCCCTCTCACTCCCTCTCCAAACAAATAAATATCAGTCCTTTATCAAAATAATTCTACATACTAAGCAATAAAAATCACTCTTTTTTTCTCAGTATGAATAAAAGAGGACATTTTTATTGACATAAAACCCCCAAAAGTCATCTGCATCTCCGATGGCGACGATGCGGCGGCGCCACCACAAGTTTCCGGCGATCGCCGCCACCTCCGCCTTCACCGCCACCGTACTCATCCTACTTCTCGTCGTCTCTTTCCTCTCGTTTACCGCGCCGCCACTCGTTGACCATCCGCACCTCTCTTTGGAGAGATTCAGTGGTGGTGAGCTAGAATCAGATTTGGGCACGAATCTTAAAGTCCCGAGGGTTGGGGGAAGGGGGAAGTACGATCTTTGGAGGTCGAAGATGGCGGGGAATTTTGTTGGGTGTAGTAATGCTAGCAAGAAGTTTGCAGGTAAGAATTTTTTTTTTTGTTTTTTTGTTGGCATTATGAGAATTTAGGGGTTTTGATTTGATAAAGGTAAATTTTTTATTTTATTTTATTTTTATTTTTTTTGGTTTTTGCAGGAGTTAATTCTCGGAGTGATAGGTATTTGATGATTGCGACAAGTGGAGGATTGAATCAGCAAAGAACTGGGGTAAGATAAAACTTTCGACTGAGAAAAGTGAATGTTGTTAATTTGTTAGAAAGCTTTATTCTTGTATAAGTTGAATAGCAAGAATTTGTAGACATATTGTAGTTGATGCTCAGGTATGAGAGATTTGTTAAGCTCTTATAGTTGGTACTTCACATCTGGTTTTCATTCTGATTCTTTTATGGTAATTATCTCAATTCTTGAGTATCTTATTGAAGTATTTTTGATGTAAAACATAACTTGTAGTTTTACTATTGGTGTTGTTGTTTGGGTTTTACTCCTAAACTAGGGTTGCTATTTTGTTTGTTCTAGGTTTTTGTCTGTTGCCATAAACAAATGCTCGATTGGTAATCATGTCATTAACAAATGGAAGATACCTGAACATGATCTGGGGAAGCTATTTGGGGGCCCCAAAAATTTTGAAAATCCCCCTAAAATTATTGAAAATTTTATTTTAAAACCCCTTAAGTCTATTAAGTTTTAAGGTTTGCCTCCCTGATGAGGACATCTTTACAGTTTATGATTTTTATTTTATTTCCATTTTTATGTAATCTTTTTTTGTAATTTTTAGATTCTGAGAATATTTTGGAGATGTGTTTCAAGATGTACTTGAGCCTATTTAAAGGCACTGAGATGAATGAGAAAGGCATGCCATTATTGATCAAAAAAAAAACCTGTGTTGAGTTTTGCTCTTCATTTTCTCTCCCTTGTGTGATATAATCGAGATACAAATTAGGGTTTGTGAGAAATCCTAATCTAGTTTTAGAATTAGTGATTAGTTCTAAAATTTATCCCCAAATACAAAACCCTAATTTCCCCTAATCCCAAATAAACAAACCCTAATCCTATTCTAACCTAATTACCAGCCGTCTAATACCCCATCGTCCCCTTCTTCCCTTCCCGACCTCCAAATCCCCACACAAAAAAAAAAACCCTAACCCCCTTTTTGAACCCATCTCCCGACCAAATCCCTCCTCCCCACTCCCCGTCGATCATCCTCTCCCCCATCAGCATCGCCCCGTTTCCCCCACCACTACCAAACCTCTCCTTCCCTCCACTCCTCTCTCCGCGTCAACCACAACCTCTCGTCTTCGACCCCGATCAGGATCCCTCACCCCGTCGAAGTCCCCCTCTCGTCGTCAACCTCGAACTCCCCCGACATCGCCGACCTTAACCTCACCGCACCTCACCTCGACAACAATCCCGCACCCCCACACTCCGGCGACCCATCACCACCACTACCGAACCTCCATCCCGCAACCCTCCTTCTCAGTCGCATCCAGCCGTCGCCGCCCCGCTCGCCGCCTCCCCTCATCGCTGGAATCAGATCTGCCAACTGCGTTGGCTTAGTTGCTGACTTGGCTCCCTGGTTGCCGTGATCTGAGTTGCTGCCCAACTCCGAGATCTGCGTTGGTGTTCTTCCCATTCGGTAATATCTTTTCATTATTAAGTATTTGTGCTTTACTGCCTTATCATCTAGTTTATTATCTGATTTATCTGTCGACCACTAAATAATTGAGATTGAGTGATCCACATGCTAGATTAGAGTACAAATCGATATTGGATTTATTACTTGCTAACATATAGGAATTTAATTATTGATTGAGGTTGAATTATTAACTGGAATTGTTAGCATAATTCAGTTCTTGAAAATCCATCAAACCCGTTAACTGTTTTAAATTTCTAACTTAGATCAGAACTTTCATGTTGGTAAAATTAACCCATTAAAATTCTTGGAGAATTCTCTATTTTAGGGTTGGTTTTACATCATTTTGGTATCAGAGCGAAGGTTCTTATAACCTTAGTTCTTGCATCGTAGGCATCATTTTTGCATTCATTTAGTATCGTGTAGTCTTTTATTTTATTTTATTTTATTTTTATTTTATTTTAGTTTAGTTCAGAATCATTTAAAAAAAAAAAGACACCCCATAGTTTCCACTTTTGGTGAATGCGTCTTCGCAGCACCATCACAGACCCTGAAGAGCCTTTTCTATCCCTTCCCAATCACCCAATTAGGAACCCTAGACTTTCCAGACCTGAAATGGACAACTCTGATATCTCCACTATCCTAGCTGCCATCCAAGCAACTCTTGCCAATATCAATCAGAGGCTTGAGAAAGTGGAGCTAAATCAAAACATTGTCCCTGAGCTTCATGGCCATCGTCAGATCCCTCAAGGGAATGTTCATGACGATCGACGTCAAGAACGTGACCCTGACGAACAATATAAAAAGAACGTTAAGGCTGACGTTCCCCAATTTGAAGGCCACATGGAACCCCAAGCTTATCTTGATTGGGTCCATGCCATGGACCACTATTTTGTGTGGTTTGACATGAGCGAAGCCCTTAAAGTTAAATTTGCAACTATGAAATTAACGGGTAAAGCTCAACAACATTGGACCAATCTTGAACATGCCCGTAGAGGCCGAGGCCTGGCACCCATAGCCACTTGGGAGACCATGAAAGAGAAGCTCACTGAGAGGTATGTACCGCTATCGTTCCACACACGATTGCTAGATTCGTGGAACCTATTGTATCAAGGAAGTAAATCCACACAAGAATATGTCGATAAATTCGATGACTTCCTTATTCGGTGCAATGCGTTAGGTAAAGAGAGTGAAGAACAAACTCTCTCTAGGTTCAGAGCTGGACTACGAGCTGACCTTAGGAACGAGCTAATCTATAGAAACGTGGACTCAATAGCGGCAGCCTACGCCCTAGTCCTCGACATGGATTCTCTTAAAGCTAGTTCTCATTCTAGGTCCAGCGACTCAAGAGATCATTCCTCTAGAATGACCTCTACTGACCCACCTAGACCTCAGCCTCTCTCTCAGCACCCCAACAAATCTTACCCCAGTCAATCTAATTCAAATTTTAATTCACATAGAGATGAACATAAGGGTAAGAACACCGAAAGAGATTACAATAAGATTGACCCTCTCACTAAGTGCTATAAATGTAAGGGATACGGTCATGTTGCTGGCAACTGTCCTAGTCCAAGTAGGATTAATATAGTAGAGGGTACCGCAGTCATCGCTGATGAGCCCGACAATGAGTTTACCTATGAACCTAATATAAGTGATGACTTTGATGAAAAAGAGGATGACCAGTCTCTCAATTGTATTCAGCCTATCCAGTCACCTCTATTGAGTATACCCGAGACACCCATTCCTTCCCAAGTCACTTGGCAACCCATAGATTCTACTCATGTATTAGAACATCACAAAGTCACAGAGTCTGCACCCACATTTGCATATAATATTCATGACTTGCATAGAGAAATTTCCAAGGAACTTAATGAGAATAATTTTAACTACAAGTTAATAGCAGATACTAGAAGGAAATTTATAACTTTTGATATTGGTGACGAAGTGATGGTTCGGATTCATCCGGAACGGTTTCCTGTTGGACCCGTTAAGAACTTGAACATACGTGCTGCAGGCCCATTTAAGATTCTACATGCAATCAATAATAGTACCTATGTCGTTGACCTTCCTGAAGGTTTTGGCATAAGTAAAATTTTCAATATTGAGGATCTAGTACTTTATGAAGGCTCAAAATTCAACCCTAGAAATTTTCTTATAGATGAGCCTACCCTGCAGCCTAATGGTGAGATTCCCCCATTACCTCCACTACCAGATATTACTTACCCATCGACAGAAGAATTGGATAATATTTTAGATGATCAGATAATCTCTATTAGAGATGGTGGTATGCACAAGTATTTGGTAAGGTGGAAAAATAAGCCGAAGTCGGATGACACTTGCAGTGGTCGTGAGGGGCTCCCGCAACTGGATCCAGATCTTTTGGAGCACGATGACATGATCACTGGTTTTGACTCGACTGGGTCGAGCTCTCTCCCACCCGGAGAGAATGATGAGGACATCTTTACAGTTTATGATTTTTATTTTATTTCCATTTTTATGTAATCTTTTTTTGTAATTTTTAGATTCTGAGAATATTTTGGAGATGTGTTTCAAGATGTACTTGAGCCTATTTAAAGGCACTGAGATGAATGAGAAAGGCATGCCATTATTGATAAAAAAAAACCTGTGTTGAGTTTTGCTCTTCATTTTCTCTCCCTTGTGTGATACAATCGAGATACAAATTAGGGTTTGTGAGAAATCCTAATCTAGTTTTAGAATTAGTGATTAGTTCTAAAATTTATCCCCAAATACAAAACCCTAATTTCCCCTAATCCCAAATAAACAAACCCTAATCCTATTCTAACCTAATTACCAGCCGTCTAATACCCCATCGTCCCCTTCTTCCCTTCCCGACCTCCTCCAAATCCCCACACACAAAAAAAAAAAAACCCTAACCCCCTTTTTGAACCCATCTCCCGACCAAATCCCTCCTCCCCACTCCCCGTCGATCATCCTCTCCCCCATCAGCATCGCCCCGTTTCCCCCACCACTACCAAACCTCTCCTTCCCTCCACTCCTCTCTCCGCGTCAACCACAACCTCTCGTCTTCGACCCAGATCAGGATCCCTCACCCCGTCGAAGTCCCCCTCTCGTCGTCAACCTCGAACTCCCCCGACATCGCCGACCTCAACCTCACCGCACCTCACCTCGACAACAATCCCGCACCCCCACACTCCGGCGACCCATCACCACCACTACCGAACCTCCATCCCGCAACCCTCCTTCTCAGTCGCATCCAGCCGTCGCCGCCCCGCTCGCCGCCTCCCATCATCGCTGGAATCAGATCTGCCAACTGCGTTGGCTTAGTTGCTGACTTGGCTCCCTGGTTGCCGTGATCTGAGTTGCTGCCCAACTCCGAGATCTGCGTTGGTGTTCTTCCCATTCGGTAATATCTTTTCATTATTAAGTATTTGTGCTTTACTGCCTTATCATCTAGTTTATTATCTGATTTATCTGTCGACCACTAAATAATTGAGATTGAGTGATCCACATGCTAGATTAGAGTACAAATCGATATTGGATTTATTACTTGCTAACATATAGGAATTTAATTATTGATTGAGGTTGAATTATTAACTGGAATTGTTAGCATAATTCAGTTCTTGAAAATCCATCAAACCCGTTAACTGTTTTAAATTTCTAACTTAGATCAGAACTTTCATGTTGGTAAAATTAACCCATTAAAATTCTTGGAAAATTCTCTATTTTTGGGTGGTTTTACATCACCCCCCCCCCCCCCCCCCAAAAAATAATAAAAATAAAAAAATTTGAAAAAGCCCCTATATATTTATATATAGCCATAGGATTTTTCCTTGGTCTCTCTGGCAAAATGATTATGTCTTCGCCCTTGCTTTATGCGCTGCAATTTTGCATTCATTGACAATTATGGTGATCGTGTCCTTTTTGAGCGCTTGTGCTGGTTTAAATTACATAACTAAAAGATCAAGATTTCTTCACTGTGAATTGACCATTCAAGAATTTTGGCTGCTTTGATGTGTTGAATATGTTATGTTTGAGTATGAATTGGCAGTAATTTGGTGGGTGGGATTGACTTAGTTGATCTGATTGACGGTAATTCTAACCAATGAACCTTCATGATTTTGGCAGTGGGATAGCTGTTCCACTTTGATTAAAATAGCCTTAGACTAGACAATATTGAACGTTATAATAATTCCCTTAGATTGAAAAACCGTTTGATGATAATGATGAAGGCATTGACTATGAGAACAGAGGAAGAGGTTACTTTTTGTAAGTATTGTTAAAAATCTATATAATCTTGATAAAACATATTTTCTATGCTTGTTGTTGATTATGATAGAAATGATTTAGATGAACTTAATAGATGTTTAAAAGATTAAATATCAATTGGCATCTAGGTAGCACGGGTACTTCTAGCAAGGAGCCGTACCCGTACTGGACACGTCACACGTATCAGACACTTGGACACTAGGTCGGACACTTTTCGTGCGTGTTCCAAATTTTATAATACATCTTAAATGTTGGATTCTTCTTAGACACTTCTCTAATATTTCTTAAAAGTTAGAACACATAATTAACAGATTTTAAATACATATTCATATTTCTTTTACTAATTAACTCTAGTTATTTTCATACACATCTCTAATTTTATGGTGTATAGTGAAGTATTACCACATTTTATGGACAATATATATATATATATTATGAGCAACAAATTGTAGTGTTCCAACTCCATATTATTTAAATTATACATGATTGAAGTAATATTAAGTTATATTATATAATATTATAGCTGTGTCTCTTTACCCTAATTTTTACAAATTTAACGTGTCCCGTACACGTGCCCGTGCCCATGCCCGGGCCTGTATCCATGCTTCTTATATTGGCTTTAAGCAAATTTTTGTGATGCATCTTCATCTTAGATTCATATTCCTGTCTTGTACTCCATCATTACAGTCATTGTTGATACTCCATACGTTATTATCTAAACCGTCTATTTCATTTAGATCAAGTCTTTATGATTAAGGGTTTTATTTAAATCTAGAATTGCCCATTACATACCCGATGGTTTTGCCTTAGCAACAGCTGCCTGACAGCATTGAATGAGACTGTCCAACTGTTCAAATGTTTTGAGTTCATTATAGAGTGAAGAGTGTGTGAGCTTATGCATAATTGTATGCCTACTTTAAAACAAGCTTGCAATGTGCCTCAGCGAATAAGATTCAGTAACCAAAGGTTTGGACGTTGAACCCTTACACCATGAAAATACTGCCAAACATTTGAATGGCATCATGTGCTTGTATTAGTTTATGTATTAGATTCAAATATCTTCTTTGTTATAGTTATAATTTAGGATTAGTACAAATTCATTCATTTCTCACCACAGCTTTTGACATTTTGGTGTGTAGTTGAAAGGATACTAATGATGTTAGTGATGCTTAAATTGACATAGAGCAAACTCATCGAAAGTGGATTGAAGAAACTTCTGTGCGTGGACCACAAAAGGGTGCCACAGGCTCAAACCCAATTTAAATTTTGGTGTAGTCTAGCAGGCATAGTTAACATGTATTCGTATTTCCTCCAAAGATTTTTAATATGTTGTCCGAAGGTCTCCATAAAAGAGGCTGTGTAAATTGGTTGATGTGTATTCTGGACTACAATAACATCATCTTAAGCTGATTAAGTATCTAATAGTCTGTTTGTGTTTACGTTTTTGTTATACATGGTGAGTCTATTAACTAATTTATGAGGCAATTCTATTCTTTCATAAGTCGTAAGTCATAACCACTACAAAGAATTTTTAGTAATTACTCTAATTGAATGCATGCTGAATTATGAGATGAACAAGACTTTACTCAGAAAAATACAGTTCTAATTCCTATTGTACTTAGGTTAATATGCTTTATTTGAGAAAAGACAATTTGCACTATTATTTCTTGGAATTAAGATCAGCTATATCCTCAGTGCATCTTATAATCCAAAGATAAATACTCTTTTAATTGTGTCATAGGAAAATATTACGAATCTCGAATCTATTATTTCAATGAAGTAGAGTTTAATGAAGTGAAACAGGAAATCATCCACTATGGGCTTGTACTTCAGACACACACTTGGACCTTTTTTTTCAATTTGATCACTTTGCCTATTTGCAGCATCCTTAGTCCCCTAGATATGAGAGAACATCTGTTGTATCTGTTTTTTGATATCCTTTCTGTTTTAAACTGAATTAAGATACAGGATGAGAAGAAGTCTTTTATCGGGATTCTTTTTCACATTTCATTTCATTTCATTTCTTTAATAATTTTTAAAATGACTACTGGGGATGGAAAATGTTGCAGTCATGATTTTCTCTAGGTCACAGTTATTTAGGTTGATTTTCATTGATCTAGAGTACTAATGAAACTTACTATTGTCACAGATAACAGATGCAGTGGTAGCTGCCCGTATTTTGAATGCAACCCTTGTTGTTCCAAAGTTAGACCAGAAATCATTCTGGAAGGATGCCAGGCGTGCATTTTCATTTCTTAATTATTACTTTATTCAAGTATAGTTCATTAAATATTGGGAACTGATTGGTGATGTATGTTTGCTTTCTTTGTTGACACATTTTTTGCAGCAATTTTGCTGAAATTTTTGATGTGAACTGGTTTATCTCCTTCCTATCAAAAGACATTAAAATTATAAAAGAGCTTACCCAGAAGAGCGGGAAAGCCTTCAGGGCTCCATATAATATGCGTGTTCCAAGGAAGTGCACTCCAAAATGCTACCAAAATCGGGTCTTACCTGTTCTTCTGAAAAAACATGTAAGTGCTTGGTTCTCGACTACAAGTTACACTAACCCGTTAACTAACCTGTTAACTTTATACTGGCCTTTAATATTAATTTAATTAATTCATTTGTGTCGTCAACACACTATAAGATGGTCTGTGATCCTTCAGGTGATTTCAGCCATATAATAGTCAATCTTCACTTAATAAACGAAGCTCATATTTTATCTATTGTGTTAAACTTTCTAAGATGACATGTCTAGGATATATTATACTGTTTCATTTATTTTCCATTTTATGTTGAATATTTGAGATGTGGAGAACAATTTTTCTTCATCTGAAAATTTCTCACAGGAGATCTTGATTGTTAAGACTTAAGAATTAAGAGTATAAACCATCTTAAAGCCTGATAGTTCAGACTTTATTAGTTTGTTTTACGTGCCCTTAGATGTGAGTATCAGTATTTCAGAAGTCAGTATGCGGTATTATGCGTTTCTTGACCTCATACCACATATGCGGTTAGGTGTTTTTCTTATTAAAGAACTTCAAAAATTAAAAGAAGATTTATTTTGCATTAAATATTCAAACTTGGGCTCAAATTGAGCTTTTTCTAAGCACGATTATATGAGTTCTGTCTGAGCTTGCCTTTTGTAGGAACTTAAACTATCTAGACAGCTAGGCGGTTTCGATATATTGGTCGGTTTCTGGTTTCAAGTGTAAAATCAGTATTAAGAACTGATCATCCAGAACTTTCTGAAAGAAATAGAGGAGTTTTTGTTAAGAAAGCTAATGCTATGTGTATGAAGAACTTTAAATGATGTCAAGTCAAATAATATCACCTCAATGATATTCTTATTTTAGTCAAACAGCTTTTGTTATTTGGTTTGCAATGTTATCAATGATGCAAGCAAATTTCGTGTGGGTTCTATAGTAACAAGGTGAAGTAACAAGGTGAATAACTTACCATGACAAGAGTTTCTTTCACATGAGACCTAGCAAGGTTTGTACTTATTCCGCCTTGTGTAAATGATATTTTCTTCGCACTGCAAAGTAGTGTTTTAGTTTGCTGTTTTCCTGTCGTTTTGTTGACTTGCCTTCGACTACTCCTTTTCAAAGGAGTACTGGAGTCGCCACAAGAACATGTTGGACGATTAAACTCTTACTGTGAGATATAGTAGCCTTGTAGACTTATGAGATTTTATTTCATTTAGAGAATTTGGAGAAGATAGTTGCTTTCTAGGCTTATGAGATTTTATTTCTTTTAGAGAATTTAGAGAAGTCTTACTATTTTGTGATATGAGTTGACATTAGAAATAAGTTAGCGCCCTGATACAATTTTTCATCTATGACCAAAATAGTGAGACTTCAACTTCCCAACCAATTTTGAGTAATTCTAAGAAAATATTGAGACTGGATTTCTTGAAATAGCCCACAAAATCTAGCAAAAATAGTGAAATTTAGAATTTTGCAAAATCGGACAAAGACGTTGCCCAAAAATATGACAGACATAGTGAAATTAAAAATATTTCAAAATTAGCAAAAAAAAGGTTGACTGGAACCCATAAAATCGTGCAAAATTTGTGAATGTTAAAATTTCTCTAAATATAGCGAAAATCGGTGGACTATTGCCCACAAAATATGGCCAAAATATTTAACATCAAAAAGCGGTGGACTATAGCTTTGAAAATCTGGTCAAAATAGTGAAATTCAAAATTTCTTAAAATCTGCCAAAAATGGTAAGTTTTACAAAATCTGGTTGAAATTTTGAAATTCAGAATTGTTCAAAGTGGGCTTAAAATGGTTTGACTAAACAATGAAATTTACAATTTTTTATAAATCGGTGTTGAAAACGGTGGAATATAGCCCAAAAAATTGGGTCAAAATAGTAAATACTCATATGTTTCGTCTGTATGCCCTTGAGGATTTCTTGCCAGCTTTTGCTTTCCCTAATAAAATCTTACTCTTCTCGCTCACAAAGCAGGTGACCAAGGCACAACAAGTTTTGTCGATTAACCTCTTGCAATAATTTTCAAAATTGGCCAAAAATGGTGAACTATTTCATGTCTATAGTCCACTAATATTCCAAAACAGTGAATATTCAAGAATTTTTTTTAAAATTGGCCTAAAATGGTAGACTATTTCCTTAAAAAAAATAGTGAAATTATGAATTTTTCGACGACCGAAAATGTTGGAAGCCCACAAAATTTTTCAGAATTTTCGAAGATCAGTTTAAAAAGGTATATTATAGCCACAAAATTTGGCTAGAACAGTGAAGTACAAAATTTCTCATAATTGCCTTAAAATGGTGGATTGTTGCCCATAAAGCTAGCAGAACAGCGAAATTTATAATTTCTCAAAATTGGCTTAAAATGGATTATACTAAAAAAAATTGGTTAAAATAGCGAAATTCATAATTTTGAAAAATCGGGTGGCCAAAAATAGTGAGATTCAGAATCTCAAATTTGTCTGAAAATGGTGGATAGCCTACAAAATTGCACCAAAATAGTGAAATCTAATTTGTCTTGAAACATGTCGAAAAATAGTGGACACGATGGTGTACAAAATTTTGCCAAAACGGTGAAATTCAAAATCGAATAAACGGCGCTTCCTACAAAACCTGAACAGTGAAATTCAAAATTTCTTACGATCTTTTTAAAATGATGGACCCTATCCCCACAAAAGCTTGCCTAAACTGTGAAATTCATAACTTTTCAAAATCTGTCAAAAAATGACTAGCCTCAAATTAAGACAAAATAGTGAAATAAAAAAATTCTCTAAATATGCCGAACATGATGAATCTGACCAAAACAGTGAAATTCAATATTTTTGAAAATTAACCAAAAATGGTGGACTATTTCTCACAAAATCTTTCCAAAAAGAATTTTTTTAAAAATTCTTTTTGATTAATAGAGGAAAGAATCCCCAGCAAAACAAGTACAAAACTAAAACTATTGTGTCAGAAACTCGTAAACAGTCGTAATTACTTGCAACCGAAAAAATACTTCAGAAACAAGAAATAACAAAGTTTATCATCCAGAAAAAACAAACCAGTGTAACTAAAACCAAGATTGGCAAAAAAACGGTGAACTATAGGCCACAAAATCTTGTCAAAACATTAAAATTCAGAATCTGTGAAAATCTGTCCAAAATAGGAGATTAAAAAAATCTAGAAATTTTGGCCAAAACAATGAAATTGATGATTTCCAAAAACCGGTCGAAAACAGTAGACCTCACAAAATCAAAGCTAAAATTCAAATTTTCTCAAAATCTGCCAAAACCAGTGGACTAAATATTGAAATTAAAATCCCTAAAACTACCAAATTGAGATTAAATAGTGAAATTAAAATTTCCTCAAAATCGGGCAATAATCGCAGACTAATAGCATGCCCACAAAGTCTGGCAAAAACATTGAACTTCATGATTTCTCAAAATCGGCCGAACACAATCAACACAAAATAGTGAAATTGAAAATTTCTCGAAATATGGCAAAAACAATAGCTTTAATTTCTTACATTAATTTAACAAGTTATATGTGCTTGTTTCTTATGTGCTGTTCAGCTTTGGTTGCAGATTGTATGTTTCACTTGTTTTGTTTAATAGAGATACCATAACATGCATCTTTTGTTATGCTGCAGGTTGTTCAGCTCTCAAAGTTTGATTACAGGCTTGCAAATAGGTTAGATACAGATCTGCAAAAATTGAGATGCAGAGTTAATTATCATGCTTTAAGATTTACTAGTCCTATTCAGAAAATGGGAGAAATGTTGATCCACAGAATGAATGCAAGAAGCAAGCATTTCATTGCCCTTCACCTTAGGTAAACTGTCACATTGCTTTTAGTTTTAGAGCAGAAAAAACTTTGCTGCATTTTATTCCTATGTATTTCTTAGGAACAAGAGAGGCAAAAAAGACGTTTCTCAATATATCTTCTTCCATATTGTTTGCCTATCATATTCAAATCACATATGTAATTTAATTCATTATTAAGCTAGTATTTACTTGGAGAACCGATTCTTGAATAAGATGTTCCTTGGCGACTGAGGTTCTTAGGCTGACTAAATCATGCACTAAATTTTGATTTGAATAATATGTTTCAACTCCTTAAGGGATACAGCGGTGCAACTTTTTTTTTTGTCGACAAATTCACTCGTTGTGGCAGATTTGAACCGGATATGCTTGCATTTTCTGGATGCTATTATGGTGGAGGAGAAAAGGAAAGAAGAGAATTGGGTGCAATGCGCAAGAGATGGAAAACTTTACATGTGAGGACATAACATTTCTTGTTAATAATTCCTAAGAAAAAAAATTGGTCCCTGCTAATGTAAATCAATGTTCACACATGTAGATAAGCAACCCTGAGAAAGAACGGAGGCATGGAAAATGCCCACTTACTCCAGAAGAGGTTGGCCTAATGCTGAGGGCACTCGGTTATGGAGATGATGTCCATATTTATGTAGCATCTGGCGAAGTATATGGTGGCAATGACACACTAGCACCCCTCAAAGCACTCTTCCCTAATTTTCATTCTAAAGAAACTCTAGCCACTAAGGAAGAGCTAGCACCGTTCTCCTTGTTTTCCTCTCGGATGGCTGCTCTTGATTTCATTGTATGTGATGGAAGCGATGTGTTTGTCACCAACAACAATGGTAACATGGCTAGAATCCTAGCTGGCCGAAGGTACGCTTCCATTTGCCAAGCTCTTACCTATATGCAATTTCATGATACTTATAATTTAATACCAACTTATTTGGTACAGGAGATACTTTGGGCACAAGAGAACCATACGCCCAAATGCTAAGAAACTCTACTCTCTGTTTCTAAACCGTAATAATTTAACGTGGGACGAATTCGCATTCAAGGTTCGTACTCATCAGAGAGGTTTCATGGGAGAACCTAATGAAGTAAGACCAGGAAGAGGTGAATTCCACGAGAACCCCTCGAGCTGTATATGTGAGAATCCTGAGGCAAAAATGCTCGGTTCTAATACAGAAAGCCATCTTAAGGTTAACAGTAAAGGAAGAAAGGAGAGATTAAGCAAACATAGCGATGAGCAAGCATATGACCACGATATTGACAATCCCGAAAATCGTGATTTTGAAGAGGAGCCTGAGGAGCCTGAGTTGCCTGAACCTGATTACGATGAGAATTCGCTGCAGTCAAAGTCAACAGTCAATGAAACTGAGTTGGGTGATGATAACTTGGCCAAATCTGAGGATGCTGAGTTGGAAGAGATGTTTTCGGATTAATGGGCAAACACAATGAGCAGATTTTTGTACTTTAACCCCCATTCATTTATTGCATTCTTTAGAATTTTTTGGCGAAGCAGAAGTGTACTTATACTGATGAAACCTGCTGATTGCTGCTGTTGTTGCTGCATTAATCTATTGTACAGCCAAAAAAAAAAAAAAAAAAAAACACGGCAAGAAATGTGTACAGCATCTCCCCTCAGAAATGATGGGAGTAAGGCAATTCAGTATGTTCGACATACATCTGAGAACTGCTTACTAATAGCATGACGCCCCAAATTTGCCAATTTCTTTCTTCCCCACGCATTTTAATCCTTTAAATTCGGTTGTAAATGATTTGGAAATGGAAGCAGAAATTTGAATCATGATATGGATCTGCTTGCAAGTGGTGTAGGGGATTAATGTCACTTCTTGAAATGTGCTATGTTGTGGTTATTATCCTTTTAACCATCCTTTTTCTTGTATATGATTGGTGTATGTTGGAAAATAATTTATGGGGGCTCACATGTGACTAAATGTATAATTGTTATTTTAAAGTCTAACCAAAATTAAAGTGATCTAACCAAGATTAAGTGTGTCAAGAGGATCTACCCCACAACTCGTAGTGCTAATAGTGGAAACACACCACAAGCAATAGAAATTTCCAAGAAATAGATGAACCAAGAAAAGCCACCACAATATATGAAAGATCTCACAAGAACACAATCAATATGCAGAGATAACCATTACTTCTTATTCCCCAAGAAATACAAAGATTTCAAAAGAGATTACAAATCTCAATCTCTCTCTCTCACCTTTGAAACATTCGGCACAATCCCCTCTTGAAGTTGAACAATGATAACGATCAACAAAATCCTAGAGTTTGCGGCCATATATATAGCCCACAAGTAAACCATAAAAGATAAACACAAATCTAGCAATTGGGCCTTTAAACTCGTAAGCCCAAAAACAATCAGCCGCCGAAATCGGTCGACCGCACCTCCAAGATTGATCGACCGCAACGTGTAAGTCCAGACCCGTGAGCTGACCGGTCGACTGCACCCCCAAGGTCGGTCGACCGTCCTCTCCTCTGTTGGACCTTTACACTCGAAGAACTCTAAGCAGACTAGGCCGGTCGACCGCACACCTAGGTCGGTCGACCGCAACTTTCCAGGCTGTATTTTTCTACTCGCTGCTTGTCTTCTCTTACTTCTTTGTCTCATCCTCTTCTTCTCCAACTTCAAGTACTCAGTGCCTACGTGTATTTGAGGCCAAACTCTAACAATCTCCCACTTGGACCAAATACACCACGCTTCAAAGTAATTGCAATCTTCACCTCTCATTATCTCTGCCAATCTCCCACTCTCATGGAAGACTCAAGTACTCCCCACTCATATGAAGAGCACCTCCACCACTCCACCACGTGGAGTACACCAACCACCCATCATCGCCTCATGAAGGATGTGCTCTACCAATCGCATAGAGCACGAATATCGGAGAAACGATCTTCCGTGTCGGATTCCGTGTTAACTCCCTAACTCGCAAAATCTCCATCAACGCCGGACATGGTTCAAAGCCTCTCAATGTACCCTCTGCACTAGAAACCTCCGTGGGCGACACCTCCACAAAATCTGCAGACTGTTCAATCCCCTACAGGCCCATTTCAGTTACCCTCATTGACCTCACCCCGCATATCGATACCAGTGCTCTCTACATCACAAGAGCGACTTGAAGCTTCAACTGCCAATTCGCAAAGTACTCTCACCACAGCAACGTCTTGCCCTCTAGGATCACTTCCATGGCCAGCAGCTCCCACTAAATTAGTAACCTCTCCTCCACAACTGAAAGAACTCGGTTGCACCCCACACAACCTACTACTCGATTCCGGCTGAGAGTCAACTACAGAAGAAACGCCCCTCACATCTCTAAGCAAATACAGCATTCCCTCATGCTTCCCTTTTGCAATCACCCTTGAACCTGCAGCTATACACTACTCCCCACTACCAACTGTAGTAGACAACCCCTCCTTGTCTAGCTTTCCTATCGAGATAAGATCTGGAACATGTCTTGTTTCCCGCAAGACAACACTTTGATCATCAATGGTGTTCACGCGAACAGTACCAACCCCACATACAGGACACCGGTGACCATTCCCCACGATCACATCTCCAAAAGAATCCTCCTCGTAGTCATCAAACACCTTTCTCCTCAGAGTGCAATGAAAAGAAGCTCCCGAATCAATACACCAATCTTGAGTGCCCAACTCCTCCCGAGCTGATAAGCATAGATCCTCAACAAGCCCCACTTGAGCTTCTTTTGGGATATCTTTCTTCGATTTCTCCTGCTTCTTCTTCATATAAGCCTTGCAACTGCGCATTATGTGACCCTTCTTGTGACAATACCAGCACTCAGGCCCATATCCCCTATTGTTGTCATCAGACCCACTCCAAGATGAACTACTCTGATCCTTTCTTCTTCGACTGCTTTTAGATCTCTCACGTCTCTTCTCAACGTACATGGCAGAATCTCTAGAAGATGATGATGGATATCCCTCGTTTCTCACCCTTCTCACCTCCTCATTCAAAATGCTACTCACCACATCCTGTAGAGTTGTCGAATCTTTCATAGTGCCTGTAATAGTCTGTTCCACCGTACCATAACTATCGGGTAAAGTAGATGGAAGTAACAATGACTGCCCCCTCTCTGAAAATATCAAACCTGCAGCTTCCATCTGGTTGTAAACCATACAGTAATTGTTCACATGATCTGCTACTGAACTCCCTTCCTTCAACTTCATATTAACCAATTTCTTCAGATGAAGAATTTTATTAGATGCCGACAGTTTCTCATACATATCCGTGAGAATCTGTATAGCCTCCTTTGTGGTCTTTGCCTTCGAGATATGAAATAATGCCTTCATACTCAGCCCCAACTGAATATGCCACAGCGCTTTCTGATCCAAACGATTCCAATCTGCCAAGACCTTCGCATCCTTATCTGTACCTACCGGCTTCTCATCAAATAACAGACCATCAAGATCTTTCTGACGAAGATACGCTATCATCTGAATCTTCCACATCGCAAAGTCACTCCCATCGAATTTCTCAATCTTCATCTTGTTATCGGCCATCTCGAACCAACTGCTCTGATACCACTTGTCGGAGGGTCTACCCCACAAATCCTAGTGCTAATAGCGGAAACACACCACATGCAATAGAAACTCCCAATACTTAGATGAACCAAGAACAAGCCACCACAATATATATAAGATCTCACAAGAACATAATCAATATGCAGAGATAACCAATACTTCTTATTCCCCAAGAAATACAAAGATTACAAAGAGATTACAACTCTTAATCTCTCCGTCTCACCTTTGAAACACTCGGCACAATCCCCTTTTGAAGTTGAACAATGATAACGGTTCACCTCTTGATTACACAAATTGATCTATTCAGATTACTAAACCCTAGAGTTTACGGCCATATATATAGCCCCCAAGTAAACCCTAAAAGATAAACACAATCTAGCAATTGGGCCTTTAAACTCGTAAGCCCAAAAACAATCAGCCGTCGAAGTCAGTTGATCTCACCCCCAAGGTCGGTCGACCGCAACGTGTAAGTTCAGACCCGAGAGCTGACCGGTCGACTGCACCCCCAAGGTCGGTCGACCGTTGATGTGAATATTTGCAAGTGTACAAAATCGCAACAAGTAGTATAGTTAAGTGAATAGAGTGTCGAACCCATAGGGACTAATTATTTTATTGAGTACCGAATTTACTAGATGAATCACTATTTGGATAATCAAAATTAATAAATGATAAAACAACTAAATTAAATTAATCTAATTAAAGCTAACTAAATTAGTGAAGAGGGAGCGGGCTGTGAAATTTTTGTAATTTGTTAATGGAAAAATTGATTCTAGGGCTTTTGACTTCACCTAGTTTATCACACACAATTTATAACTCCATATGAATAAAAAAAAAAAATTTCCAAGTTGTAGACCAAAATCCCCAAAATTATTCAATATTCTCTCTCGAGCAATATCAAAATTATTCTCAACTAATTATTTGTCTTAGTTCATTCACAAATTATCAATTGAAAATTTATTAAGAACATTGGATTTCTTAACGGTCACATTAACAGCAGTTCGCTCCTGTAACGGTGTTTAATTTTTATTAATCACAAATTACCAGTTCGGTCTCTTCATGATTTAATAGATCATACAAATGTCTATCCACCAATTGTACGCATTAAGAATAAAAATCAACACACAACCATGGAAAAATAGAAGAATAATATGGAATTAAAACTGTGTTATCAAAACTAGGCTACATCGAAACCCTAGAAAAATAATATTTAGTTCATGATAAATTTATTGTCACTAACAAATACAGTTTTGGATTGCATGATAGAAATTAGGGAAAGAAAAGAGATACAAAAAAGGACTATTTTGTATAATAATAATAAAAAGGTGCAAACCGAACGCCTCGAACCACGCGCAACCAAAGTCAAATCCCTTTCTCTCTCTTCTCTGTTCTCTATCGCGTTGAAATCGGAGCAGCACACAGACCGTGTTGACGTCAACACGCCTCGGGACACGCGCCGCCAAACACGTCACGCCTGGTCGCCGTCAGAGTCGCCACGTCAACTTGGTGGGTCCCGCCTGTCAGCGCAGTAGTGCGCCAGGTCAGCACCCCGGGTCACGTTCTGGGTCTCTGGCACGTCTCCTTCACGTGGGATGTCGCCGTCACCTTTTGCACGTGATTCGTCTCTCTCTTTCTCTCTCCGCTTGACTGCGCGTGAGAGACATAGAGAGATTTCTGAATTTTTTTTCTTTTTTTCTTTTTTATTTGTTTTCAGCCGTCACCTCTTAGTCTCTCTTTGCGTGCCTTGGTGTGTATTTATAGGAAAACGGGAAGGAGAATTAGGGCTTACTTTTTGCAGAAAAATCCCCTCTCTTTCATTTATTTTTTTTCTTCCATGATTTGCTCTTTATTTATTTCTCCTTTTTCTTCTCTTTCATTTTCTTGAAAACATGTGCTGCATACACAAAATAAAATCAGAAATTAGGGTTTATAAATAAAAATTAATTAGTTTAAAATTAATTAAAATAACTAAAAATCATATTAGCTCATTTAAACCTCCTTTACATATTGCCTTTTCATTTCAATTGGCCAATTAAAATTTATATCTTTCATTTCTCACGGCCAAATTGTAAAATTTAAAAATCAACAAAACAATAAAATTAAAAAAACAATGGTTTTGGTTTGTTTGTTGATTTTTCCAAAAAATCTTCACATTTTGCATCAAAAATCTTATTTTTTCAAAAATAATTTATTAATTGAAATCTTATAGAAATAAGATGAATTATAAGCAATATAGACAAAAACAAGCAATTTTAATGGGTAAATGAGTACAAATATTTGTATAAAAATTAGACACATCAAATACCCCCAAACTTAAGATTTTGTTTGTCCTCGAGCAAAATTAAAATCATGAATAAAGGAAAATCAATAATAACTCATCTCATCACACTAAGAGATCTCATCATGCAAGCATCAAAATTTCAATTAAAAATATAAACAATAGCAAATAAAATAAAATCAAGCATACTCACTTTCTCTAGTGCAATTATTTAGTCATAATTTCAAAACTCAATTATATTTGTTAGGCAATTAATAGAATTAGAGTATGTAACAACTCCTTCTGTGATTATCTCTTCTCACTACTACAAACCGAGTAGTAATATATGTATATATATATTTTTTTCCTTCCTTCCTTCCTTCTAAGTTGTTACTTGCCTTTTGACACGAATGCAAAACATTTGTGATGAATTCACCCGGTTACTCAACAAGTCACAAACTTAGAGTGCTTTGCATACTCATATTTCAAGCTGTCGTTTGACGTAAAAGTAAACATTTGTGATGAATACCCCTAGTTACTAAGCAACTCAAAACATTGGAGTGGATAGACTTTATTCATATAATTTTTTTATTTACTCTATTTACTTAAACTCTGTTTAAGACTAGATAAAAGGGGATAATCACAAGAAAAAACATCACATTTTTTTCTTTTATGTATAATCACATGAATCACACAATTTTGTAAGGAGTTTTGAAATTCAATAATCCTAAAGTAAATAAGTATGCTTAATCTTGCTTTATAAGCAATTGCCTATCCTTAAAAAATTCTTTCAATGCTTAGCACAATAAAAAATACTCCAAAGTGTAATGGTGAGCCTAATTGAAGTCTCTTTTGTTTTGTTTTTCTTTTTAAAAATAAATAATAAATTTGTAAAATTCCCCCCCAAACTGGAATATCACATTGTTCTCAATAGGAAAGGAAAAAGAAAAACAAAAAGAATGCAAAAATTTCAGAATTTCTCCCCTGATTCGTCTGAAAAATTCTGCACGCGTAGCGTTCAGTATTTTTGCGATATCTGGAGCTGTAGATGTCCAAATTGGATGATTTTTTTTTGCTGGAAAGCTAAGACAATTGTCTACAATTTCTCTTTGAATCAGTTTTTCAGATTATGACTCCATACTGCTCAAAAATAGCCATCAATGTGGGTGTACAAAACAGCTCCGCCCGGCGACTTTGAAACTCATGCAATCCTACGAGGTAAAATAAAAAATTAAAATAAAATAAACTAAAAGATAAATCAAATCTAAATGTAGTAAAAGACCTTATGTACTGATCTAGAGTACTTCTAGAGTAGGGATGGCAACTGGGCCGGGTCAACCGGCGACCCACCCGCGACCCGGCCTACCAACCCGGCCCGTTAAAATGCTTCGCGGGTTCGGGTCGAACCCGGTGAACAGTACCGGGTCGACCCGGGTCGCAATTTTCGCGAATCGAATTCGCGAAACCCGGCCCACGAACCCGGGCCAACCCCTGAATTTGACCCGCCAACCCGCTGGTCGACCCGCGGGTTTCGACCCGTTCGACCCGTACGGGTCGAACATTCGACCTGTGACGGGTCGACCGTTGACCCGCGGGTCGAACGGTCGAAAATCTGGCCGTTCGGGACAGAGCCGTTTACAACGGCTCAAAGAGCCGTTTGGTTATTTTTTTTTGTTTTTTTTTAATTTTTCCCCACTTATTTAGCCTATAAATATCCCCTAAAAATCTCAAAAAAAATCACACCTCACTCTCTTACTCTCTCTACTATTATACATCATTTGTAAAGAATTTTTGAACAATTGTAGTATTCATCAAACAAGTGTACAAGGAGGCATATACACGATCAAATTTCGGTCGTATCGGAAACAAAATTCAACGTCTTCAACGTCTTCAACTCTCTTCAATCCTCGTCAAATCTACTTCAACCTCTTCTCAACTCTTCAATTGCGGAATCGGCAAAGCGCTCCTCCATCTTTTCTATTCTATTCTTATTTTAACGGTTTTTTTACATACGCGTATTCTACGGTGAACGGTATCAAAATATCTCTATCTCTCTCGTTAATTTTTTTTTTGCGTTGTAGTTAAAATTATTGTTCGTTTTTTTGAACTTCTCTATCTCAACCCCCCCCCCCCCCCCCCCCCCCCTTTTTTTTTGTATAATTCACCGCTCCTACATTGTATATTTTTTTTTACATACTTTACTTTAGCACATTACTACATTATGTCTAGATCACGCGGTAGCGGTCGTAGCGGACAAGATTCCTCCTCCTCTTCACGTAGGCCACCAATTGTCCCAACTAGTGAGCCCGCCCAAGATTACATTGATCCTACTATGGAACAATGGGGTACACACGACATGGATGTTGTAGGTGACATTCAATTAGAAGAAGAATAACAACAATAACAACCTGAAACCACACAACCCCGTAGTAGTAGGAAAAGTAGAGGAGAAACTAGCGATTAGCATAAGTTTTATGATTATATCCCGGACGAACATACTCCGGGTATAGGTTTGAAAGTGTGTAAAATATGTAGTAAAACATACAAATTCAAGAGGGGTGACGGCACCGGTACAATTAGTAGGCACATACAACATAATCATAAAGAATTTCTTGATCAAATACAAGGTCAACAAAAAATCAACCCTAGGACCGGTCAAGTAGATAGCCACCCTTATGATCCCGAACTTGTTCGTCAGGAAATGGCCCGATTAGTCATTAAGGAAGAGTTGCCATTTTCCTATCCCGAGAGTAGGAACTTGGAAAATTTTAATCAAACGGCCTTAAACCCTCATTTTAAAAGAATTCCGAGAAATACTTGCAAATCGGATTGTTTTAAGGTGTACATGGAAATGAAGAACGCTTTGATTGCAATTTTATGGAGTTTAACTTGTAGGGTTAGTTTAACTTCGGATTGTTGGACGAGTGTCAACAATATTCCAACGATGAGAATAACCTGTCATTGGATCGACAATGATTGGATTTTTCAAAAAAGAATCATATCACTTGCGTCGTTGCCGTATCCCCATAGTGGCGCTGAAATAGCAAACTGTATTATAGAAATTTGTGATGTTTTTCATATTCGCGATAAAATTATGGCTATTAGTTTTGATAATGCATCTAACAACAATGTAGCAATTACTACTTTAAAATCTGTATTAAACCCTCCATCTGACAATATTTTTCATGTTAGATGTGCATGTCATATTATAAATTTATGTGTTCAAGATGCATTAAAAATAGATGATCCATATATACATAAAATTAGAAATTGTGTACATTTCATTGCATTAAGTCAAAGCATTTTACAAGAATGGAAAGCTTGGTGTAGGGTTAGAAATGTTCTTTTTAGAAAATTTCCAAAGGATGTTAGACACCGATGGAATTCTACTTTTGATTTACTAAATGTTGTCACCGATTATAAAGCAGCTGTAAATAATTTTTGTATCGCAAAAAATATGCACAATTTTGAAATGACTCCCCCCGATTGGTTTTTTGCCGAATCTTTGTTGAAAATTTTAGAACCTTTTAAAACCGAAACTCTAAAATTTTCAAAAACATATGAATCTACTTCTAGTAGTATTTTTATTGAATTAGTTAGCATGATGCAAATATTTAACGAAATGTTAAATGATGCCTATATTAGTGACATTGTAGTACCTGCATTTCAAAATTTTTTGAAGTATTATTTTCCTCCTCATATGTTGATTTGTGTTGCTACTGTTATGGATCCCCGTATCAAATTAGAAGATATGAAGAATTTGATACAAATGTTTTTTGGATATTTAGAGGACAATGTAGATATAACAACTGATTGCGCTACTTTTTTAGTTCAGTTTGAATCTACGTTAAATAACTTGTATGATTATTATGATAAACATTTTGCTTCTAGTAGTACATCTTCTGTAGTTAGTTCTTTTTCTGGTAGTTCTAAAGGTAAGGGTAAAAGTAGAATTGGTGATAGAACATTTAGTTTACTTGAACAAATTCAATCTAAAAAACCTAGGACTAATCAACCAAATGAATTAAATTGGTATAACCAACAGGATACTGAGCCTACTCTTTCTCCACTAAATATTTTACAATGGTGGAAAGAACATGAACACACTGTATTCCTGTCAATTATGGCTAAAGATTTACTAACTCCTCCTGTCTCTACAGTTACTTCTGAGAGTGCATTTTCTACAAGTTGCAGGGTTCTATCTGATTACAGGAATCGGTTGAAGACCGAGGCGTTAGAGATGCTCGTTTGCACAGAAGACTGGCTGAAGGCTGAAGATAGGACGCAAGGGAAAGCACTATCAAGTTCCACAAGTGGGAGCAATTCGCCCGAAGAACAACAACAACAACAACAACAACAATAGCTTTGCTTGTTATGTCAAATTAGAAAACTTGTACTCAATTAAAATTGTATATAAGAAATATGTTATTGTATAAAACTTATTTGTGAATTGAATTCTTCATTTCGTTATAAATTGTTCAAATTGTATAACTTAAATTCATATGAATAATATTTAAAAATTTGTTGTCAATTTCACTCTTTCAATCTTATTATTATTATTACGATTTTTATTGTTTATTAGTATTATTACTTACTTAGTATTATAATTAAACATCATTTGGGGATATTTGAAGAATTGCAGTATTATTACTTATTTGTATTATTAATTACTTACTTACTTAGTATTATAATTAAACATCATTTGGGGATATTTGAATGATTGTAGTATTATTACTTATTAGTATTATTAATTACTTAGTATTATAATTTTTGAAGAATTGTAGTATTCATCAAACAAAGATATGGTTGTTTGTATACATCATTTGTAAAATTATTATTATTATTATTATTTTAATTTAAGCTACCAAAAAAAAAAAAAAAATTAAACGGGCCAACTCGCGGGTCGACCCGGCCCAACCCGGGTCGAACCCTAAAGGGTTCACGGGTTGGGCGGGCCACCCAAACGAAAACTTAGCCCGGCCCGGCCCGGCCCATATAAGGGTGCAACCCGGCCCGGCCCGGCCAAGAATTCGTTCCAACCCGTACGGGTTGGGCCCGGCACGGCCCACTCGATCCGTTCGCCATCCCTATTCTAGAGACCTTATGTACTGAGTACTTTAGAGTTGTTATATTAGCTACTTCTTGTTTCGTTAACTCTCCATTAATAAAACCGGTGACTGCGGTCACTTTTTTTCTCAAAATAAACATCTTTAGTAGTTTATGATGGAAAACTATGGGGTCTATTAACGAAGGAGAAGTTATTAGTCTTTGAAGTATTCGTTCCTAAAGATTTGCAAGAGGAGTTTGAAGAAAATAACAAATTAAAAAGTTTCCCCATCCTACCAACCTGTAATATCCTGATTGGTATGCAGTGGAGTGTGTAATTGAGCGGCAGTTTAAATTCAAAATTCTTTAATCGAGCCAAAACTTTTTCATAAATAAATAAATAAAATAATAAAAAAAAGTTTCCCCATCCTCTGTTGATGTCACTCTACTAGTCCCTCAGTTGGGGTTTAGTAGAGCGTGACGGAAAACTCTTGTTTGTAAGCTTCATTGGAATAAGGGTGTGATCCTAAATTATTGAAGATTACAAAGCGTGAGTGGGCGAAGGTACAAATTAGATTTGTGTCTATTCAAGGACCACCATGGCATGTCATGATTCATGAACCCTCCAAATGGTGGAGGGATAAACAATTGCATATATGTTGCAGGAGATGAGCTTACATTCTTGGACCTTGTTTCCTTTGATAAAAAAAAATTCCGTACCGACCCACCTTCTGAAATTATTGAGCAATCTGATTTACTTTCATAAATATTTACCCAATTGATCCAGTTTTGAACATATCAGCATTAACCGTTGTTAAAAATAACGGCATATGTTAATATCATGCCGTCTTCCAAAAAAGCGGCATCAGTTTAATTTTTTTTTTAGCATGTCACTGTTTAGAAAAAATAACATCAGTACATTTTTTATACAAGTGTGAACCTTCTGGCCTGGAAAAAATTCTAAGTACTAATGACTTATAAATAATGATGTTATCCCCAAGAACGACATTAGCATTACTGATGCCGTTGCTGGAGATAACAACATCAGTTATAATACTCATTAAACTCTCTTCTTCCACAATCGTTATTCCAAACAATGGTATGAGATAACTGTTGTCGTTCTTAGAAACGACGACAACAATTCACAGAAATAGATCAGTCAATTATAAGTAATAAAATGAACTGTTGCAGCTGTTCCAAACAACGGTATCAATTATCCCTAACAATGAATATTATAACTGATGCCGCTATTCTTAACAACAACATCTGTAATGTTATTGCGGTTGTTTCAAATAATGATATCAGCTATAGAATTTTTTCACGCTTGCATTTTTTTTCAAGTTAGAAAGAGTACACGATTGAAAATAAGTTAACAGATATCGTTACTCCAAATAGCGGTATGCAATTTTTGTTTTAACAGATGCCGCTATTGATACAGCAACATATAAATAATCTATGTCGTTATTAAATTAATGATATATCTAAAATTGGGTTAGTTGGGTAAATATTTTCGAAAGTAGATTAGTTCGCTCAATAATTTTAAAAGGTGGGTCAGTACGGCAAAAAATCTTTTCTTCGGTGGATGCAGATGTCACCTCATTCGATACCTCCATTTTATCTTGTGATGCATGGACAGCCCTTACTTGGGTCGGTTCTCTAAATCCAGAAAAAAAAATTAAAAAATATTTACAAAAGTATGATGTCCATGTCATTGATATTATTTCGCAGTTAGACTGATTGGTTATAGATTTCTTGGGATGACTCTTGCAGATCCGAATTTTTCCCCAAAATGGCCCACTTTTTGAAAGTTTTTTTAAAACTGATCTACTTTTTATAAAAAAAATTCAAACTCAACTGCTCGCTATCTCAAAAAGTGAGTTTGGTAAAAATCTCATCATTTTTTGAGATAGCGAGTATGAAATTTGGGTTTTTTTGATTTTTCTATGGCCAAGACTCGTTCTCTCAAAAAACGAGCGAGTTTTTTCCAAACTCACTTTTTGAGACAGCGAGTGTCGTTTGGGGGTTTTTAATACCCCATGCTCGCTGTTTCGAACTCACTCTCTCTTTCAACTCTCTATCTCCATCTTCCTTGTCTAACCCCGAAACCCTAACCCATTTTGTACTTTTTTTTCCGTTGTTTCAGAAATGTCTTATCATATGAACTATCTATTGTTAGAAAATATAAGGGAGCTGAACTTGTATCGGTATAATTTCATTGCAATCTGGAGTCATAGAGTAAGACAACACGATTATACACACATACACGAGATGATAATAGAATAGAAAGTAATGCTTAATTTGAAATCATCAGAATATATGTAAGATAACATGCTTAATTATATACATATGATGATGATGATGATAACAGAACATAATGCTCTGAGATCATCAGAATACATGTATCGTACTAATCTCGTATATAAAATAAGAAATATATCACATTAATCAATCATTAATCCATTTCTGAATTTCCTATAAAGAGACAGAAAACTAATGAATTAATGAAGCACACAAGAAAGTTTGGCAACCAAATTAACAAGAAAGACCGACAAAATGGGTTAGGATTTCGGGAAGATAGAGAGTTGAAAGAGAGAGTGAGTTCGAAATAACGAGTCTGAGGTATTAAAACCCTCAAACGACACTCGCTGTCTCAAAAAATGAGTTTAGGAAAAACTCACTCGTTTTTTGAGACAGCGAGTCTTGGCCAGGGAGAAATTTAAAAAACTCAAATCTCACACTCGCTGTCTCAAAAAGCGATGAGATTTTTACCAAACTCGCTTTATAAGACAACGGGTAGGTCAGTTTGAATTTTTTTTAAAAAAGTAGGTCAGTTTGGAAAAAACTTTCAAAAGTGGGTCATTTTGGGAAAACATTCTGCAGATCCGGGGATCCTCTGCCACACTTTTTTCTGTGCCATAGTTTAATTTTCAGCCGTCCGATAACATCCAACGGCAGAAATTAAATCAATTAGATGATTCCATCTATATTTAATTTAGGGATAAGAAAAGGGTTAATGTGCAAAACGTCATCTTCTCCACCCCTCATCTCTCATTCTCTGTCTTCATAGAACAAAACGCAAAAAGTTGGGTTTTTTTTTTTTCGGTACTAACTACTAAGCTACTTTTTGAAATTATTTGCAAATTTTTTTAAAACTGTTTGTAAATTTAAGACTGTTCCTAAACTATTAGTAAGTCTGTTCCTAAAATTAAGACTGTTCCTAAAAATGAGCTAGTCGTTGTCACGATCCGGACGTTATTCTCATTAGCGATATCTTCCGTTCATAAATCGCTAATGAAAATAGCGGCACCCGTATAATTTTTTTTGAAATTTTTTTTGTTGCCATTATTCCCATCGGTGGTTACAGCATATGTAAAATCACTGATGAAAATATAGATTTTATTTTAATCATACTAAGACACTTAGCTCATTGCTGAGAACTAGTGCTCTCTAAAAAAACTAAATAAAAATTCAAAACTGAGGTCGCTAGTGGGAATAACAACCTCAGTATAACACAAGTGGGAACCGGCCGTAAGTGAGAACCGACCGCTAATAAAAGATCGGGCTCCCACTCTCTTTCTCTGTTCACTTCATTTTATTTCTTTTTCTGTTTCTTCCTCCACTCCAACTCTGAATCCCCATCCTGAACTCGAATACCTCATCTGTTAGGATTTGTATGGATTTTTTTAAAGTTGAGTGGGTTAATATGGATTTGTAATCTCTACTACTATAATAGAAGAGTTAGAGTTATCGTTTGTAAACATACCAACTTATATGTATCGCGTACATAACTAATATGAATGATATCTCCTGTTAAGGCCAGACGATTTTTTTATATATGCCACTTTTGAAACTATTTGCAGAAAAATGATAGTTGCCAAATTATTTGTGCTCGTGGACTCAACAACTAAACTCGCCATTCCAACGGCAAGTTTAGTTGTTTCATGCTCGCCGTTGGAACACGGCGAGTATAGCTTTTTTTTTTCCTATTTTTGGAGAAACTCGTCATTCCAACGGCGAGTTTAGTTCAAAATTTTCAATGGAAACTCATTGTTCTCAACGGCGATGACATTTACACTAGAATCGTTGTTGGGAACGACGAGTTCCCAAAAAAAAAATTCTCTAGAGTTCTTTTTGAAAAGTCACTAAGTCCAACAGAGTGTTTCACTCTCTGTGAAATTTTCTACTTCCTCGTCATTCCCAACAGCGAGTCTAGTATAAATGTCCTCGCCGTTTGGGAATGACAAATCTTTATTGAAAATTTTAAACTAAACTCACTATTCCCAACTATATGTCTAGTGTAAATGTCATCGTCATTGGGAACGGTGAGTCTTCATTGAAAATTTTGAACTCAACTCGCCATTGGGAACGGCGAGTTTCTCAAAAAAAAATAGCACTAAACTCGCCGTGTCCCAACGGCGAGCATGAAACAACTAAACTCGCCGTTCGGTATGACGAGTTTAGTTGTTGAGTCCACGAACGCAAATACTTTGGCAACTGTCATTTTCCTGTGACATATTAAAATTTTAAAAAAAACACACATGACTATGTCAAAATTTTTACTTTAAAATATATATATATTAAAAATATATATATATATATTTAGACGTGCATAAATTACTAGTTGGATTCAGTGAGAGACACTCTTGTATGTTATGTTTAAAGTGATTTGTTATTCTCTCTAGGGATTTCGTTGTTGATTTAAACTTTAGTATTAGTTGTTGGATACTTTTAGATGGTGGGTCAATTCCAGTTGTTGAAGTTAATTTTTTTTTAATATTATATTCAAGTTGGTTAATTTCCAGCCGTTGGATGCTATCCAATGGCTGCAAAATTATACTATAACAACTATGGCACAGAAAAAAGTATGGTAGAGGATCCCTATCCATCTCTTGCATCTTCATTCTATTGGTGTGTTCTTAGATCACAAATTATGATCTCAGTTTTTGGTGTTGCTTACTATGTATTGTAGCTAGTGCCTAGTGGTATATCTGTGTATTCGGTACATACATGCTAACTTCATTACCAAGGGAAGGGTATAACAAAACCTTTTACTAAAGCTCGTAATGCCTTATAAGTTCACGACACATAAGTTTAGTGTCGAAGGTAACAGTAAAGGAAGAGAGGAGGGATTAAGCAAACATTAGCGACGACCACGACATTGACAATCTCTATAAAGACTGAAGAAGAGAATCGTGATGTTGACGAGAAGCCTGAGTTGCCTGAACCTAATTACGAGGAGAATTCACTATATTAGGCGAAATACACAGCATATGAAAGTTCACTATATTAGGCGAAATACACAGCATATGAAAGTGAGGCCTTCAATCGTCGGATATAAAATGGAGGTGCGGATGGGGTAAAAATAGCATACCTTTGTCGGCTGTTTAGCTAAGATCCAAGTGTTGTATCTGTTCTTATCAGTTTAATATTTGATACATGGGCCATCAGCACACAATGATATCAGTCGAGACATTCCTACATTTTTGCAAAGAGATGCAGATTACAAGTATGAGAGAGAAGCCAAATCAGAATTATGCAATAAAATCTTAGAAAAGAAAGAGACATTACAATTTTTGTTCTGAAATATTATACACATGAAAATTAAATAGTAAAGTACTCTGTTTAATACAAAACTCTGAACACACAATAGAAGATCCAAAACTCTGTTTGTCATAAAATTTTATCAGATGTCTAGAGATAACATTTGTCAAAAAATACAACACACGGGAAACCTGTTCTTCAGCATGAGTCTGTCTAGCAAAGATGCAATGGGCTTTCCTTCGTGAGCAGGATAAATGTATTTGAGCTTGTGTGGACTTGCGACTGAGACCGACCATCTGTTCCATGACTACCTTTCACTTTTTCTGAAGATAGGACTTGACTGATTCTACAACCACCTGAAGACACAAGAAACAAAATCTAAACTGTATTAAAATAGTTCATATATAAATGTGTACACACAGATATGGTGTACTGGGCAAAATATACATTCAAATCAGGCTAGAGGGCCTATATAGTTTCAGGAGCACCAGGCGCAATCTACAAATGCTATTGGTTTCCATCCTAAAACTTGGCCTGCATTACATATGCCTAAACAAAATCCACAGAGCCAGAACCAAAGATTGAATGGATTTAGCTTGCCCAAGTTGTACCCTACTACTAGGGTAAAAGATCCTGTTTGGATGTGGATGATTTTAGAATCTCTCGAAAGTTGCCAAAATAGTGGACTACAACCTACAAAACCGAGCCATAATGCTGGAAGTTGAGAATTTTTCAAAATCAGCCAAAATCTGTGGACGCTTTCACTGGAATTTCACAATTTTTCGAAATCATCCAAAACCTATGGGGACTTTACCGACCAAACAAAATGGGTAAGTTGAGTTTTCAGATTTTGAAATCGGAAAAATACGGTGGACTACAAATACAAAATCGGTCCATAATGCTAAAATTTAAGAATTTCTAAAAAAAAACGTGCAAAATCAACCGACTATAACCCACAAAATTGGGTAAAAACCATAATTAGCATTGAATTATTAGATTTTCTCGAAATCGGCCAGAATCAGTGGACTATAACCCTTGAAAGAAGGGGGAAAAGCTGATATTTTAGAATTTCTCGAAATCGTCAAAAAAACAATATACTTTCTATAAAAGGTCCATATTGCAGAAATTTCAATAATTCCTCAATACTAGCCAAAATTTGTAAACTATGACCTGCAAAATTGGGTCATCATGCTAAAATTTCTAAAATTCTCAAATTCGGATAAAGTCAGTGGACCAAAACAGAAGCGTGCCAATTGCTGAAATTTGAGGATTTCTCGAAATCAGACAGAATTAGTGAACTAGCCCACAAAACAAAAGGTCGGACAGTTAACATTTAAGAATTTCATCAGATCAGCCCAAAACAATGGAGTACAACCAAAGAAACCGGACCATAATGTTGAAATTTCAGAACTTCTCGAAACTGACCGAACCAATGGACTACAAGCTACAAAGCTGGGCCATAGGTTGACCACAAACTACAAACCATTTCAGAATTTTTCAAAAGCGACCACAAATTGGGTTGAAATGCTGAATTTTTAATCTTCTAGGACTCGACCAAAAAAATGTGGACTACAACCCAGGAAAGCGTGTCATAAATTCTCGAAATTGGAAAAATACGTGGATTATAACCCAGAAACAAGGCCAAAAAGTTGACATAATAGAATTCTTTTGAAATCGGTGAAAAATTGTGGAGTACAGCCTACAAAACCGCGCTGTAATTCTGAAATTTCAGAATTTTTCAAAATCAGCAAAGGGTTGAGAACTATATAACATGGCCGAAAATCCGGCATTTTAGAATTTCTCAAAATTGGTCTAAACAATTGACTACATCCTACAAACTGAGCCCATAATGCAAAAACAAAAATCAGAATTTCTCACAATTGCCCAAAATCTTTGAACTAACCCACAAAATTTGGTTGAAAATTTGACATGATCAAATTTCTTGAAATCGGTGAAAAACTACACCCTACGAAACCGAGCTGTAATTATGAAATTAATCGACCAATAGCTGAGGACTAACCGATGAAACAAGGCCGAAAAGCTACATTTTAGAATTTCTTGAAATCAATTGAAAACAAATGACTACATCCCATAAACCAATCCATAATGCAGAAATTTCAATTTTTCTCATAATTGCCCAAAATCTTTGAAATAAAACACACAATTTTGCCGACAACAATAACAACAAAATCTCAATCCCACACTGTTCGGGTCAGCTACATGAATCCTTCTCTCCATTCAACTCTATTATGGGCCACTTCTCTCGTGAATTGCACTAATTCCAAATCCGTATTAATAGTTCCTCCCCATGTTATCAATTTTCATGCTTGGGGAATTTATTGGTCTTCTTTGTATGTGCTGTACTCCACTATTTTTGGCCGAAACCAGATAAAACTAGTGGGAACTATAACTCACGAAAGCATGCCCACTTGATGAAAGTGGGCTAACACATGAAACAAAGGGGAATAGTTTACATTTTTAAATTTCTTAACATCAGCCAAAAATAGTGAACTACAACATACGAAACCAGATCTTACTATTAAAATTTTAAAATTTCTCGAAATCTGTTAATATCTGTGGAATATAAGAAACAAGACTGAAAGGCTAACATTTTAGAATATGTCTCGAAAATCGGGGGGGGGGGGGGGGGGGGGGGGAGGAATTGGGACAGTGCTGAAATTTAAAATTTTATCAATGTCGGGGGGAAAATATGTGGATTGTTCATAAAATTGGGTCGAAATGCTAAATTTATTTAAGTTTTCTCAAAATCGGCCAATAACAATGTACTAGAACCCCACGGAAGCGGGCCCAAATGCTCTAATTTTAGAATCTATAACTTGACAATCGGTGGAGTAATGATACCAGTCAAAAAACTTTTATTTCGAATTTCTCAAAATTAGGCAAAGTTCACTACAGCCTACGAAAGTGAGTCGTAATGTGGAAATTTCAAAATCTCTCAAAATTGGCCAAAATATATGGACTATATGTAACCCATAAAACATGGTCGAAAAGCTGAAATTTTATAATTTGCTGAAATCGGCCAAATACAGTGAATTACAACTTACAAAATTAGGTCATAATACAGAAGTTTTAAGAATTTCTCAAAATCGGGGGAAAAACTGTGCACAAGTGCTACAATTTTGGCCGAAATGCTACAAATTTTTAATTTCTCAAAATCGGCCAATAAAAATGGACAAGAACCATGAAAGCGCGCAAGTGCTGAAATTTGGAATCTTTAAGGTGGCAACACTACAAGCCGAAAAACTGACAACTTAGAAATTTTCGAAATAGGCCAAACTAAGAACTACAACCTATGGAATTGGGTCGTAATGCTGAAATTTCAGAATTTCCCAACGTTGGCCTAAATATAAGGACTATAACCACTAAACTTTCAGAATTTTGCTAAATCAGCCAAAAATAGTGAGCTGTATCAATCAAACAAGGCTGAAAACAGCTGCAGTTCATAATTTTAAGGTTTTAGATTATTTTTATCGATAGAAACCGGTGGATTACAGCCTATGAAATTTGTCCATAATGCTAAAACTCCAGAATTTCTCAAACCTAGCCAAAATCAATCAACTACAAGACTATAACCCAAGAATTTGGAACAAACCATTGAAATTTCATATTTCTCAAAATCAGCCGAATTAGGTGGGAATATAACCCTCAAAACCGGCAAAAAAGCTGACATTTTAGTATTTCTTGAAATATGCAAAAAATAGTGGACTACAGTCTACAAAACTGGGCCATAATACTAAAATTTCAAAATTTCTGAAAATCGGACAAAAATTGTGGACTAATACACAATATTTGGCCATCACACTAAAATTTCTAAATTTCTCAAAATCAAATAAAATGTGGACTATAACCCATGAAATCATGCCCAATTGCTAAAATTAGTGAACTAACCCACGAAACAAGGTCAAATAGTTAACATTTTATAATTTCTTGGCATCGGTCATAATCAACAGAGTACAACCTACGAAACCGGGCTGTACTGCTGAATTTTTTCGAAATTCTCGAAATGCGTCAATCATTGGGAACTATAACCCACGAAACAAGGTCGGAAAGTTGACATTTTGGAACTTATCGAATTTGACCAAACACAGTGGACTACATCCTAGAAAACCGAGCCATAATTCTGAAATATCAAAGTTGATCAAATTCGGCCAAAATATGTGGGACTAATACCCACAAAATTGGGTCAAATGCTAAATTTTTTGAATTTATCAAAATCAAATAAAATCAGTGGTCTATAAAACCGGCCAAATTAGTGGACTGATAATGCCCACAAAATTGGGTCCAAATGCAATAATTTTTTAACTTCCCCAAATCAAAATATAATAGTGGACTATAACCCATCGAAAGTGTGCCCAATTGTCAAAATTTCAGAATTTCTTGAAATTGGTCAAAAGCGTGTAATGCATAAATTTCAGAATTTCTCAAAATCAACCAATATAACACATGAAACAAGGCCGAAAAGTTACATTTTTTAGTTTCTCATAATCAGCCAAAGACAACGAGCTACATCCAAGTGTTTTTGTAAGCGGCCACCTAGGCAGAGGCGGTTGATGGAACTCCCCCTTACTGCCTTGGTGCTCAAATTAAATGTGTATTCACATTCTAATGAATTTCATTGGTTTTCTATTATTGCTTGTAAATAATATTTTCATTGCACTAACATGATCTTTTTCTTTGTTATTTTTTAATGAATTTTCTAAATCTAACAAAGTAAAATATAAAATTAACTATAATTATAAAATTAAAATAAATCAACTGCCTACATGCCCACCTAGCCAGTAAGGCGCCAGGCAGCACCTCCACTGCCCCGCCAAAACAATTATGGAGGTAGGCGGGGAGGTATATGGAGATAGGAATAAATTAAGTGAGGGTGTAGTTATTTCCTATTTCCACCTACCTCCATATCCAAACAGGGCCGGAACGTCGACCACTCACAATGTACTATTATTTCTTAGCTATCAAACTGTGTTAACACAGAAGAGATATTTTTGCGCTTTCAGCTTCTTCCTATAACTCTAAAGAAATAAGAGATAAATGGAAGGGGAAGTATAATCATTGTCCTTATTTAACATACTAAACTTTTCAATTCAAAGGAGTTGTGCCCCTGAAGTATTAAAAGTTCTGCACTTGTCCCCTTGAACTAGTGATGTATTGAAACTTGCTCCATGTGTGTTCAAGATGTGTATGTATGCACACATAAGCATAATAAGATATATGTCGAACAATGGGAAACATTAGTTACTGTTCATCTCAAATGCATGACGTAAAAGTTCCATTTAGAGGTGATAAAAGAATATTGTAATTCATCTTTTTCACTAATAGCTACTCAATTAATAAGGCTTGTAAAGATACCAATACATTTTCCCATTTTATCCAAACCTCCCAACATTTTTCTTTTCTTAAAAAAGATGTGTTTCCCAAATTTATATATTCACTCAAGTTTATTTCTCCCTAACTAATATAGTTCAAGATGGCAAGTTCTGATGAGTGCTACTAGTAAAACAAACTGAAGCACAGAGTCAGATTATATCATCGATTCATCATAAATATTAATTTATTTTTTTATCAAAATGTTCTGAAAATGCTAATATACAAAATTCCAAACAAGAATGACGCATTCATATGGGAGCTTTCTTAAAGGAGAATTTCAGAATAAAATACATTATAATGTGATCATGTGTTGGTATGTGTCAGCAAGTTCCTGTTATAGTTATAAATAGTAGGTAACCCAAAACTAATAAAAAACAACCATATCCTGAAAACTAAATTCAAGGAAATGTATCTCACCCTCCCATCATATGACAGGGACGCAAATATTGATGGTTCCCGCGAGCTCCAAGCAATACCTAGCATAATCATAAAGAAGCTTTATCCAAACTTATGCTTTAGCACGCTGCACACACAAGAAATAAAGAAAGGAATTACCATAAACACTATCCTCATAATCACTATATGAGATGAGCAACGGGTCTATCTGCTGTGTTGGAGACTCAACCAGACTGAGAAAAACAAACGGAGCTGACTGAGATAAATACAAGAAGAATAAATTTACAGTTACATGACAGAATTTAACATTGTACGACCTTTCAGGTGTTAAATCTTTGCTGCCAATATAAGAAGCCAGCCACAAGTTAACAGCTGAATCTGTCCCAGCACTCTGCAAAGTTTAGCTCTCATCAGTGAAGAGCTCATAACCAAAATTGCTCCAAAGCAAGCACATGGCTTGCATTTGTTCACTCGCTTGTATAAACATTTTAAGCCTTACCAAAATCAGCTGGTCATACTCTGGATTGTGCTTCACCGTCCATGTCCTGTCAAAGAATAAATATATAGGCATCAGAAACATATGCATCACTTCACACTGGACAGAGCGGACCAACAATCATAGTAATCTCGCACGCACTCAACCAAAAAGATCATGTAAACCTAACAGGTGAGTATGCTAGTGGTGATCTGATGTATGGAAGGGACATGTTTGCAGGCTTACGGTAGAATAAGAGAAAATACCAATGTGAATGCCCAGGGAGCTCTCTAACAGGAAGCTTAGGCATTCTAAGATCCCATAGGCGCAAACCAGATTCATCCTCTGCCGTGACCTGTGATGTAGAAAGTTTTCAGCATGCTACAGAAGAAGGCTAAATGAAAATAAACTTGAGTAAAGCAGTTATATGATGTAAGTCAATTGTAGGGCCATGAATAATTTCAAGTATATACAGAAACAGATTTCACCAAAGGCCAGAGTAAAGCTAGGCTAGAACGATATTCACCCATACAGAACAACAGGATATAACAAGGGGAGAAGCTACAGTTAGGCCGGACCGGGCCATGGCCCGACCCCAATTTCAAATATTACCCTGTCCATGTATCTCTTAAGATTTGCTACTATGCAAGGGTGTTCGTGTATTATTCAAATTTATAAGGGTCCATTTGAATATGACCAAATCTTTCTACTTTGCTATTGCATCTCATGTGGACGTTCCCACTTTGTAGGAACAGAAACTTATTTCCAGTGTCCTATAAGATATCATATAAGATCACATATTTGCCATTGGATATTATCTGAAATTGTGATCACATACTTGATCTCCTCAAAGATCAATACTCTCCTTTCCTCCTTTATGTTTATAGTTTATTGTTGAAAAACTGAATACTTTTCCTTACCATACCTTAATTTTGAAAAAAGTGGATAAATTTCTCCTTCAAAAAATGACTGTCTATGCATAGTATATATTAGCAGATTTAGTAGTAAATTATGTACTTATGTTGGCCCCCCTCGATATAAATTCCTGGCTTCGCCCCTAGATGTAACACACAAATTCATATGGAAACAACACAAGGAATTAAGAGAGAACGCTAATGAAGATCTTGTATGGAAAGAAAACAGATAATATTCTAAGCCAACCAAAATTTGAAATAAAAATTTCAAGTAAATATGAATCATGATTACAATCTTCTCTTGGCATTTTAGAACCATCACTAATGATTTTCATTCTTTATGATTTGATAATTGAATTATTGACTAAAGGCTTTTAGTCTTTTGCAAACTCGTCTCACCAAATGCCTCCTTATACATATCTGAATCCTTTTGCATATTTTTCAGATAATAAAAGGTGAGAATTTCTCCAAGAGAGATGATATAGTAATAGTGCATTTGGAAGATGTGTCAGAAAGTAAACAAAATGTAAACAGGAAATGTCATGTCAGATACTCAAAAGCTACAAAGATTATGTATTAGATTGTATGACATCTAATACTAGCACCTGAAAGCTTTTCAGCAGTTGTATTCTGGCTTCTTTTTGAATATCTGATATTATTTTGAGAAAGGAACTGAATTAAGTTAATGTAACTATAATTACTTGTAATGTCTATTTGTGGCAATAACTCATAATATCAATATCATGGATATCTACAAAAGCGAGAACATCCTCAATGAAATAAATGATAAAAACTCCAAAAGAGAAGTGTTATCTAGTAACTGTAGGACATGATAATGATAAAAGAAAAAAAATCTGCAGCTTATACTCACAACTAAGTGCTGCTTCTTGGGGTTGTAATCTACATCCCGAACATGAGTATGTTCAACTGAGTTTGACTTCCTAAGACCATGGAAAGTTTGAATATCAGACAGGAAATAAAGTTTAATTGGAGTAGACTAACAAAAAAAATTCAGAAGGACGGCATTCACATCTAACTCGTTGACTAGAGTGAAAAGGAGACAGAAAATTAATGAATGGAACTCAAATATAAAAGGAAAGCATACATGTGTTCAGTGTTTTAAATATGGCATGCCCAACATATAAGTTTTGAAAGGTATCTGCTACCAGTATGCCATTGAATGTTTATATGTTGTTTTTGGTTTAAAACGTCCGACATGTCCAATTGAACGCAACATGTACCCCAAAAGTTACAAGTTGTACTAAGTTGTCTGGCATACGGTAATCGCAGTGTAGGCTTTTCCAAATATAGGTTTGGATATCAACCAAATCGCTCAGTAGAATACTTACACTAAAAATCCTGATCGATAGCGCTCAAATTGATCTTAAATTCTTCTGCACTAATGTTGCATCCTTCTATTGTTCATGTTACTTCTATTCCTGTCATTTCTTCTCTCTTTCTATGTCTTACAGTGACAAGGAAAATGAGCAACAGAAAACAAATACAGAAATATTAATAGCAAATTTCCTAACCTTCCATGAAATCATTTGCTCTACGGGAAGCACTTTCACAGGCATTTTCTGTCTATTTATCTCAATTGTTTGTCTCTACACAGTCTCAAGGTTTTTAATTCTATATTACAGTGTCTGTGTCAGAGTAGATTCAATCTAGGAGGGTCTTTATGTCCCAAATTAAAAGTCATTTTTGTTTTTCAAGGAAGATATATTAAACTACTCAAAGGTTCATTAACATTTTCACCTAGACTACCAGTTGTACCCTTATATTGATAAAGAAATAAAATCTTCTCTTCATATTCTCAATAAAGTAGAAGAGGAAAAAGATGGAATTTCACTAGTACTTGCTCATTTAAGGGCCAACTTAAGATAAAATTTTCTTCTTTTAACATGAATGTAAGGAATTTCTTAAAAGTGTGGATGAACCGAGAATGACGTCTAATATGGGACGGAGGGAGTGTCAAATTAGAGTTAGCCAAGTAAACTGTGTTATTAACTTCTTGTATTAGACAAACAGGTCAACATGTTGCACCTATGAGTAATTTTATAATTTAGTTATGTAATCTAACTTTGGTATCTTTGTATTGCATGCATCTGATTTAAATTATAAATAGCATTATACTATTGTTTGAATTATGAAGGTCATATACTGAGCACTTTATAATATAAATATTAGACACATTTAGAGAATATATTTTTATTCAACATAACACTCGGATATTTATTAGATGATCTTGACATCTGCTATCCAACATGAAAATTCTTAGGTCAGCACAAGTCAGACATCTGACATTTAAAACCTTACATGCACCACATTGTAGACATGATAATGGTGAAACAGGTCACAGAGTTAAACCTGAGCTCAGAATCGTACTACTATTATTCCAATAAATAGCGGTACAAATAGATGAGGAAACACTTCATGAACTTCTTAGCATAAAAAAATCTCATGGACAAAGTAATGTAGAAATAACTACCTTTTGCAAGAGAAAAAGATGAATGTTAGACCCTAAGTTCTTGAAAAGAATACGAGTATCATTAACAATCAATAATAATGACATTTTTAGTGATAAGTAAGCGAATATTGCTAGCGATTAGCATTCACATATTGGAGAATTCAGAATTTGGTGCCCCATCACTGCGGTGGTCTTGTTATGTTTTTCATGTAACTTAGCAGGGAAATCCTTGGAAGCTTATTGGAGAAATCAGGATTTAGTGCCCCATCATACGAGTATCATTAACAATCAATAATAACGACATTTTTAGTGATAAGTAAGCGAATATTGCTAGCAATTAGCATTCACATATTGGAGAATTCAGAATTTGGTGCCCCATCACTGCGGTGGTCTCATTATGTTTTTCATGTAACTTAGCAGGGAAATCCTTGGAAGCTTATTGGAGAATTCAGGATTTGGTGCCCCATCGCAGCGGTGGTCTCGTTATGTTTTTCATATAACTTAGCAGAGAAATCCTTGGAAGCTTATGGAGATCAATCAAGACCAATAGAAAGTATTATCCACCATGCACTTTATTAGATGGGCATAACTAAGCTAGTTGTGTCAAGCAAGCACTAAAATGGACTCGTCTAATTATAGATGTCATTTTTTAGAAAGTAATATATCCTTTGAAGCATATGTAGATCAAAATGAGCAGAATGTGCTATCCACCGTGCACTTTAATAGATGTGCATAACAATACTAATATGTCCTGGAAGCAAATTTCTCCTTCACACAGAGCAATAATTGGGTCTTTGTAGAACAAAATATAATATAGAATGGTGAACATGTAGTTTCATCAACATATAACTACAGAAGATATAATTTCGCCAAATTTGATTCATATAGAAATACTGGACTCTTGTCCACTTAGCATTTTACGATCCACTAAGTTCCCTCCAAATCCATTCCTAATAATTAGCATTTTACGATCCAGCAGGTGTTCTTCTCTAATATGACATGCAGTTATGTATTAACAAACTAAATACCCTGAAACTTAAGAAGGTCTTATATAACAATTATTGACTAAAAAACCTACTAAACATTTCTAGCATGTAAAAAATACTTTAAATAAGTATGATTAAAGAAATCAAAAAAAATGTTTGGGTCTTAGCAATTAGCATAGGAAGTAAAACTCAACAGGCAAATTTTCTGAAACTGTTATGAGAAAAACTTTCGTGAAACTATGTAAAAACAAAGACAAGGACATACTTCATTGTTCGGAGATCCCAACACTGAAGTGACGAATCACAGATTGCAGCAACTGCATTCAGGTCATGTGGGTCCCATGCTCCTCCAGATAAGTTATGAAGCATACCAACAGATTCTTGAGATATTACCTATATCTAACAAACTTGTAAGAAAATGCATAAAATGTTATAGGGCACCAAAATAACTGCAGCAAATCAACAAGAACAACCATGGAACAAACCATTTTCCCCAAAATGTTAATACAGGCAACATCAACCCTTTTTCACTGTTCAAAATTGTTAGGCTAATACTTTATCCATTATATCATGAATCAAATATAGAATTACAGTATCTTCTTCAACTATCTGAACCGTGTTTTTCATGGTATGCATGTCCTGTATCAAACAGCTTTGTCAACTATGATTTTATCACTCATCCTAACCTGCTCACGGTCTCACAGATCACTCTGCTCTGAACTGCGTGTTCAAAACCATGTAATACGGTTCCTTGTAGAAGCTATCTCTAACACCCTAAAGTCCACTCGTGATATTATCAGTTTATCACTCATCCTAACCTTGCCACAGATCATTTTCTGCTCTACATGCTAAAAGATCATATAATTGGTTCCTCATTGAGGCCACCGCTAACAATCTAAAGTTCATTCATATTTCAATTATCTCTTAGTGAAAGCCCATCGATATCAACACTTCCTTTTCAACGACAGACTTCATGTTCATGATTTACCGTTTCTTTATAGCCCCCGTCTCCTATCCTGATTATATCCTCAGTGATCTCCTCGCTTTTTTGCAAGCTAGGTCTCTATTCCTCATTCTTATCAAAAAGTTTGTTATAGTTGCAGTTCTGGAGTCCTCGTAAGCAAGTCTTAGCCAAAGCCGCTACAACTAGTATAAAAATTCCACCACTAATTAAATCATATTTAACTCTCAGTTGCCAAAGTCGCAAAAACACATAGATGAACACGCTTTTATTTCATCTATTATTTTAGCATTTCAGATCTCCAATCTACTGTATTGATAATTTTGTTTTCCTTTGGAAGATTATCTTTTTACATTGAATTGTTATTCTCATAATTTTATTGCAAAATCAATTAAAATAAGTTCAAGAAGTGAAAGCAAGCAAAAATGGACAAAAATGGTGTCAATAACTTGTATTTTGTTATTGAGTAGAGTATAATGTTGATTAATAAGCAAATACGAAAACAATTAATGACAAACATATGTCTCGACACACATACACATAATGTCTCCATATTTTGGATCTGATCATTTAAAGCACCTTGCCTATCTGTCCTATTATTACAATTAAGTGAAGACAACAACATTTTTTGTATAACAACACTAAAAATTACTAGTACTACTACTTATGATTTTGGCTCTCCCTTGTGCAGTTTGAGTTGCAAATGACATACAGCTGCCACTAACCAAACAGTAGACCTACATGTAAACTAAAGGTTTGAGGCAAACTAATTGGAGGCAGTTGCATCTGATTCAGTCATTTGAAATGATAGAGACAGGCAATCTAGAATCAGAAGCATCAAAATCTGTAACTTAATGATAACGATTTTTTTAAGAATTTGACCAAACTAATTCAAAACATTACTTTAAATTTCTTAGATACAAATTTATTATGTTAGCTATAATTAGTACATCCTCATAAAAGCATTTATAATTTTTCAAACTAGTCTATCTCAACTCCTTTTTCCTTCATTAAAGCTCTTTTGAAGGCCGTGTATTCTTTTAAATAAAAATCTATCATAATCTTTTCTCAATTGCCTCAATCTATAATCGTTGTCATTGACACCCAGGCACTAAAAAACAGATATCTCATGACTCCTCATGAAGGGTGCACTTCATGTGTTTCAACTGACACTTGCACATGTCAAAACCTTCTCAGCCAATTCCCATCAATTTAATCCAGCTGAAGCTAAATCTTGACTTCTTACAGATATGCTCCCATATTAACACTTTGTCAAAATTGATCCATCTCAATAGTCTCATTTGAGTTACGCATTTTCCAGCTATCTTTCTTTATTGTACAACCTTGTGACCTACGAGACATGGCCGGTCATTTAAAATCTTAAACCATATCTCATAGCAATCACATTACAACAAATTACTACAAATTACAAAATAATCTCAACATAAACTTCATGCTAAGAATCCTGCTTTAATACTATCAACAACAACCAACTTAATTCATTATCATGATTAACTTAACTGAAAGAGTAAAAATGGCCAATCTTAAATATTTCAGACCATCAATTATTGTGAACTAAATTGGCATTTATATTCATATTTTTGCCAACTGCGGAGTTGCATTTCATACGGTTTGGGTATTGTCCTGCTAAGTTGCATTCCATAAGCTTAGGTATTCTCCTGCTAATTCTAAATCACAATCAACAATATATAGCTACAATCAAATGGGAGACTCACTTTGTTCAGCAATTTATATACAGCTCACAAGTGTGCAACAATCTACAGACATGGACAAGTGATCCACAAAAAATAATAATAACACACATGTAAGAACCAAAAGTACCAGAATATTTCAGTTTCAATGAGATAATAAGAGGCTAAGTCACCTAAAAACTAAAGGTTCATCAATAAGTTCACAACAAAGGTAACACCTTAGCTGTCTTATTTGACGAATCCATGCTCCATAGGAAAAGATTTCCTTCATCAATGCTAATCAGCTTATCATGTTTTCCCAGTGGCCACCAAAGAATGCTGTGAAAGATGGATGAGAAACAAATTGAAGGAATGAATCAGCAAACAAAATATTGATAAAGAAAAAAAAATTCTAAAAATTAACCATCTAGCTAATTCAATATAATAATTAAGTACAACAAATGATGACATGTGGGTGTTAAAAGGACTCTCGATCTCACCAAAAGCCTGGAGTATGGGACATTTGAGATGATGTTAGAGCATGCATTGTCTAGAACATGGAAGTGCAATTAAAAGTGTACTTAAAAAACAAAACTGCTTAGCCCAGCCGGCATTTCTACTTAGAAAAAAAGGTGCATCACCTACAGTAGTGTGTTAGAAGTTAGAAGATAAATATATACCTTAACCTCAAAGCAAGATTGGAGTTTTAGTCTAGTAGCAGGGCATTTAAGAGTGGGAATGCATTAATGCATTATGTTTTAGCATATTTCTGAATAGCAATTCTATCATTTTCCCTTTCATCTAGAAGTCTCATCATACTCAAAATGAATTTTGGAGGAAGCTGGGTATTTAGGATAATGTGGCAAGCCATTTTATGCATAGTTTTCTGAGATCATGAATTTGACACCAAATAAGAGATGGCTGTACATGAAATATGTGTGCAAGCACACATTCAACATCAATAGTTCAATTAAGAAGAGAATGTAAGAAAAGAGCATCTACATATATAGTTTGGATTCTAGGTTTTCCACCAAAACCGCAATTTAATGAAACATTACAATGAAAATACACCCGCCTTTTAATTTTGGAGGTATGCTCCTTAAGGGAAACAAGCTGTTCAAGGGCATTTGTCTGGCCATAGAGTTCAGGAATCTCCCATATGGCCGCTCCATGTGTTTCACCTACAGGTCCACAAAAAAGGAAAAAAATGAATATTATCATTCAAAGTATTGTACTCAATTAAATGGACATCAAATAATAATAAAGCTAGTAGCTTCAAATAATAATGGGATGAAACATTATTTAGTTGATGGATCTGTTGAAATTAAGTGCCGTCTTACTCAAAAGAATATTGAGAACACAATAATTTGAATTTGTATTTTGTATGCTAAAGTTTACAAAATGGTCATTTTAACTAGATTCCTTTCTCCATAAAAGAATTCACAAATTTCATGTTTTCTAATTTTGCTTGTGTTAATAATCGCTAAGATGATAATAACTCTCAATAAAAATGGTGGGCACCTCAAAAAGATGAAAGAAAGAAAGAAAGAAAGAAAAGCCTCTAGTATATGTTCACATCGAATCATGATACAGACATGTCATAACTTTAAGACGTTGGAATTTCCACTCAATATAAGGAAAGAAAAAGAGCTATCTGACCCTCAAATTCTGCTCAGGTCCCTTTCATATTCAAGCTAATCCCGTGCAATAAAATGAAGGTTAAAAATGAAATTTTCAGTAATTGGTAGAAATCACAGTGTATCAGTTTTAAGGGATACAATCCAGTTCATACTCCCAACAATTAGTTGATCTCAAAATTTTGTATTCATAGGAGATAACTCTAAATCTTGATATTGTTCAGCAATTCCATTCAGGCATGTGATTATATTTGTCAGATTAGCTCACTGGCGTATGAATTGATTTCTGCATATTAGGGCAGATTGGCTCACTACATCTAAGGCCTTTTGAAGAAAGCCAATCTATAAGATTTTAGCCTAAGACTCCGATCAATAGGATAGCCCTTTGTGAATGGCAACTACGGAATCAAAATCCAAGGTTCCACCAAATCCTCTAAATTTAACAAATAGGTTCTGAATTTCACTTTGTTGAGGAAAACTGCATATGAGTTTAAGGATGGAATGTAATTAATATTATATCCTCGAGGATACAAAGAAGCATTTCGGCCTCCAATGAATTTCCATACAAACTAACAAACAACACAATCATTTCAGCTTAAGTGTTTTTGTGTGCTTAAATAACACAACTGACAAACGAGTCCACCTAGTCGCCGTAAAATCAATCTGAGGTGAAAATCAAAACCGCACTCACACCGAAATCAGGATGGTTCTACAAAAAAAAAACTATGGTACAATCTAAAATCATATCCCTATTTAAATTATCGATAAACCAATTTCGACTACCCAAAAACATCTTGAATATCCCTCTAGGCTCTAGTATTAAAAATAAAACCCTTCAATTTACAACATGAAACTGAAACGATCCTGAGAGAACTCACTCTTAAAATCTAGCTAGCTATTAAGTTTATTTCAATCCCAAGAGAACTCAAGTTTATTTCAATCTGTTAGGAACCTAGGAGAACTCACCCTTAAAAGCTAGTTGTTAAAAGGAGGGGGCCCAAGTTTATAGCTACCCAACATTGGTTCCTAGCCTCTAGGTAGCCCTTTCCGACTCTCGGCGGCTTTCACTCTAGCGACACTGGCCCGACCCGGGTCTACCAGTAATTTTAATCTAGCCTCTAGAGCGAATTAAGAAGCATGGGACTGGCTCTGATACCAATTGTTAGGAATCTAGGAGAACTCACCCTTAAAAGCTAGCTGTTAAAGGGAGGGAGCCCAAGTTTATAACTACCCAACATTGGTTCCCTATATAATCGACGTGGGACTAAATTTGGATCATAACACAATCCCACATCGGCTACTCAAATAGCCGATATGGGACTAAATGGTCCCTAATACCAATTGAAACAAACTCAGAAGAACTTACCCTAGTTGTTAAGGGGAGGGAACTCAAATTTATTTTAAAACCACATTAGCTACCCATTTAACCAATATGGGACTAAATGGTCCCTAACATAAACATACTTTGCGTTAAACCGTCATCTAAATTATCGCAATCTTAACTCATGATTAAAAATTTTGAGGAGATGTTGTTCATTACCATTTGTGAACACGGTGGAGAAAATTCGTTGATTGAAAGGGCAAGACTTGAGATCCCAAATCTCGTTCGCATGGTAGAACAATCCCTCGCACACAAGCTCGGTTCCCGACGGCGAAAGCCGGATCAGATGCACCTAAACCAACTCAAATTACACAAAATACCCGAAATTAGGGTTAGGGTTTTAACAATTCCATTCAAGATCTGGCCTTTTTAGGGGAAAATCAAACCTCGTTTTCTTCTTTGAGACTGAGGGTTCCGGCGAGGAAGCTAATGTGATCGGGATCGGCTCTGACGTCAGCAATGCATCTCGCCTGCGACGCGAATTTGAGGAAAGAAAATTGAAATTTAGGGTTTGGAATTTTGATCGGAAGTTGATTGATTGAATCGGTACCTGGTATTTGAGGCCGCCATAGACAATGCCTGTTGATCCTCCCTGCATTGCTTTTCCTTTATTGGAAAAAACAATATGAAATTTTTTGGATCTGATTTATGTTTCTACTTGACTGATCAGTTATGTGTGTATATGGAGGGAAGGGACGTTTTTCCCAAAATAGGCCGCTTTTTAAAATTAATTCTCAAAATAGATCACTTTCGAAACTAATTCTCAAAATAAACTCTCACAGTTCCCAACTGGGCAACTGCGTTATATTCTTTTTTGTTGACGCATTTGGCAACTGCGGTCTAAGTATATGCCACAATAATCCAACTCCAACACTTGTGTCAAAATAGTGTTAAGAAGAAAACTATGTTCACCTTAAACCGCGGTTGCGTTCTTGATTATACTAAGCTCGCAGTTCCCAACTGCATTCCTAATTGGACCCTATGACAGATTGAATTAGGAATGCAGTTGGAAACTACGAGCTTAGTGCAATCAAGAATGCAGCTGCCAACTGCGTTCTTTATTGCACTAAGCTCGCAGTTCCCAACTACATTCCTGATTGGACTCTATGAAAGATCGAATTATTAGTTGGGAACTGCGAGTTTAATGCAATAAAAAACGCAGTTGGCAACGGTGTTTTTGATTGCATTAAGCTCGCAATTCCCAACTGTATTGCTAATTGGACCCTATGAAATATTGAATTAGGAATGCAGTTGGGAACTGCGAGCTTAGTGCAATCAAGAACGTAGTTGCCAACTGCGTTCTTGATTGCACTAAGCTCGCAGTTCCCAACTGCATTCCTAATTGGACACTGAGATTGAATTTTGAATGCAGTTGGGAACTGCGAGCTTAGTGCAATCAAGAATGCAGTTGCCAACTGCGGTCTAAGGTGAACATAGTTTTCTCCTTAACACTATTTTGACACAAGTATTGGAGTTGAATTATTGTAGCATATACTTAGACCGCAGTTGCCAACTGCGTCAACAAAAAAGAATATGACGCGATTGAGAACTGCAAGTGGTCTACTTCAGAATTAGTTTCAAAAGTAGTCTATTTTGAAAATTAGTTTGAAAAGGGGGCCTATTTTGGGGGGGAATCGAGGGAAGGAGGGGTGAGTACTGAGTAGTTTACAAAGTTTTGTTTATCGTGGATAATTAAAGTTTTTTGCCGTCATAAGCCACTTTGTGAAAATATTTTCGTTTAAGGACCACTTTCCAAACAAATAGTGCTCGTGAGCTATTTTGTGCTACGTCAGCAGCGACCGCTATTCCCAATAGCGCCCTCTACATTTTTGAAGTCGCTAATGGGAATATCGACTTATGTTTTAAATTTTTTTAAATTTTTTGTTTGTTGTTGCTGTTCCCACTAGCAACCTTGGTATATATGAGGTCGCTAATGGGATTAGCAACCTCAAATGAATGTATTGAGACACTTAGCGATTTCTATAGAGTTTTTGTTCTCTTTGGATAAAAAAATTTAAAACTATGGTCGCTATTGGGAATAGCAATCTTAGTGATGTGGTTTGTTTTTGGTCGCAGGGTGGATGCACCATGTGTGAGTTCGGACTCAATTTGTAATGAGGGAAGAGTGCGGCACGGGACGATGAGCGGGAGGCTCGCTTCGGCAGGTGAGGATCGGCTCGGATGGCCTCGCCTCGAGTACCTGCAGACGGTCCTGAAACACCGGGGTTTATCCCGGTGGCGAACCCTCCGACGATCTAGTCAGTCTCTGTGAGAGAGTAGCAATAACTAGGGAAATTTAGGTGGCAAAGATTGATTACCTGAAAAGGTGGGTGGGGGTCTGGTATTTATAGGGAATCCCAACCGGGTTTGGATCCGCTTGGGGGCCGGGTCTGAACCCGAAAGCCCATGGGCCTGACGTGGCAGGAGGCCCAGGGGTTTAGGGCTGACGTGGCAGCGCCAAGAGTGGTATAGGGCTGACGTGGCAAAGCCCTAGGTGGTATTTGGAGCTGACATGGCTGATCATGGGGCTCCTGTGCCTCTGGGGGAATCGGATGGCCTAGGTTGTGCCAGGTCATCCTCATTCCTCGCCAGACTGGGCGGACGGCCCGTGGGACTGTCGCGGATCGGAGGCCGAGGGCCATCGTGGCTCGTCGGATACGAGGAGACCAGTTCTGTGGGGGTGAACTTGCGGCTCGGTGCCGAGCCTGGAGGGATCCGAAGCCGAGCCAGATTGTTGTTTTTCTTATTTTTGAGCGAGAGCCGTCCTGGGCCTTGGCTGGGCCCCAGGCCATTTTTACCCTACCACACAAGCCCCCCACTCCTGCGGGGGTGCGGGAGTTAGCCGTGAAGGAGTGTTTATGGTCGTGGAAATGGGATGGCAAATCGCTGGGCCTTCATGATAAGGCTACCCTGGTGCCAGATCGAACCTCGAGCTAGCGAGGGATTATGGGTCGGCAAGGACGATGGCGAGCCGTTGAGCCTTCCTGAGAAGGCTAACCTGGTGCTAGACCGAACCTCGAGCTGGCGAGGGGTTATGGGTCAGCAAGGGTGATGGCGAGCCGTTGAGCCTTCTTGAGAAGACTACCCTGGTGCTAGACCGTACCTCGAGCTGGCGAGGGATTATGGGTCGGCAAGGGTGATGGCGAGCCGTTGAGCCTTCCTGAGAAGACTACCCTGGTGCTGGACCGTACCTCGAGCTGGCGAGGGATTATGGGTCGGCAAGGGTGATGGCGAGCCGTTGAGCCTTCCTGAGAAGACTACCCTGGTGCTGGACCGTACCTCGAGCTGGCGAGGGATTATGGGTCGGCAAGGGTGATGGCGAACCGTTGTGCCTTCCTGAGAAGACTACCCTGGTGCTAGACCGTACCTCGAGCTGGCGAGGGATTATGGGTCGGCAAGGGTGATGGCGAGCCGTTGAGCCTTCCTGAGAAGATTACCTTGGTGCTAGACCGAACCTCGAGCTGGCGAGGGATTATGGGTCGGCAATGGTGATGGCAAGCCGTTGAGCCTTCCTGAGAAGACTAACCTGGTGCTAGACCGTACCTCGAGCTGGCGAGGGATTATGGGTCGGCAAGGGTGATGGCGAGCCGTTGAGCCTTCCTGAGAAGATTACCCTGGTGCTAGACCGAACCTCAAGCTGGCGAGGGATTATGGGTCGGCAAGGGTGATGGCGAGCCGTTGAGCCTTCCTGAGAAGACTACCCTGGTGCTAGACCGAATCTCGAGCTGGCGAGGGATTATGGGTCGGCAAGGGTGATGGCGAGCCATTGAGCCTTCCTGAGAAGACTACCCTGGTGCTAGACTGTACCTCGAGCTGGCGAGGGATTATGGGTCGGCAAGGGTGATGGCGAGCCGTTGTGCCTTCCTGAGAAGATTACCCTGGTGCTAGACCGAACCTCGAGCTGGCGAGGGATTATGGGTCGGCAAGGGTGATGGCGAGCCGTTGAGTCTTCCTGAGAAGATTACCCTGGTGCTAGATCGAACCTCGAGCTGGCGAGGGATTATGGGTCGGCAAGGGTGATGGCGAGCCGTTGAGTCTTCCTGAGAAGACTACCCTGGTGCTAGACCGAACCTCGAGCTGGCGAGGGATTATGGGTCGGCCAGGGTGATGGCGAACCGTTGTGCCTTAGAATGTTTGAGCGGGATGGCCTGCTGTCTTTGCGGAGCATTGAAGGCGCTCCAGGATCTGTGCAATGTTCCAACTTCCTAGGGGCATTAATGGCACCGCCCAATAAATGCATGGCGCATGGGCTTCCGTCGCTTGGCTTTCCCAATGTCAGAATGGCAGGTCTATGGGGGAGGTTATAAATACCCCTCCCCCTACAGCGGGTTTGATCACAACAAGGGTGGTCCATCGGCCATCAGAGGTGTCTGCCCTGGGGCGGACGCCTGTCTCTTGCAAAATTTTAACCCTGGTCGTGTCGGAGCGGTGGTTACTCTGCCGCCCGGATCTTCTCTTGGATCTGATGGCACTGATACGGTAGCCAGATCTATGAGAGATCAGGGCGAGAGGGATAATCGACCGAAATCCGGACCGGGGGATAAGGAGCCTCGGATTGGTGGTGACTTTGCCGTCCGAATCCTTTTTCGGGTCAGACGGCCCTGACACGGTTGTTTGGCCCGAGAGAGATCAGGACGGGAGGGGTATCAACCGTATTCCGGACCTGGGGCTGAAGAGCCTCAGACATATGGGTCGTCTCCGACCTCTGTGTTCCTTCTTGTGTTGACTGTTTCTGATGGTCTGTCAGCCCGAAGGAGCTAGAGACTGGAGGCGGACCGATCTGCCTTCCGATAGGGTTCCAGGCGATGGTGGCTTTTCTCCCACCCTCGAACAGTTCGGGGTTTCGGCTGTCGAGGCCGTAAGCCCCGAGCTGCTCGCGGGTGAGAGGGGAGCCGACCGAGCCCTGGAGCCCGGGGCGCAGGTGATGGTGGCTTTTCTCCCACCCGGGAACAATTCGGGGTTTCGGCTGCCGAGGCCGTAAGCCCCGAGTTGTTCGCGGGTGAGAGGGGAGTCGACCGAGCCCTGGAGCCTTAAATCTTAAATAAAAAATTTTCTCCGCCGAACACTTCATCCGAACCGACCTCTGTGTGGTCTCCAACCGGCGCTAGGTGACGTCAACAGCGCCAGTTTCGAGGATGACATGGCGTGATTCTATTGGTGGCAGATGTGCGCTATTCGAGGAACAGTAACGCGAAAATCAAGGCGTCGCCTCTCTCTCTATAAATACCCCCCTTTCTCTATTCTGCTCATTTCTCTCCTGCTGTCTTCTTTAAAAAGAAATCAAACACTTTAGCGCTCGGCTTTGACTGTTTTAGTGGCACCGGCTCGTCAGTCCGAGGCATTCAAAAGGTTAGTTTGTAAGTTTCTTTTGTTAGGCACAAATGGACAGGGCTCATTCTGGCTCGTCGGCGTCGACGTCGAGGGGGAAAGGGAAACCTGCCTCAAAATCGACTTCGTGGGAGGAGCCAGTGCTCAAGGAGGAGTCAGTACATGATGAGAAGCCTTCCGATTCGACTTCGTGGGAGGAGCCGATAGGCGAGGAGGAGCCGGTGTACAATGTGAGGCCGTTACGCTCCAGGAAACCTTTCGTGGTGGAGAGTAGCGAATCTGAGGAGGCCAGCGATAGTTCGGACGAAGTCCAGATTCTAGAGTTGACTTCCGAAGAGGAGGGTGGCCCAGAAGAGGGTGAAGCCGAAGGGGCTCGGATAGGAGGCGCGGGGGGGAGATCCACAGGTCAGGGTGTGGGTTCGAGCTCCACGCCGACCGGTCTGGGGCGATTATCTACCCCTCGCCGGAAGGAGCCAAGAAGAAGAGGGCTCCGAAGAAGAAGGGGTCGAGGGCAGGTGGCTCGAGCCAGGCGCCCGTTCACCGCAACTTAATGACAGGGTCGCCCGTACAACAGAAGCCGTTTCGTCGGTACCCCGACGACCTTTCCGATAAGGAGCTTTTTGGGGTCCAGTCGTCCTCGCCGAGCCGGAAGAGGGTGAAGATGGACACGCTTCCGACTGTCTTGGAGACGGGCGACGTGGAGCCTTTGCAGTTGGCGTACCACATAGGGCCCGACTACGAGCTCATGTTGCCGAACTCCACCCTGCGCCCGACCGACCCCCTGTCTTCTTGGTACTGCGTCTTCCCAGCAGACGCCTTCATCTCTGACTGAGGCTGCCGTTCCATCCGTTTGTTCGGGAGGTGTTGAATTGGGCGTCCCTGGCGCCGATGCAGTATGGGCCGAACTCCTGGAAGCAGATCATCTGCTTCGTGCTGTTGTGCGAGGAGCAGAAGGTGCCCCTTCGATTGAGCGTGTTCCGGGCCATGCTGGGGATCAGCTCGTCGGGGGAGTCGGAGGGTGTTTATTATATCTCGCCTCGGAGTAAGGGGAAGGTCGTCCACGATCACCCGGACTCTATCAAGGAATGGAAGAAAAAATATTTGGTGATTCGGAGTGAGGAGCCTTGGAACATCCCTACTCGATGGAACCATTCTAAGCCGAGCTTTAAAGCGCCGAGGCCGAGGGATCTGACAGCCGAGGAGTGGAGGTTCGTTGAGCGCCTCCGTCTGTCTCACAGTATCAGTTGGCCGAAGGTGACGGAGGGTCACCTGGCGAGCGTCGGACTGAGCCCGGCCGTGCTTTGTATGTAGTTGTTTCCTTTCTCTTGGTCTTGTTGTTCTTTTGCGCTTATTGTTCTTAATGGATCTTTTCGCAGGTATGGATCCTGAATCAATCAAGGCAAAGAGGCTCGCCATGAAGAATGAGAAGGCCGAGAAGAAGGGGGACGCGATGAAGACGAGGGGGTTGTCCCAGGTGGTCTCCGAGGCCCCAGTTCAGCCGAGGGCCAAAAGGACTCGCTCGGAGACGGGCAAGGACGTGGCGGTTCGGGGGGGCTCGGACCAGGGCAAGGCAGCCGATCTTGATAAGGGGAAGGGTCCCCTGGTGGAGGCAGAGGTAGAGGAGAGGTTGCGGCGACCGTGGGTGCCGGCTTGGTCGATCCGCGAGGGTGACTGTTTGACCCGAGGGCGCCAGGCTGTCGAGGTGGCGGCTAAGCTGGCGACCCCTCGGGACCGCGCGGAGATGAACGCCGAGGGCCTGGAGGATGCGTACATGCGCCTCGCGCAGGCTAATGTGCTGGTAAGTCTGCCGACCCCACTTGCCTTGTGAAATGTTTGTAACGGAGGTTTTCTCAGTAGTGCTTGGTTGTTGCAGGCGACCGTGCAGGGGGCCCACGTGAGGGGCCTTTATGAGGCGGCCTTGAAGCGGGAGTGAGACCAGGCTGATAAGGCCGTGCAGGAGATGAAGGAGATGAAGATAGAGCTCGAAGGCTCTCACAAGAGGGAGCAGGAGATGAAGACGGCGTTCGATAAGGAGAAGGAGGAATGGGCGAAGAAGATGGCGGCTCAGAAGAAGAAGTTCGCCAAGGAGAAGGATGAGTTGACGGAGGCGGGTCAGCTCCTGGTGATCAAAGCCCAGGACGAGTGCTATGCGAAGGCCCTCAGTCATGTGAGGCACTTCTACCCGACCGTCGATCTGTCCAACTTCGACTACGATATGGAGATCGAGGGGACACTGAAGACCCCCAATGAAGAAGGGCCCGTTGATGACCTGGCTGCCGACCTCCCTGTGAACCCGGCCGATGTTGAGGTGGGAAAACAAGTTGTATAGTTTTGTCTTTCTTTTTCCATCTCTCGATTGTATTTGCCTTCTGCGGACTGGCCACCGCATTTTTTGTACGAAGTGATTCCATTTATAAAAAAGGATTTTTGACTGGCCAAGTATTTTGACCTCGGATATTTCCGAACCTCCTTGCTTATGTGTTTTGAGTGGGCTGGTTCTCTTGTAGGTTGCAGCTCCCCTTCCCGAGGTGGACCCCCGTCGTTCCGACGTGGCGTGGCTCCGGAGCAAAGTTGAGGCCCTGGAGGCCACGTTGGTTCGCTATCGAAAGGGGGCTCGTGACACTGATGCGACCTTTAACTATTATCGAAAAAAGTCTGAAGCCCTAAGTGAGGAGGTGAGCCGTCTGAGGAGGGCGATGGTGGATCGGGACCTCGGGAGTGTCGGTCTCGGATATACCATGTCGAGTGCATCGATGCAGAGGCCCTCCTCTGAGAGGTTACTTCGCGATGTCATTGTGGAGAAGGAGATGGAGATGCACCGTTATAAGACGATGCTAGGTGTCTCGGCATCCTCCTCGGTGGGTCGGCGAGCGGAGGGGGTTCCCTCTGCGTTGCTGCTGCTGGAGCGTGTGCGACCAGTTGATGCCCAGAGCTCTGTGGCTGGTGTGTCGACCGTGGCTGAGCCTAAGGACCACCATGACGAGGAGAGGGCTCCTAGTCGTTCGGTCGGAGTGGTCCCGCCATTCGTCGGACCCGAGGAGCCCTAAGATGGCTTCCTCCAGTTTGAGATGAGTGGAGTGGTCCTGTAACGGTCTTTGTTTGTTTTTTCTGAACTAATAAGGGAATATGAATAAAGAATTCTTTTCATTCTTTGCTCTGGCCAATAGTGTAGTGGATGATAGCGGAGGTGAGGTGAGGCCCCGTCGATCCGTGAGGGATCGGCGCGGGGCGTTAGGAAGACTCCCTGGCCTGAAGCCGGGTCGGACCTACCGGGACGTTGGGGACGATATCGGAGTGAGGACTCGGGTGCCGATCCCATTGTCCGGTGTTAGGTCGGGGCTGCCGAGGCGTTTGGAGTTTTGACAAAAAGAGATTTCTTTCATACATGATAGGGAGGGTCGCTAAAACGGCCCTTTACACATGACAGCTTACAAAAAATACTATTTACATTAGCCAAGCTAGAACCTATGTTCGCTCTTCCAGGAACTTCATTAGGTGCTCGGCGTTCCAGGGTCGGCTGATGAGCCGGCCGTCCATATCTGCCAGTCGGTATGTACCAGGGCGTACAGCCTCGACTGCACGGTATGGGCCTTCCCAGTTGGGAGCCAATTTCCTCTTCTTGGTTGGATCAGAGACGGATAGTTTTCGTAACACGAGGTCCCCCGCCTTGATGTTTGTGGGGTGGACCTTCTTGTTGTAAAACTTCTCGATCCGTTGTTGGTAGATGCTTCTCCGGATTGAAGACTTCTCTCTGACCTCGGCGACGAGGTCCAGATTGGCCCTCAGGCCGGACGAATTATCAGCTTCATCGAAGGCTATGATCCGGGGAGAAGGCAGGCCGACCTCGACGGGGATAACCGCCTCCGACCTGTAGGTCAAGCTGAACGGCGTCTCTCCCGTGGGGATCCTCTTGGTGGTTCGGTGCGCCCAAAGCACGCTAGGCAATTCTTCGACCCACAGCCCTTTGGGGGAACTGTCGAGGCGCTTTTTGAGGCCGTCGAGGATTTGCCTGTTCGCGTTCTCCGCCTGGCCGTTGGACTGAGGGTGGCAAATAGCGGAGAAACGTTGCTGGATGCCGATGTCTGCGCAGAAAGTTTGGAAGTTCTGACCTTGGAATTGGGTTTCGTTGTCCGTGACGAGGACCCGAGGGATTCCGAACTGGCAAATGATATTCTTCCAAAAGAATTGTTGTACTTGGCGCTCGGTGATGCTGGACAGAGGCTCGGCTTCGAGCCACTTGGTGAAGTAGTCGATGGCGACTATCAAGAATTTCTTTTGCCCTACCGCTACGGGGAAGGGGCCCACGAGGTCCATGCCCCACATGGCGAATGGCGTAGGGCTAGCCAGGGATCGGAGATTGGCTTGAAGAAGCCTCTTGATAGGGGAGAACCTTTGGCATGGGCCGCATCTCTTGACTAGGTCTTGCGAGTCTTGGAGCATGGTCGGCCAATAGTATCCCTGATTCAGGGCCTTCCAAGCGAGCGTCCTGCTCCCCATGTGGCATCCGCCGATCCCCTCATGAAGATCTTTCAGCGCGTAGCTGGCCTCGTCGCTGGTGAGGCAGCGGAGGTACGGCTTGCCGTCGGCCAAGGTGTATGAGCATTTGAAGAGGACGTCATCAATCATGACGAACCTTTCAGCTCGGACCCTGACCCGTCTGGCCTCGGCTCGGTCTTCAGGAAGCTCGGTACTGACTAAGAATCTCCGGATGGGAGTGGTCCAGTCGTCTGGACTGGCACCGTCTTGGACACACATTGCCTCCTGGTCTTGATCGTTGATACTTGGCTTTAGGAGGATTTCTATGGGCACCGTCTGATCGAGACCCTCGAAGGAGGAAGTGGCGAGTTTGTACAACGCGTCTGCTTGAGCGTTCTGCTCCCTAGGGACTCTGATAACCGCGGCGCAGCTGAAGGACGCCAGGAGACATCGGACCACCGCCAAATACCTCATCATCCGATCGTCGCGAGCCTCGTATTCCCCGGTGATCTGATTGACCACGAGCTGAGAATCGCTGTAGGCTCGGATTTGCTGGGCACCGGCTCGGTGGGCTAGGGTCAGTCCGGCGATCATGGCCTCGTATTCCCTCTCGTTGTTGGAGGCCGGAAAGTTGAGGCGGAGGGAGTATTGAAGTAGGAATTGGTCGGGGCCACGAAGAATGATGCCAGCCCCACTCCTCGTTTCGCATGATGATCCATCGACAAAGACCTCCCAGGTCGGATCCGAGGCCTCGGTGCTGGGCTGCTCGGAGACGGTGCACTCGATTATGAACTCGGTGAGGGCCTGCCCTTTGATGGCCGTTTTCGGCTGGTAGCTGATGTCGAACTGACTCAGCTCAATTGACCACTTGACTAAGCGGCCGGAGTTTTCGGGCTTGTGAAGGACAGTCTTCAGTGGCTGGTCGGTCAGTACTTGGACAGAGTGGGCCTGGAAGTAAGGACGAAGCTTCCGGGCTGCCATGACCAAAGCATAGGCCACCTTCTCTATCTTTGCATACCTCGTCTCGGCGGGGAGCAGGACTTTGCTCACATAGTACAATGGTCTCTGGACCCCATCTTCCTCTCGGACGAGGACGGCGGTGAGGGCGCTATCCGAGGTGGACAGGTAAAGCCATAATGGTTCGCCCGGCTCGGGCTTGTTGAGGAGAGGAGGGTTGGCGAGGTACTGCTTCAGCTGTTCGAAGGCTTCTTGTTGATGGGTACCCCACTCGAAGCCCCCTTTTCCGCGTAGGGCCTTGAAGAAGGGGAGAGACTTCTCCCCTGACTTGGAGAGGAAACGGCCGATTGCAGCCAACCGGCCTGTAAGCCTCTGAACCTCCTTGACATTCCGGGGCGGGGCCATGTCAATAATAGCTTGGATTTTCTCGGGGTTCGCTTCGATGCCGCGCTGGCTGACGATGAACCCCAGGAATTTCCCAGTGGAGACGCCGAAGACGCATTTAGCCGGGTTGAGCCTCATGTTGTGATGCCGGAGGACTCCGAAGGCTTCCTCGAGGTCGGCGACGTGGTCCGGCCCGGCCCGGCTCTTGACGAGCATGTCGTCGACATAGACTTCCACGTTGCGGCCGATTAGGTCTTTGAAGATTCTGTTGACGAGCCGTTGGTATGTGGCTCCGGCGTTCTTTAGCCCGAAGGGCATAACGCGGTAGCAGAAAAGACCCTGGTCGGTGACGAACGAGGTCTTGGAGATATCCGGTGGAAACATCCGAATCTGATTGTACCCTGAGAACGCGTCCATGAAGGACAGTAGCTCATGCCCCGAGGTTGCGTCGATTAAGGCGTCGATGCGGGGGAGGGGGAAGGATCTTTCGAACATGCTTTATTTAGATCCGTGAAGTCGATACAGATCCGCCAGTCCCCTGTTGCCTTCTTCACCATGACGACATTAGCCAACCACTCGGGGTAGCTGACTTCCTGAATAAATCGAGCCGACAAGAGTTTGTCGACCTCTGTCTTCACAATTTGCTGTCTCTCCGAGGCGACTTTGCGCCTCTTTTGGACGACCGGCTTAAAGTCTGGGATGACGCTCAGCCGGTGCATAATCAAGTCTTCGGAGATCCCGGGCATGTCGGAGGGCTTCCAGGCGAAGAGTTCAACGTTGCGGCGGATGCAGGCGATTATACCTGGCTTCAAGTCCTCGGGGAGCGAGCGGCTCACCCGGAACCATTTCGATTCATCCTCAGCGCCGAACGGGACCTCCTCCAGCTCGTCGACAGGCTCTGGAGCGGGGCCGTCCTTCTCGGGTTCGAGCTCAACGGCGTCGAGGGGAACACACCACCTCCGACGGCGGTCATGTAGCACGACCATGCTGCTTCTTGGCTACCTCGGACGATGCTGACCCCTTGCGTGGTGGGAAATTTAAGTTTCAGATGGTAAGCCGAAGGTACCGCTTGAAGGGAGCATAATCCGGGTCGGCCGAGTATGGCGTTGTAAGCCGCCTTGACGTTTACCACCATGAAGTCCATGGACTCGGTCCTCTTGACAGGAGCTGATCCCGCGGTGACGTCGAGAGTAACAATCCCTTCTATCACGACAGGGACGCCAGAGAACCCATGCAAGGTGTATCCGGCTGGCTTGAGCTTGCCTCTGGGTAGCTTGAGATTCTCGAAGGCTTCGAGGAAGAGAATATTTACCGAGCTGCCGTTGTCGACGAGAATTCGTCGAACCTCACAATTAGCCATGTGGAGGCCAATGACGAGGGCGTCGCAATGAGGGAGGCGAACGCCTTCGAGGTCCTCTCCGGAGAAGGAGACAGGCACCGGTTGCAACTTGGGCAAGGGGTTGTCTTGGACAGCATTCACCTCTCGGATGAAGGCTTTTCGGGAAGTATTTGACTCTCCCCCATTGGCCCCCGTGGACACAGTGCAAGATGAATGGCATATCCGCGGCTCCCTCGGGTTCGGGATCCCGACCCTGGATGCAGTTCGGAGTAGGGTTCGGAGGCGAAGGCCTCCGGTTCCTAGCATCTCGCCAATCCCGCGGGCCTTCTCTGGTGAATTCTCGGAGGTACCCTCTTGAGATGAGTTCCTCAATCTCGTCTTTCAGGGCTCGACACTGGTCGGTTTCGTGCCCATGATCTCTGTGAAAACGGCAGTAGAAGTGCTGATCTCGCTTCTTGTTGTTACTTGGTCGGGGAGGTAGTCGGACAATGCCTTTGTCTTCGATTTCTAAGAGGATGGCGGACACGTTATGTGTCAAGGGAGTGTACCTTTCAAAGCGAGGGGCCGGAGGTGCCCTCTTCGCGCCGACCCCTTCCTTTGCTGTTTTCTTGGCAGGTTCGGCCTCATCGACCCTGCGCTTGCCTTTCCCCACGACTTCTTTGCTGCCCTCTGGGTTAAGAGCTTCTTCAGCTCGTATATACTTCTCGACCCGGTTGAGAAGGTCAGGGAAGTCCAGAGGTGGCCTCTTTGCTAAGGAGACCTTGAGCTGGTTGTGCCGGACATTGTGTCGGAAAGCTGCCTTGGCGACCTCTGCGTCGAGGGCAGAGACGGATCTGGCCTCGGTTGTGAACCTCTTGACGAAGTTACGGAGCGACTCCCCCTCCCTCTGGGTGAGGTCGAGCAGGGAAGCGCTCGTTCTCTCAGCCTTTCGGCTGGTGATGAAGTGGGCCAGGAAACTGGCTTCCAGCTGGTCGAACGAGAAGATCGAGCCAGGGGAGAGTTTGGAGAACCAATCTCTGGCCGGACCCCGGAGGGTGGCCGGGAAGGCTCGGCACAGCAGGGGATCCGAAGCGCTGTGAATCATCATGAGGGTTTTGAAGCCCTCCATGTGATCAGCTAGATCACCCTCGCCGTTGTATGTCTCGAACTGCGGAGGTCGGAAGTTCCGAGGGATCTCCGCTTCTATGATGTTGACAGAGAATGGAGGTCGAGAAGGCCCCCTACCTTAGGCTAGGTTGGGATTCCCGTCGCCGATGCGCTCGATGCGATTCTCCATCTCTAGGAGGCGTCGGAGCACCTCGTCTATGCGTTCCGGAGGGGGCGGCGGCGCACGGGTGTGACTCCTCCCCTCGCTTATTTGGTGGGCTCGGCCATAGGTCGCAGACCTTGGCGCTCCATGGAGGGCCTCCAAGATTTCATCTCTGAAGCTCCTGAACTCGCCCCTGGTGACCCCGCCATGGTCGGAAGGGTCGGGTCGGGGCGTAGGAATTCGGCCGATGCGGTTGAGTGCCGACGGCCTTTCCCCTTGTGCGGGCCTGGAATGGTTTGGGGCCGAGTTGGAAGTGGTCCCTCCCCTAGCCTGGCTAGCCCTTCTGTTCAGAATGACCCGACGAAGGTCAGGTTCGGCGACGTGTGAAACACTTCGTTGGGGTCCGGGGTTCGCCCCCGGATTATGGGATGCTTGCCCTCCGTCGAGGGCCCCCTCGGGGGGAGGCCCGTCTGTTCGGGCGGAACGGGCCGATCTTCGGGCTCGGGGAGCCATGGGAGATCGGGTCGAGGGAGAGCGTCGGTGGCGAGGCTCGGACTGTCGTCCGCACCGAATAAAGTGTTCCCACAGACGGCGCCAACCTGATGCGGTTTGTTTTTGGTCGCAGTGTGGATGCACCAGGTGTGAGTTCGGACTCAATTTGTAATGAGGGAAGAGTGCGGCACGGGACGATGAGCGGGAGGCTCGCTTCGGCAGGTGAGGATCGGCTCGGATGGCCTCGCCTCAAGTACCTGCAGACGGTCCTGAAACACCGGGGTTTATCCCGGTGGCGGACCCTCCGACGATCTAGTCAGTCTCTGTGAGAGAGTAGCAATAACTAGGGAAATTTAGGTGGCAAAGATTGATTACCTAAAAAGGTGGGTGAGGGTCTGGTATTTATAGGGAATCCCAACCGGGTTTGGATCCGCTTGGGGGCCGGGTCTGAACCCGAAAGCCCATGGGCCTGACATGGCAGGAGGCCCAGGGGGTTTAGGGCTGACGTGGCAGCGCCAAGAGTGGTATAGGGCTGACGTGGCAAAGCCCTAGGTGGTATTTGGAGCTGACATGGCTGATCATGGGGCTCCTGTGCCTCTGGGGGAATCGGATGGCCTAGGTTGTGCCAGGTCATCCTCATTCCTCGCCAGACTGGGCGGACGGCCCGTGGGACTGTCGCGGATCGGAGGCCGAGGGCCATCGTGGCTCGTCGGATACGAGGAGACCAGTTCTGTGGGGGTGAACTTGCGGCTCGGTGCCGAGCCTGGAGGGGTCCGAAGCCGAGCCGGATTGTTGTTTTTCTTATTTTTGAGCGAGAGCCGTCCTGGGCCTTGGCTGGGCCCCAGGCCATTTTTACCCTACCACATTTAGTATATATGAGGTCGCTAATGGGATTAGCGACTTTTAATGAGTTGTATTCTAACACTTAGCAAAATCTATAGAGCTTTTGCTATCTGAAAAAATAACAAATAATTTATTTTTGAAACTGAGGTCGCTACACATGTCGCTATTTTGAATAGCGACCTCAGTTGTACAAAGGTCGTCATTCGGAATAGACCTCAGTTGTATAAAGGTCGTTATTCGGAATAGAGGCTTTTATTGTACTAAGGTCGTTATTCCGAATAGAGGTCTTAGCTATGTGACTATTTTGCAAATTTTACAAAGAAACAAGGAGATTGTGTTTCATGCTGATGTCGCTATTGTGAATGATGACCGAAGTATACTAAGGCCGCTATTCCCAATAGTGCCCTCAGTTTAAAAAAAATCCCAAAAGAGCAACAACTCCTAAGAAATCGCTAAGGGTCTCAATACATTCATTTGAGGTCGTTAATCCCATAAGCGACCTCATATATACTAAGGTCGCTAGTGGGAATAGCGACAGCAAAAAAGAATTCAAATAAAATTAAAATGTAAGCCATTATTCCCATTAACAGCTTCGAAAATGAAGACGCTATTGGGAATAGCGCCCGTTGCTGATGTGGCACAGAGTAACCCACGAGCGCTAATAGTTTGTAAACTGACCCTTAAACACAAATATTTTCAATAAGTGGCCTAGTACAAAAAAAAATTTGGATAATTATAGGATAAATTTCAGCTAGCCATACTCAAGCTTACCCATTTGGCAGTTAACCACACCGAAACCTTTTTTGACAATTAACACTGCTAAAATTAGATTTTTTTTACCTTTTGACATACCCCGCATCTGGAAAACCTTGAAAATTTTCACAAACGACAACAAAAAATTATGAAACTTTACGAGTAGGTCGGACTCACCAAACCAAGTTAACCCAACTTGTAGAAGTGGGTTTAGACTCATGGTTTGCGAGATACGGCAATGTATCACTTTATTTTGTTTTTGCTTGTATCTCACAAACCGTGAGCCGAAACTCACTTCTACAAGTCGGGTTAGCTTGTGTTTAGTGAATCCGACATACTCGCAAAGTTTCGTAATTTTTTATTGTCGTTTGTGGGGTTTTCCAAGGTTTCCCAAGTGCAGAGTATGCTAAAATACCAAAGAAACTGACTTCAGTATGGTTAATTGCAAAAAAAATAAAAAAAAATTAGTATGGTTAATGTCAAACGGATAAACACGAGTATGGTTAACTGAAATTTATCCATGATATGTTAATGTGACTGAATTAGTGTAAATAAATTAAATCTCAATTCAGTATTCGCACAAGTCACTCAAACACTTATAAAATTATGGATTACTCACTCACAAATTATTATTTGCATATACATTTCTATCAAAGTTGGTTATCTGTATATGCATCGCCAAGAGCATGTTCAACCATGCTAGCCATTTTGGCTAGCTAGAATGGAGAACAACTGTATAATTTAGCCAGCGGAAAAAATATTCGCTCCAACAATGCTAGTTATTTTAGCTAGCAATAAATATTTTTATTTTTGTTACTAATATGTTAAAGCCTAAAGAAAATACCAAGCAATTAATAAACAATTAAAGTCCAAATACACATACAAAAAACTAAACCCAAAAACAAAACAAAAACAAAAAAAACTGATTTTCGCCATATCGTAATTTCTTTTTTATCACGATTTCTTCATATCGCGATTTACTGATCTCATACTTGGGTTTTGATTTTTTGCATGGGTCATGATTATTTTTTTCCGCGTTATGAGATGCGAAAAGAGTGGAAGGAAGGTTCGGCGAGAGATACAAACTCGCAAGATCTAGCGAGTGAATTTAAGTATCTATTTTGGCGAGTCCCATTGGAGCATATTTTTCTCCCTAAATATGTTATTTTGACTAAAAATGAGAGATGGATAGCGTTGTTGGATATGGTCAAAGTTAGGGTTGGCATTCGGGCCGACCGGGCCGGGTCGAGGCAGACCCGCCCGGGTTGAAGCCCTACTTAGGCGGGTTTGGTTCAGGTCGGAGCTTTAACCGGGCCGGCCCGGACCGGGTTCATTATTGGAAACTTCGACCTGGTCGACCTGTGAACCCGTTAGGGTCGAACCCGTTTCAGGTCGGGCCGGGTCACGGGTTGGCTTATTTGATTATTTTTTTTACAACTTCACTAAAAAATAATAATTTACAACTAGTATAATTGTATAAGAGTGAAAAAATGCATATATTATTGATTATTCATTTCAACTACTATGAAATTTTTACAGCCCCCCCCCCCCCCCCCCCCTTTTCTTTTAACCTAAAATAAATAAATAAATAAAAATTGTACAACAAGTTAATAGATTCAGAATTAAACAAAATTGTATATATTATTCATTTCAACTTCTATGAAATTTTCACAACTTTTTTACATACAAATACCGATAAAAAATATACAAATTACTTCAATTACATGTTTAAGAGGACAATCTAGAGTTCGAGATAGCCTAGAGTTATATTGAAAAAAGGGCATTAGACTGCTGTCGTGCACCTCTACTTAGCCTATACCAAGGATCCCATCGCCCATAAATTTCCTAATATTGTTGTTGGACTTAAGGGGAGTTGATTCCACTTGTTCATGTAGATACTGCTTTTCCTTAAGTCCTGTCTTTAGCATTCATCCAATCTTCATGCACACGAACATCTCCAACGAATCAGGTTTCAAGCGATTCCTGTAATCTATTAGAACTCTGCCACTTGTAGAAAAAGCACTTTCAGAAGCAACTGTGGTGACAGGAGGAGTTGGCATATCTCTAACCAAATGGGAAATAATAGGAAAAAGTTATTCATGTTCTTTCCACCATTGTAGCACTTCAATCTTAGTACTAGAACTTTCACTATCTTATTGATTATACAAATTTAATTCATTAGGTGCATTAGTCACAGGGTTTTTTGATTGAATACGAGCAAGTAAATTGGTATATTCTAATGTACTCTTACCCTTACCTCTAGAAGTAGAAGAAGAAAAAGTAATTATACTAGTTGTACTACTAAATGCAAAACTTCAATCATAATAATCATACAAGTTATTCAATGTCAATTCAAAGTTAGCTAAAAATTCATTATAATCATATTCGAAATCATCTCCAAATAAAGTAAAAAATATTTCAATCAAATTTTTTGTATTCGCTAATTTGATACGAGGATCCATAACAATAGCAATACAATACAACATAGGAGGAGGATTAAAATACTTTAAAATTTTGTATAAGCGGGAACAACAATATCGCTAATGTATTCGTCCGAAATCATTTATTGAAAAGTTTGCATCATAGTAATGATTGAAATAAAAATAATACTAGAAGAAGAATCGTAAGATGTAGAAAACTTCAAAGTTGCGGTTTTAAAAGGTTCAAAAAATCGTAATAAATATTCGGGAAAATACCATGATTGGGGAGTTATTTGAAAATTTTTCATATTTTTTGCAAGACAAAAATCATTTATAATATCTTTGTATTGAGTAACAACACTTAGTAAATCGAAAATAGAGTTTCATCGGTGTTTAACGTCTTTATGAATTTTTCTAAAATGTATTCTCCTAGCTTTACTCCACCCTTTAAATTCTTGAAGCATAGGACCCCCAAGTCAATAAAATGTACACAATTTTTAATTGCAATGAAACGGCTACTTTCAATGCATCTTGTACACAAATTTAAAATATGACATGCACATCTAACATGAAAATTTTCATTATATGGAGCAGCTAATTGTGTTTTTAATGTACTAATCGAAGCATTTCTTGTTAGATGCATTATCAAAACTAATAGTAATTTTTATCACAAATATGATATAAATCACAAACTTCTAAAATACGTGTTGCAATAACTAGTCCACTATGGGGATAGGCAAAGCCCTAAGTGAGATGATTCTCTTTTGAATCATCTAATTACTATCTATCCAATGACAAGTTAAGCATATCATCGGAATATCGTTACAACCTTTCCAACAATCGGAAATTAACGATACTCTACAAGTTAAAGAATACAAGAGTGCAATTAAAGCATCTCTCATTTCGTTGTAAAGTTTAAAACAATCAGACTTTAGTGTATTTCTTAGAATTCTTCTAAAATATAGATTTAGTGCATTTTGGTTGAAAGACTCTACATACCTACTCTCAGAATAGGAAAAAGGTAGTTCATCATTAATAACTAGTCGGGTCATTTTCCGAAAAACAAGTTCGGGATCATAGGGTTTGCAATACCCCATAATTTCAAAGAGGTATATGTCTGTATAATAAAACACAAAGAAAAGCTATCAAGTGGTTCCCTTTCAATTGAAACAAAACCAACGGTTCAGATTCACTCCCCCAAAATATTTTTCCTCCAAAAAGTCCCCCCCCCCAAAAAAAAAACTATAAACTCATTATTTTATTATTATCTCTTTCTTCTCTCTTCACTTTTTCATATTTCTCTCTCTCTCTCTCCTCTCTCTCTCTCTCTTATTCTCTCTCTATTTATTTAGAAAGTTATATTTTTAAATTTCAGGTTTGTAAATTTTCAAAATTTTTATATTTTTTTATTGCTCGAGTTACATTAAAAATAACAAATATCTCCTCAACAGTTAAATTTCATCATTTTACACCCTCAAAGTTCTAACAAGTTTGATTTTACACCCCCATTTATAATTATTTTTCAACATATGCTAATGGAAACATGGACTTTTATTAACAACAAATTATTGTCATACTATTCACACTTGAGCTTCATAATTGTTGTTTTCTTGTTTACACGGCTTTTCCTATGCTGTATCGTTCCGAAGACGTGCCATAGGCACGTGTCCACGGGCAAATCTAGTATATATATAATATATAGAGAATGGTGTGCTTGCCCCATAGGAATTCCTATAGGGGGGGTGTATGGATGTTTTCCACCGATGGGGCCCATGAGAGAGAAAACAACAACAAAGTGCTGCTGTCGTAGTCTGTTGTACGATTGTGGATTGTCAAATTGCAAGAGAATGTCAAATTGCTATTTTTCATTTGCCATTTTGCCATATTTTTTAGCAAACGATTGTGGATGCTCTTATAACTTGCGTCATATTAATCTTCCTTCTGTTGGATATATTGGTATATTCTCTCTATATAAATATAGCACGTGCATATGTGTAACACGTGTAATGAACGTACAATTGATTGGATATTGAAACGCGGGTTTGTGGGCTTATAACCCGATACCCAAATTAGTATTTAGAAATAAATACTGGCTTGTGATAGCAGTCTAGGCATTCCAATCTTGATACCTAGGGTGAATATCTCAAGCAACTTAGATCTAGAGATAAACCCTAATTTCCCAATTGTTAATTTCTCACAAAACCTAACAATTTTGAGATATTAATTAATTTTGTGAGATTAATTAAGGGGAATACCATCGGTTTGTTCAATCCCGTCGGAATCCTCTGTAGCCGCCAGATCTCATCGGAACCCTAATGCTGTCTCTCGCGAAGACGTTCGCTTGCCATTCGTCGCTCGCCGATCGCGAGCGAGGTCCATCGCTCGCCGTTTTCGTCGCTCGCCGATCCGCTGCGAAGCCGACCGCCCGTCGCTTCGTCGCTCGCCGATCGCGTCGCGAGTTCGTCAGCCGAACTCCACCACTTCCGTTCGCTGTCGACGGCAGACACCGGTGCCATCTCCGATCCCTTTTCTCTCTTCTTCAAGATCTGTGTGAAACCCTAATTTGAAGAAGAAGACAGTGAAGATATTTTGTATCTCATCAAGATCTGATTGGGTCTGTGTGGAACCCTAATTTGAAGAAGACAATGAAAGAATTTTGTATCTCATCATCAGATCTGTTTAGACGCACACAAGGTGTTCGATGCTAGGTCTCTTTGGCGCATAATGGCTTGTTGTTTGGATTTGTTCACAACAGACATGAGTCTAATCAATTGAAGGGGAAGAGACAGTGAAAGATAAGTTCTTTACTTTCCTCGTATTAAATTCCTGTTAAATATTTTGCTATGTGCTGGAAGTTCAAAACACTCGTTCTAAGATTACGTTTTGAATTATAGAATTACTATGATGCTAAGAGTGGTTATGTTCAAGACCGTATTAATCACTTGCTTAATTAAATACAAGTTGAACAGTTGTTTTGGCTATGTGCTAAAACACAATATCTATTTTGATAAGTTAAACTGTATGTTAATCATAAAAAATCGGATCTCCAATTAAATTGTTGCTAGAATTAGATTGTGCTAATAATTTGTTTAATTGGATAATCTTTAACAATTTGATGAATGTAGGAACTTGAATGTTGCCTACAAATTGTGTATGTTGGAGACGATGGATTTGCATCATGGTATGATAAGTCTGCACTACGCAGGCTTCTCCATCGAATTTGGAAAAACACTTCTAACTTGAAGTGTCGGTATGATCTACTTTAATTTTCTCAGTATTTTTCATGTGATGAATGTGTTAACGTTTTGTGCGTTTGATCATATGATTGAGAGTTTTAGATCATAGTTATTCTCGCTCTGGAAAACTAGCATGTTTAGGGTTGTTAAGTGTTTTATCATACTATGTGTATAGATATTTTGACAAATCCATTGTTTGCAGTTTGTGTGAGATTACATATTTGCTTCTCTAAAATTTAAAATAAAATAAAATTGTATAAGATGTATAACAAATGTCTGTAACTTAGGAGAGAGCATCTCTTAATGTAGAATATGACTCTACTAGTTACGTTGTGTTCCCTCTCGTTTATTGTACTGTGTGTGCAAAGTTGAATTATAATATGTTAGTCATTATCTCACTTAGCGTTATGAAGATGATGAAGAACGAGTAAAGGAAAGAACTCTTTGCTCAATGTGTTTGAGCTAGTGGACATTGTTAGAACCATTAGAGAAAGCAAATAACTTTTGAAAATTGTGATAGTGTAATTTTGTATTAACTCTTATAAAGTGCATATATTGTCAATCGTATGTATAAGTTGAGTTTAACAAATGAGACAATTAATAATAATAGTTCTAATTGTGTTCTTGAACATAACATAATTGGCTAAGTTTTGAGAACTATATATTCAATTGTTTGTGAGGAAATGTGATCTAATTATCAAAAATGTGGGGAAATTGAGTTAAAAGCTATTGAGTCAAAGCTTTAACATCCAAGTTTTGAAATTTAGAATCACTATGAACTATATATTAAATTGTTTGTTCTTGTTAAAACTCATAACCCTACTAAATGACACTCCATTAAAATATGACAAATTAAAATTTGTGCTCAGATTATAATCACTAGAAAATCATTTAGTATGGTCTCTAAGAGCACACAACTTCTTGAGTCAATACATTCTGATATTTGTGATCTCAGTAGCTTTGTGACTAGATGAGACGATTGTTGGTCAGAAGTATTTAATCTCTTTTGTAGATGATTAATATAAGTCTGTCATATATATGAAGAATGAAGCACTTGTTATTCTTAATGAATTAAAAATTATAGTTAAATGTTAAAGTGAAAATGTGTGTTGTGATACTTTTGTTAGAGTACACGACCCTAGAAGGCCTAAAGTAGGATCTACAACAAATATTTGTGTGCTTAGAAAGTGCAGAATGTAGCTCTGTGGACAGATGTTGGATCTATCTAATTTGTGTTAGAAGAATCTAGACTTGCAAAGTTCTTTGAGGGTATGTTCATCAAAGATAAATGTATGAAATAATCTAGTCCTACAGACATGTTCAATGATTCACAGTTGGAATCAAGAACTAGCCTTACTGACACTTGAAAACTTGAATGACAAATGAGCTAAGAAGAGTCTTTAGTAGACAATGAGGTGATTCTGTGTCATACAATAATACTTTAATTTAGTTGATCTGCCGAAAGAGGCTAAAACTATAGTTTTAAGTGGGGTTTTGTAGAAGAAACTTAATTTTGATTGTTCAGTAGCAATTTTAATACTTTTTAGTAGCTAACAGATTGACTGAGAAAAATGTGGTAGATTTATTTGATGTCTACTAACATGTTTGTCATATTGCTACAATAAGTATTCTTCTTACCCTCACTTACATCTATTGAAAATTTTGTCATTCACAAAGGACATTTGAAAGGTTTTGTACATAACAGTTTTGTACTGGAAAGTTTTGAACTAATATGTTTAGTGAACAAGATTTACAATATAGTAAAATCATTGTATATTCTTAAAACATGTATAGCCAATGAATAAATAATTTGACAAATTTTTGAAAGAGCCTAGTATATGAATCAAGTAATTCAGATCAGTGCCTTCAACTTTGTGGTGTGTCAAATATAGTGGCTACTATTTACTTGTTCTGTTGATATGCATGTTCTTGGAAGTGACATCTCTATTACAAATGAAGTTAAAATTGTGCTATCCAAAGAATTCAACATGAAAACCTAGGTGCTGTGGACACCATAGGTATAAGGGTGAGTTTTCAGTTGGCAAGGGATAACTCTTAGTCAAACTCATCAAATCAAAATGTGTTTCAAAAGTGGGGATATAGTGATTGAAAGTGTGTTTTGAAATACCTTATGATTATGATAAAAGGTTAACAACCCAATGATGGTGAAACTATGAGACATATAGATCATTCTAAAGGAATTGACAGTCTCATGTATACAAAGATCTGCACTAGAATAGACATAGCCTTTGAGGTAGGTATGATCTGCAGATTCACTAATAATCCCATACACATTTGAGTGCCCTTAAGAGGCTAATGAGATATCTGAGTGGTATTCAAGAGTTTGCTTTGTGCTACTCTAGTATTTCTTTGAATGAATGGCTGATCCGATGCATTATGATGCTCAGAATTTAGTGAAAGTCAATAACTAGTAGATATGTGTTTACACTAGGAGAAACAGAAATGTTATGGAAATAAAAAGCAAACGGGCACTGTGCTATCATCCATGAAATCAGACCTCTATGTGTAATCCTCTGCAGGAGAAAATGCTGAGTGGATTGGAGAAATTGTTGCTAGTTATCCATTAAGAAGTTTAAGTAACTCTCTAATTATGTTATGCGACTATCAAGCTACAATGCACTGTAGCTCATAACTCACTCTATAATAGTAAGAGGAGTATATTAAGGCTTAAAGAAGCCTAGTTGAACTTTCGCATAGATAAAGTGCAATTGCGATAAGTATGGCTAATGCTCTTGCTAAGAGACTTGAAAATGATCTAATTATCAAAACTGTGGGGGAAAGTGGAGTTAAAAGCTATTGCGTAAAAAGCTTTAACATCCAAGTTGTTTTGAAATTTAGAATCCAATTGGAGCCATAGAGAAGTTCAAACTTAAGCATCAATTTTAGGCAGTTGACATGTTTTAGATAATTTTGATGATTCGACATAAATTACACAAATATATAATGTCATTACAATTTTGATGGTATTATATATCTAGGAAATTTACTTAGAATAATCATATTATTCCAATACGAAACATGAAAACTTGTCGATGTGTTTCCGATGATTAAATTGTCCTAAATATCATTCCAATTTTGATGATATGTCTTTTATGGATACATGTTTCATTACAATTTTGATGATTCAATGTTAAACCATGATTGAAACGACAATCTTTTCATTCCAATATGAAACATAGTATGGTTCTTGTGTAGAAACTATAAAGTTCATGTACTTTACTTGTTAAAGATACTTGATTGTGATGCTTGCGTTACATTTTTGCTAAGCTAATTATGAATTGTACTAAGTTCTTTTGTGGAACTAGATACTTTGTGAAATTGTTGGAATTCTTAGAGATGTGTCTCTTGATATTCTTGTTTTCAATAAGCTAGCAAAGATGGAGGAGTTGAATCTGTCAACATAGATTTCAAAAATAATGATTTGCTCAAAATGGAGGAGTAAACATAAAGCAGTGTGCAAGGATAGAATTTCAATTTATTTCTTTTGAGAATAAATTAGTCACTTGCTTGGTAAAACTTCTGTTGAGTTTGAGACTCTTGTGTTCATGAGCTTAAAACTCATATTTTGTTCTTGAAGTTTATTTGCTTTGTTTGATTTTGAAACTATGACAGATTATTCCAGTTGGTTTAGTCTATGTGAACTATTCTGAATTGGATATGGTTTGGAACTATTTAATTATATTGGTTTAGTCTTGATTGAACTATTCAGTTTTATAATTCTATTGGTTCTTATGAAACTATACCTTTATGATGCTTTTCCTTTATGGACTGCTATCAGCCAGTCAGTTGTATACTGATCTGATGAGATAATCCTGTACTTTATATATTGAGAATATAGGAGGAGATTGTTGGATATATTGGTATATTCTCTCTATATAAATATAGCACGTGCATATGTGTAACACGTGTAATGAACGTACAATTGATTGGATATTGGAATGCGGGTGTGTGGGCTTATAACCCGATACCCAAACCAGTATTTAGAAATAAATACTGGCTTGTGATAGCAGTCTAGGTATTCCAATCTTGATACCTAGGGTGAATATCTCAAGCAACTTAGATCTAGAGATAAACCCTAATTTCCCAATTGTTAATTTCTCACAAAACCTAACACCTTCAAGCCTGTTCAATTATTCTGCTCTTACCTCTTCAATGTTTTGTCGAATTCTGTATCCTTCGTGTCGATAATCCTATAGTCGCAATACGTTTTGGACAGTCAAGGTTGTAAATTGATGCAATAAGTTAGCCAATTAGATCAATGCGGTTCTCTAAATAAACGATGTGTTAGCCAACAACATTTAGTAATTAATGCAGTTATCATATTGTTCAACGAAGATCCGATATTTAACACATGCAAATAGTAGTGTACTAGCTAGTCAACCTAGATAAGTACATCTTGAACTAAATCTTGTGTCCAGAAATTAGACTTAGGGGAAACAGCTGGTAATTGTTCATTGCAACTTGAATCTCAAAATTCCTAAGAAATGCTAGCTTAGAGGATTTGTCTAGTTATTTCTGGAAGCCCTTTGCAATCGTATACAAGTACGTACAAATGTACAATGAAGGGACGAATTACAAATAAGCATGAGTATGTCATGTCTAAAGTTATTTTGTCTGACAAGATTCAAGATATATACACAAAAAGTTCAATAACCCATGACATGGATTTAGTTTGAAGTCGGTTATGATCATGTTGACTTCCGCACATGCATGTTTGTTTTTAAATTGCATTGTACACGACTTTGCGTTTTGAAATAATTAAAAATAACTTGGGGTGCTTAGATTTTGGGAGCTAATCAGATTGTTTGTTTGAGTTTACAGCTTGTTCTTCTTCCATAAGCAACAGTTCCCTTGACTGTGGCCTCATTATCCCAAATAGCAGCTACGTTCTCACAACATACAATTGTGTTCGCTGCAGCTGCAGCTCTCTCACTTGGCAGTAAGTAGTATCCTTTCCTTTCCTTTCCTATTTCTTCGTTTGGTTGTTACACGATGAATGCCATAAATATAAATTGCATTTATCTTCTTTGCAACCAAGTTCCAGTTTATATCTCGACTATTAACATGTATACTCAAACCTGCAGACTGGACTGTGCTACCACGCAAGGCATAAGCTCAGGTACGTATGCCCTGCAGCAAAATGCGGTGACATTTACCTTGGCAACACATCGTCTCTCTCAACTTGCAAAAGCTCTGTTTGTGCTTATGGGGGCCGGGTTACACCAACACCACCATCATTACAAACCTCATCACTCAATCCACATGTAACAGTGAGTAGTTTTCTTAAATTTCAATTTTTTTGGACCTGGTTTGCAGTACTCAAAGTTGTATTGTCTTGGATTAACAGATGGTTCGGCACCGGGTGCACAGCCTAGCACTAGCAGTGGTTCTGCTCTGGGGCCAGGCATGAGAGGCTTGAAGTACGGGGTGGAGCTCCTCATCCTTCCGTACTTGGTTTTCATTCTTTGTTATGTTTTTGCGTGGTATGCTAGTTAGGAATTTATGTTGTCTCTTTTGTGCTTAAAGGAGGAATTTTAGTTGTATACTTTTATCTGTACATGGCTCTTATTATCGTTTAGTCTTTGTTAGTGTTCTTTTCCTCCTTTTCTTTGGGGAATTTTAATATTATTGTTATTGTTATGCAATTGTTTCTGTCTGAATAATCTTTGATCCTATATGGATGGAGAAATCATGGTTCTAACTTCTAAATGGGGGTATGGTGATTGCAAAATATTTATACTATTATTAAGCAAAGCCTCATTTTGGCAGCTTTTTACTATCATGCCCTCATAAATATAAATGGCTAAAACAAATATCGGATTAATATCGGAGGTCAGAAATGTAATTTGCATGTATTGGAAAAATAACTAACATGCATAGATTTGCATGTCTGTCTGTATAGTTTTGGAAAAATAATTAAAAATATAGATTTGCATGTACTTGCATGCACAATTTATTCATAAGAAACTTTCCTCCTATCAAAGCTAGTAGGTCTAACACATGCATGCAAATATCAAAATGAATAAATTGTGCATGCCTGTCTGCTTGCATGCATGCAACCTTTTCGGTAACTTGCCCCTTTTTCAAAATTCTACACATCTTTACAGACATGCATTGCCCGTGCATTATAATAGTCTATTGAATTAAAAGAATATCTTTATAAGATTTCTGTATCAACAAGTACGGTTCGTATTGGGAAATGGATATCCGTATCGATAAAAATGAGTGTGATATGAGATTGGTAGATAACTAACCAAATGTCAAAATTTTCGGGCACTTTTTTTTTATTTTGGTTTTTTGTTTTTTTTTGAGAGAATAAATTAGACTCTTTCTCAGGTACCAGAAGAAACACGTGCTTTCTCCAATTACTAAATGATGGTGTTCACCATCGAGTCACTGTCCCATCGGGCCGACCCTTATAAGTGGACGCTAATTCATCCACGTCAACCAGGCCCAACCAGTTTCGACTGCCGTTTTATGCTCCCATCATTTCTAGGTAAATTGCTATGCTCAACTCGCATAGGATATTCCTATAATCCAGCACTGTAAACCGCCCGATCGAAACTAAAATTATAGACTACGCTTTACGATGCGCGCCAAAACACATACTCCCATATGGTGCGTGGCGCACGTGGAATTAATTTTTGCTCATTTAGAAGTCGGTTCAATCGGGTTCATCAAATAAAACCCATCATTTTCAATTAGATTTACTATCAGCCCTAAAAGACGGTTCTTTTTCTCACTCTTTCTTTATCACCCCTCCTCCTTTTGTTGCTGAAACTGGATGGATTGAGGAATAGCAAAGCAGTGACTCTATCGACTAATCAAGAAATCTTGAACAAGGTACGATATACTCTTTATCAATTTACATTTACAAGATTGTCCACAAATTGATTCAATTGAATTAGCAATAATTAGTTTGATTTTAAGTTCAAATTTCAGAGGATTTCACTTCTTATTTCAAGCATCACTTAACGGAGTGGAGGTAAAGAGTAAGATTAGATAAGTTGATATTTTTGATACCTTAAATGAGTGCTTGTTGGCTGAGTACATTACATTTTCAGGAATGTGGCACTCTAGATTTAAGTTTCATCAAAATTTCGTTGATTTGGGCTTTTTATCATGATCTTCTTAGGATGGGTATTTTTCTATTTAAGCATTCATTGTCAAAGACCCTACCACTAGACCAAAACTCCGAAGTTGTGGTAAGGATAAGGGTTTAATAATTATATTCTATTACGCTCCCCCCAGGTTCATGCCATCTTTGTGGGCCATGAACAACCATGTACAAGTAAAAATGAATCCCCTTTTCATTTCAAAATATTGCAGCTTACTAACTCGGCAACTACAATTCAAACATGGTGAAAACAGTGATCGAACAACCAGGCCAACACTCATTGTACTCATGCTGGAAACATGGAAAAGTATACCAATTGAAGTACACAAACAGAAGAACCAGCTAAAACTTCATACAAATGCTTTTACATTATAGATTGTCATCACTGCCTATACCAACATGCAATAAAGTAAGCAACAATTTTTTTAAAAAGGAATAGTCTGAATCAAACACTTTCCTCAATCGATATGAAGCATCAGTGACTTCAAAAATATATCCATAGTCGGAATCAAGCCAAGAAGAAAGACTGAATCAAGCTCAAATGCTACCTACAAATTCAAACAAAACAATAGTTTTCTATTAATTTAAGAATTCAAACAAATTTAAAAAAAGGAAAATTTTTTTTATACCCGATATGGGCGAAAACGATTATAGAAAGTAGGGGGCAGTCGGAGGTAGGGTTTCATCGTGGCTTCAAGAGGACTGGAGAAAGATCGCGACGAGAGGATGAGGGGTTTCAACGGAGCTAATTTTTTGTGGCGATTTCGATGGTGAAGGAGCCAGGGTTCGCAAATAGAGAGAGGAGATGATTTCGCTCAGAGAGGGGAGAAGATGAGGGGGGAGGTTCGCAATCGTGATTTGGAAGAAGGAGCGCACGTGGGATATCGATGGTGAAGGAGCTAGGGTTCGCGAAGACAGAGAAGAGGCGTAATCGATCTGAGAGGGGAGAAGAGGAAGGGGGGAGTGGGGTCGATTACCAAATTACCCCCAAAGATAACTGGGAAGAGAGCGTGAACGATTTAGCCGCTCGATGGAAATCTTGATTTGTTTTTTAATCGAACGGCCAGCAGAGCGGTTCGCACGGAAGGGTTCGCAGCGGAGCGGTTCAAATATATATATCACATGACAATTTGGGAAAAAAAACTATTAAGTGGCTCTCATTCAATTGAAACAAAATCAATGGTTTTGATTCACCTTCCCAAAAGACATTTTCTCCCCAATTCCCCCCCCCCCCCCCACAAAACTAAATTCTTCCTCACTTTATTACTATCTCTCTCTACTCTCTTCACCTTTTCAGATTTCTCTCTCTCTCTCTCTCTTTCCCTAGTAATTTAAATGTTCAGATTTCAGGTTTTAAAATTTTCGGAATTTTCAGATTTTTTATGTTTCTTTTGATTGCTCATGTATTTTTTTTTCTCTGAGTTCTCTGATTGATTTCAAATGCAATGGAAGATTTAAATAGATATTTACTTCGGTAAATTTCAACCTCTAAAGTTATACTCAAAGTAGCAAATATCTCCTCAAAAGTTAAATTTCATCATTTTACACCCTCAAAGTTCCAAGAAGTTGGATTTTACACCCCCATTTATAATTATTTTTCCGCATATGTTGATGGAAACATGGACTTTTGTTTACAACTAATTGTTGTCTTACTATTCAAACTTGAGCTACATAAACTCCATGATAGAAATTTCTGATTCATGCATGTGAAAGACTGGAAAGTAACTGTTTCAAGTATTATACATGAACATTATTATAATGTATATCTCAGAAATTATATTAACATTTGATAGTAGAATATACTGAGAACAACAAAGTTAATCGTCAAATATTTTTCCTCCTTGATACACAGAGCAAGTTTTTCATCAGAACTAAACTATTGTATCTGTCTGGCTTCTCACTGCTTCCTGCAATGGATTGCATATATTTTACTGTTTACAGGGCTTTTCATATGTTGCATTGCTCCGAAGACATATCGTAGGCACGTGCCCACGAGCAAACCTACTGTGTATGTATGTATATATATATATATATATATATATATATATATATATATATATATATATATATATATATATATGAGATGTTCCATTGCAAATGCCCATCGTTTGCAAACGCGTGCAAACGACCATCCTGGCCATCGTATTGACGATCCGAACCATTCACATTGATCTACACATATAATTAGTCTAAAGACCCTAAATATGTAAAATCAAGTTGTTTGAGATTGAAGTGTTACAAAATTGTATGGCTAAATATCGTTATTTTTTATAATGACATGATGGATGGACAAATGAATTTCAAATGACTTGATTTTTTACATATTTAGACTAATTTGGTCATTCTAAACAATGTACACGGTTCGGATCGTCGATACGATGGCTAAGATGGCTGTTTGCACGCGTTTGCAAATGGTGGGCGTTTGCAATGGAGCATCTATCTATATACATAGTTTTAATCCGCATTCTAAGCGCAACCGGTGGGATTCGAACTTGAGTTGCTTTGTATCCTGTATAAGACCTACCGATAGACCAAAACTTCGAAGTTGTGGTATGAGTGAGGGTGTAATATTTATATTTTAACAATTGATAGGAGGAAGACAATACTCCGATCGTCAACAATAGGATGAAATCCATGATTTGGAAACTTGGTAACAGTATCGAGTATCGGCTGCTATTTTTTTGTTATATTGGACATCTACATAGTGTTGGTAGGCAAACTTCCAGTCAGTTAGGCTAATGCATCTCGGTATTGGTTGAGATTTGATACCACGGAAAATTCCTTCTAGCTTGGGAATTGATTTCCTTGAGAATACATCATTCCTTCTAAAACAATACCAACGTTTGGTTACTATATAACCATGCCTCTTAATAACCTTCACATACCTCCAATATTTTGACTTTACCTATGTAACCAACCTGACCTTTAAAGTTTAGTATCCCTTTTTTTTATACTTTACTTTAAAATCTATATAGTGTATGAAATTTCTCTCTTAGAACTTCTTTTTTTTGAAAGGGTTTTTTTCCTACCCTGGCTAACTATAATTCTCATGTTTTACCACCTTCCCTCAAGTTCCTCATTTTTTTTGTTTGTATTTTTAGTATATATTCTTTCAAATTACTATTATGTATTTTATATTTTATTTTAATTATAACAAGCCTTGTGTTTTTTTTTAGTACTAGCCTTTCCCTCTTTGCTTTCCACAACATTGACTCTATTTAGAAATTGATGGAATAAAGTTTTGTAGATTTTAGAAGGATCTGACTGATGAACTTGTAATGTTAATGTGTTTTCTTTCTGTTTTTACAGTGTCTGTTTTTGCAGTGACATCACTGGTATCATAGGAATTTTACAAAATGAAGGCGGTACATCAGAATCACCCTTTTCTAGCTCCCAAGGCTGGTATCTCTGATAGGATAAGTAATAGGAAAGCCAAGTCTTCCTATTTTCCTAACAGTTCGTTTGAGATTCCTAATATCAAGAAAATGGACGAGATAGGAGCTGGTCGAAACAATGCAGTGAAGGCTTCTTATGTGGCCGTCGACCATGGAAAGTTGTTATATTCTCCTCTTACTGCCTGTAGGAAACGTGTAGTGAGATGTCAGTCCGATCAACAATGTGATGTGGGCCCAAATCCAGATGAAAGGTTAACTCAGATGAGCGGAGCCAATGGACATTATGCAGGGGATGTTAAAGAAGGGATCTTGTAAGCTTTCTAATTTTCCATTTACAACCTGTTGTTTAGTTTCTTTGACTGAGCTAGCATTGTGTTACCTCTATCTTAAAAGATTTAATTGTTTAGTAAATGTCAATGAGTGAAGATGTGCTAACTACTAAAATAGGACTTTATGCAAAGTTCTTAGATGTAGATTATAATTTATGTACTTTTTGTTTCGCTTTCAACTGGTAGAAATAGTGGTTTTGAATTCCAAGGACTTAGTTAGTACAAATTTTCTAAATGATTTATTTATTTATTTATGTATATGCTATTTTTTTAAAAAAATTGTTTATTGTGAATTAATTGGTCTTGTTTACCAACATTCAAAGCACTCGTATCACAATTACTTCAGCTACTGATATGCTTAGAGAAGTCCAAGAATTACAATTATATACACCATAAACCAATTAAAAAATAACTATTGGCTAGACATCATTAAAGATATTCATGCATCGGTGTGTACCAGTCTTATACACAGCAGTCTTATTCCTATCATGAGCATTGTACTGACCATAGTCTTGCATGGAAGATATTGGAGAAGTTCTTGTCATATATAACTAGAGAAGTATACAACTTTTCAATTTCTCATAAGTTATAAGATATATAGAGTGTGCGCTTTATCAGTTTCTTGGCCACTTTTGAGATTTTGAAACAATATCTGGTTTTTTTCTATCAGCAACTTGATCAAAGGATCTATTGGAGGACTAAATCCTGGAAGTGTAGGTAGGGAACTTACTGCTCTTGCCATACCGGCAGTTATGGCTCAAGCTCTTGACCCATTAGCACAGCTGATGGAGACAGCATATATTGGGCGATTAGGTATTTTTCTCTTCATGTGGTTACAACACATAGTTATGTAGAATCATTAGGTGACTCATATATTGGGCGATTAGGTATTTTTCTCTTCATGTGGTTACAACACATAGTTATGTAGAATCATTAGGTGACTTGCTTTCTGGTAACAATGAGCTTTAATATTAAGGAAAGTAGGTTTACTAATTAGTCACTGGCCATCGAGGCTCATTGTATTTCCCTCTTTTATAGTTAACCTAGGCTTGTACTTTTACATCAATTGTTAGACAGAGGATGCCTACCAACCCCATATTGCGGGGAAAATCTTAGATATTCTATTGATTTTTATTCTTAAATTTATCTGAATTTGTGCGTTGTCCTACAGCACTTCACCTTCTCGGCTTCCCCTTTGGGCAAACTTTACCCTTTCTATGTTATAGTTCTATGCGGGTTCGTAATGTACTGTTCAAAGTATCTCTCAGTCCGCGTTACTTGTTCTACTCTTCTTTACATTCATTGTTATTATTACTTTTTTTTTGCTTTTCAATTGGTTATTGATCTTGTATCTTTCTTCTGGTCTGATTTACCTTAAGGTCCATTGGAGTTGGCTTCTTCTGGTGTTTCAGTTTCAGTCTTTAACATTGTATCAAAGCTCTTCAACATTCCTCTCTTGAGCATCACAACTTCATTTGTAGCAGAAGACATTTCAAAAAATGGTAGCAAGCAAATTATATCAGGTAAAAGGAATGAAATTGGCTTTTGGTAACTGATGCAATATCTTCTTGGCTGACCTGAATCGGAAATCATGCAGATAGGGGCTCTGAAGTAGAGGATTCCAAGGATGAACAAGTTTCCAGTAAGAGAGCAGTGAAACTGGAATTGCCATCTGTCTCTACTGCTCTTCTGTTATCTGCCATGATCGGTACTATAGAAGCTTTAGCTTTGTTCTTTGGATCTGGAGTTTCCCTCAACATGATGGGCCTATCAATAGTAAGTTTGCACATGCATTTTACTTTCGTATATTATTTTTTATGGACAACATCTAGCTTTTCATCGTAATTTTTTCCAGTTAATAATCAACATTTGTCTCTTAGTGACAAACTCATTGTAACAGTCTTATTTTGTTGTTTAAGCTACTTGTGGCCCTTCTTTCTCTGGATATATGAGGCTGAGTAAACATAAGACTTTTTACCATATTCCAACACTCTGTTCATACTTAACACAGTATCTTCTCTTTATGGTTGTTTATGACCTTCAGATGTGTATCATATTCCTTATATACAGTTGTTTAACTATTTGATGGTTTACTCTAAGGAAAATAATATGTGCTTTGGAAGCCTCTTACTCATGCATCAATTAGACTAAGGCTCTATATGCTGTGACCAAAAGCCAACCCCAAAAATTTGCGATTAAGGTTTTGTCTTTGTTGCTGTGAGCAAAAAATGCAGTGACCAGATTTGTTCTGCCGAAAGTGTTTTAACTTAGATTTCTTGAGAAGGCAAAAACACAAAGTCAAAAGGCTAAATACACCTCTTGAAGTGTGATAGAAGAAGGGAGGAAACTCCAATTTTGTCCAAGTTCCTTATAACAAACTTTTACTCAAATTTACCAAAAGTGCTTTGGGCTCTCCAAAAGCAATTCCAAATGCTCAAATTCAGCCATAAGTAACAATTATTTTCTTCAAAAGAAAATTTATAAAATAAGAATAACAAATCTAAAACAAACCATGATCTTCTAATAGTCATAAGTTTATAACCATTGTGCTATGTCATGTCTTGGTTCTGTATCTATGTTTCATGAATGATCAGTTAGAATGATCAGTTATATTTCTTATGTTTTCTATTCTTATACTAAGCGATGTCTCATAAGTTTTGATTTGCCTACAGGCTTCTCCTATGCGCATACCTGCACAACAATTTCTTTGCCTAAGAGCTTTGGGAGCTCCTGCTGTTGTAGTTTCTTTGGCAGTTCAAGGTATTTTCCGTGGTTTCAAGGATACGAAGACTCCTATGTACTGTATAGGTGAGTTATACTTTATCATCACTTTACATTATTCTGTTGGATGCCAATGACTCGTTACATAAACTCAGTTCTTTTACTGATAATTCTTTTTTTGTTCTAATGTTTAAGCCTGTCCACTACACTTGCTGTGATTACTGGGTAGAAAATTTCTTGCGGGCCTTTTTTTTTCAGCCCCAAGTTTCTCCATATAAAAGTTGCAGGATTAAATGTTCGAACTATTGTTCTGGTTATTTATACTATGAAGATATCCTGCATATTTTTTAGGTTCTAGGACGGGTCTATTTATATCCTAAATCTATTTTTTTCATGTGTCATACCATTAGAACTTGTCATCAATCAAAGTCAAACGCTTTATCATGTTTATGCAATTATGCTTCATCAGTCTGATATCATATCATATGATCATAGAACTCATTTGTCATAGTTGCCATTTTCTTAATAACAAAATATGAGGTGATTGAACATGTTTTCCCCCCCTCTAATGTAATGTTATTACTTTAAGTGAATTCGTTATCTAATATGTCTCTTAATGTCAATATTCGAGTTTTTTTTTAATGCTGTTTTGTTCCTAAAATGAATCCAATGTAATGTTCACCCTATGTCCTTATTCAAAGAAATAAATTTATGCAGGACTAGGGAATCTTTCATCTGTATTTTTGCTTCCTCTACTTGCGTATTCTTTTCGCATGGGTATAACTGGTGCTGCTATCGCTACTGTTGCATCTCAGTAAGTTTTATTCCATCAAACTCCAGTAAGTTTAACTTGACTAGCAGAAGAGCATCATTTTAATTGTCAATTTTTGTTCTATCCACCTATTTTGATTCAAGTAGTTATGTCTTCCGATTAGTTTTACGGACAATCCATGACAGCTGTGTTTATTTCTCATCGGTGGACTGTCATTGCTACCTTGCTTCCAGTCTGTGGGTACTGGTACTACGTCTTATGTCATTATCAGCATCTTCATCTTGTCTCTTTACCCTCATCGCCACCACATTCTTTTTTTCCTTTCCTTTTCTTTTACTCAAAAGATGATAGTGATTTTACTTTGAGTTTTTAATAGATAAATACAATTCTTTGACTTACGAATAATCTCAGTGTGGTTAGATAATGTTGATGCATCACTAATCACACCTAACTGTCCATCTGCATGCTTAAGCATGTACTTGTCTTATGTTCTATGTGCATTTTATACTTATGCTGCTCTGTTGGAACGTTTTAAAATTTTCAGGTACATCACTGCCTTTTTACTTATTTGGTCTCTCAATAAGAGTGCAGTTATATTTCCTCCTAAGCTTAAGAATTTACAATTTGCTGGATATATAAGCTCTGGTGAGTGTTTCTTGCACAGAATTTTGAATCAAAACCTGTTCAAGATTACTTATGTCTGTTTATTTGCAATGATTAGAGCATCTCTAGTCGTCGACACCCAAATTTTGGGTATTTGCCAAATAGAAATAGGAAAAATGGCGGCGCTCTGTAGTCGTTGTTAGCCAAAATTTGGCTTTTACGAAATCCAAATAGGACGGATGGATGATAATTTTCCGTCCGACGTTAAAAAAAAAAAACTAAAAAAAAAATTTAAAAAAAAAGGGAATTGATGGGGTGATAGTGACATTTGAACACCCAAAAAAAAAATCAAAACCTTCCCTGGTGTGTAGGATGAGGGATTTTCTTCCCGTTTGTGGTTTTTTTTTTTTTCAAATGGAACGGACGGGAAATGATTTCCCGTCCGACCATTTAAAAAAAATAATAATAATAAAAATTAAGGGATGGGGAATAATCCCTCGTCCGATGAGTACGCGTGAAAAAAATCTCTCGGACGAAAAATAATCTTTCGTCCGATCGAACGGACGAAAGATTATCTTTCGTGAGCTTTTGGCAATTGCCATTTCGTCTGCCAAATATAGCTCACTACTATAGCAGCCAAACCCAATTTTTGGGTAATTGGCCAACGACTACAGCGGCCATTTTGCCAAAATTTGGAAATTTTGGCAAAATGGCCAACGACTACAGATGCTCTTACCCTTTCCTCTGGAAGCATCTCTCCCCTGCGTCTTACACTATTGAATCCTTTTCTGGTGATTACAAAATTTTCATCATTATATAGGCTTATTTATTTTCTTTTTTTGTGTGTACAGTTTCTTTTATTTCCAACTTTTCTCATTGAAATATGAGTACTTACTAAATGTGCAAATATTGACTGATGTGACCCTTTCATCTAGTGTTGTAGAGAGCACTTATTTTAATTGACTTGTGTTGCCGTGGTATGTTCTAGCAGATCTTATTAGTTAAAGTAATTTACCCTTTTGATCTCATTAAAACATATCTTAAAGAAAGTGCAGTTATGTTGAATCATTGTTCTTTGTTCATTAAAATTTAAAGAGCCCTCTCTGGCAGTATTGTTAGTGAAAAATATGCAATATTCAAAAAAATTTGTCAGTGTCACCTTAGGGACAAGAGTGGTTGTTTTATTCAAAAATTTCCCTTTGTCATCAGTCGTGGATTGCTTTCATTAAATATCTATTTACGATGATTACCCTAACTATGACTACTTAGCTTTGATATCTGAAATCCTATGATTTACATATCCTTGTTAACAAGCTCCAGTAACTTTAGATGGGTTTTATTATGTCCAATCATTCATGCAATCACAGATATTATTGGTTACTGCATCAGATAGGATGTTTCTTATTCAGCCAGCTTCTTGTTTTTAGAAGAATTATGAAAATAACATGGAGACGTAAATTTACATTTCCCTTTCGGTCCTGACATGTCCAGATTATGTAGTTTCCAATTTATATTTCCAAGCAAATTGAAATGTTTTTAAATATTGGTTATGTCGTCCGAAGTGATGCCAAGCAAAATAACTTGTCTTTTGAGTGTTTTCCGGCTTCCACATGGCAGTCCTTGAAAACGTAATGACTTCTGATATTCGTAGGTGGTTTGTTACTTGGGCGAACATTAGCTGCACTTGTAACTATGACTCTGGGAACGTCAATGGCTGCTCGTTTAGGGCCACTGGCTATGGCTGGTCACCAAATATGTCTGCAAGTATGGTTGGCTGTATCTCTGCTCTCGGACGCGTTGGCTGCTTCTGCCCAGGTTTTCCTATATTATGTGCAAATTCTGCTAGCCACTAGCATTACATCTGCTGTGCTTTGATGAAATAGTTTTAGGCTATATTACTACATGTGGATGAATTCTCTGATACTGTTATTGTTTTTTTGTTTTTTGAGGATCACTATCGTGCATCTACTAACTTATATCTTCTAGGCACTCATTGCAAGCTCTTTTGCCAAAAATGACTACAAGAGAGTGAAAGATATTACATACACTGTATTGAAGGTAATACTCTGAGCTCTATGATTCTGTTTAAATTAGAACTCAAACAATTCATTAGAATAGTTTTTTGGCATACTAAACAAAAAAAGAACAGTTTCTTGGCTCTTGTTTATAACCTTTTAGACTTTTTGTGTGGTGGTTAATTTCTTATGCTCTCATGCACAAATTTTCTGATGCAGACAGGGCTCTGTGCCGGTATTATGTTAACGGTGCTTTTGGGTGCATTATTTGGTAATCTTGCTGAATTATTCACTAAAGATGCACAAGTGCTACAAATTGTTAAATCTGGCTTGTTGGTGAGCTTTATACTTTATTTACTTGCTTTCTACTTCTTAATTTAGTGCCAGAAGTACTGTCTAAGTGTGTTTCTCTCAGTTTGTCAGTGCCACTCAACCAATCAATGCACTTGCTTTTATTTTCGATGGCCTTCACTATGGTGTTTCAGATTTCTCGTATGCAGCTTTTGCTATGGTATACTGCATATGGCTTATTGTTGTAGATGGAGTTACCCTTTTCTTTCCTTTTTCTTCCTTCTTCCTTGAGGCTGATATTACCCATTAACTGAATAGATGACTTCTGGTGCACTATCTTCTATTGTTTTGTTGTATGCTCCTCCTATTTGTGGACTCCCTGGAGTGTGGACTGGCTTTACGCTTTTCATGGTTTTTCGCACGATTGCCGGGTTTGCAAGGTAAATTGTTTCCGAGTCCTTCACTCTATTTGTGGGATTGTTAATTAATATCTACTTGTCATATTTGAACATAGTTCCTAGGGGTTATACTTCATTACACTTGAGAAATAGCTAATTCGGTTAAATTAAGATTTAACACGTGTTTAACCACAGAAGCTTATAGATAAAATATAAGAAATTTTAAAAACTGAAAATTCCTTCAATTAGCTTTTGATATTACAATCAAGCGGGGAAGCTTATAGATTTTATATCTTGTGAGTTTGCAGTTTTTGTAGAAATTTGTTTAGTAGTTTTTTTGTTATCCAAATTTGGTTAGTAGTAGTTACTGAGAAATGAGCATGTTACTGGATGAAGAAATTGTAAATATATGTTTCTATGTAATTGTGTATTATGTTGTAGTAAACTCTATTATTAGGATGTCTAAATTGGTTAGTGGTTGTCTGAACCTGCTTAGATATGTCCAGTCTTTCTAAGCCCTCATCTGTTTTGGCTGCATTCTAGAACTATGGGTTGTAGATCATAATAAAATAAAATTGTACTTTATTTGAGAATCCTTGTTTTTAAGATTTTCCTATTGAATCTCTGAAAATATTGCAATCCGATGACTAAGATGTCATTGTCGAAGGAGATACTATTGAAAGTCTGCTTTGTCTCACTCACCTCGCGGTTTGTGGCATGACGCATGACGAGTTGTTATACTATTAGCAAATGGACTAGTTTTTTTTTTCATGCCATCTTAAACAATGTTTGTTTTGCAGATTATATTGGAAAACGGGTCCATGGTGGTTCTTGCATCGCGATGTTCATATCTCTGAGGTTTGTAAACTTGAGTTTTTCAATAGTTAGATACATCTTTTTTTGTCTTTCTTTAGTTATAATGTAGCGTTGCTTATTAATATACAGATGGAAAATTGTTTAGTTTTAGTAGTAACAACTTGGATTATCGCGCTTGAGTTGTTTAACAAATCTCACCTCAAATTTATCCATTGAACTTGCCATTGAACTTGCCTTTGAGTTCCGTAAGCATGATAAAAGTTGCTATGTCATATTTGTTAGTATTCAGACATCAAACTCTTAATGGTGACTACATTTTCTTACTCTGATAAATGTTGCTAATTATTTGATCTCTAAATGTATGCCCACTTAGTGTATAGTACTGTACATCTATTTCAATCAGAATCCAGAGCAAGGTGTAACTCTATTGATTGCTGGCAGTTCCTTAACACTGTTTTTTTTCTGCATCTTGCAGCCTCCACTGATTTTGGACATTAGCTTACCAGTTGAAGCAGAAGAAATAGAGATGGATTACGCACTCTCCACTGATTGATTTTTGTTCTTTCTGGCTTCAAATTGAAGCCAAATGCTGCAATTTTCTTTCAAAAACAAAATCATATACCAGGAATATGTATGTTTCAGTATGCTTCTTGTCATATAGGTAGGACCAATTGTCCTATTGTATTGATTGATTCTGTATAGATAGTTGATTGATGGAGTCAAGCTAGGTGGGGAATAAGTTGTCTTCCATTTTTTTTTCTGTATACTTTAAACATGTGTGCATTGTATTGAATTGAAGGTAGCATGTTTCTTGGGCATATTGTTTTTCGTGAATTAGATAGCTAATTGCATTGATAGACTGATTGAATGAACTTCATTTGTCAAACAAATGCAGTGGAAGTTATGGTACCAACTAAAGATGGTACAAATTTGCCACCTTCTGGGTTAATCTATCGTCTTAAAAGTGGATGATCCTTTGGGACAGTCATTCTGATCTTATCTTGAGGAGTTGTTAGTCATGTAAATTATTTGCGAAGTCCAGGTGTGTGTTTAGTACTGTTTAAATCCTTTTATGTCGACCCTTTTCAGTAAAAGATTTTTGACTTAGCATCGTCTCCAATGGGGTTGTGATATGCTGCCTCCACTGGATTTCAGAATACCTGAAAAGGAAGGAATAAAACCTTGTAAACAACCCGGCAAGAGCATCCATTGGCATCTTGTATCGACTTTTACCTACATTCAAACTCAAGAACACTAGTGCAATTGAAGTAACAGAATATCCATATACTCAAAAAAATGATGCTAACAATTGATTCTCAGAATATTTGAAGAATTTAAGCACACTAAATTTTGACGGCAATGAATGGATGTGGTTTCATTCATCAATTATAAGATGATTACTGATGCTAAAAGAAATCAATTTGTTAGTTGTTCGAGTGATCTTAGTTCCAATCTTCTCTTTGGGAAGCAGCAGCCCTGACCCACCGTTCACCGTTCAGATGAAAAACACACCACATAGAAAGAGAAGAACACCAACTTTTTTTTGGCCAGAACTTTGATATTAGCACATCAAAAATAGATCAGATTTATCAAAAAGATTCAACTCAGTATGGTCGAGTTTGTCTGTATACATTTGGTTTTACTTATCCGTGAACAGAACATGAACATTAACAAAACTGATGACAGCATAAACAACCTGTAATAAGTTCTAAGTTCTTGCATTCCGAGTGCAAGACCATCCACCATCGTCCTCCTTTCTCTACTCTCTCCCACTAAGCTTCCATGCACTACATTGCCACCAATAGAGATCATTTTGCCTAGTTCATGAGCTTTCTTGAGTTGATCCGGCCCGATCTCAAATAATTCGAGGAGTGCTGAACACCAATCGCTGAGAACTCTCTGAAATTTGGGTACAAGACTGGTCATTAAAGTTCTTTATTCTGAGTCTCATATAAAAGAATGATGATGTCAAACAAATTTTCCATACCTTGAAAGTGGCAGTATCAATCGGATTAAACATTTTAAAACAATCTTTCGAAGAGGCTGAATTGTCACCATATATCTGTGTTCAAAATGCAGGAAATATGTTTGCACACAAGAATGACAACTGATAACCTGAAAATCAGATGTGAAGCTTACCTCGAAAGTGAAAGATACAGGAACCTTGGCGACATCGTACATGTAGTCGGTTGTAGTCCCATGTGCAAAGTAACTGAAAATCATATTTCAAATGAGGAAGGAAGGATTATCATCTCTGGGTTATTTGACTCTCTCTTTATGGGTGCAAAGGTAAATATTTCAGTGATAAGTACACACCCGACAGAACCGCCACCGGACCCAACTGCGCAACTGTCTTTGAAGTGATGATGGTTCAAGTTTACAAGCACCGATTTCATCAACTTCGATGTGAATCCATCTGGGGTGACATTTTTGTGATCATAGGGCATGAACAGAGCCTGGCTATATAAGAGCAGCACCAATTAAGATAAAATAAAATTTTACAGTCATTGTTCAGTGCAAATGATAGAGAGCTACACTTTCTTATAGTGAGTACTGGAAGATCATAATTGAATAGATCATAGAATTTTAAGTCCTTATTGGTTGATTACCGGTTCAAATTATTGGATAATTGAATAACCCGAAAATAGAGCTGATAGTCCAGCTTTGAGGTAACTGGAAAGACTGAAATAGGAAAGAAATATGTAGCTTACCTCCATTCCAGAGTGTACTGTCACCCATATATGTGGATTAAATGACTTGGTGATCTTACGCATAATTTGAGCCTCAGGTTCACTGAAAGGACCAGTTCCTGGATATTCTTCATAAGGATCATAATCCTTGGAGAAAATAGAAGTACCAAGTAAACTTCAGTTTAGATGATATCAGAAAAGCAACAACGTATAGACTCATAAAGGAACATAACGCTAAAACACATGAAATATGCTTTGCTTTCAATATTTTTTTCAGATGTAATTTCAAAAACGAGTTGGGTAATTATAATCATTTGCTTGATATCTAATCCAAACTGTATGCAAGTTATACTGACAGCTGAAGTATATAAAATGTTTAGCTTCTTCGATCAAAATAGAAACGTAACCATGCAAAGCTTTCATAATGCACCCAAGGTACATTTGGTTCCCTGACAATGCATCTTGTAAAAGTTACTAAACATACATACCAATTTGGTACATGGAACATCATTTAGTACTCGATAATCATCACCCAGAACATAGCATGATTGGGGTAGCATTCTTTTGATTGCTTAATAAGAAAACAAATGCATATATCTTGAACAGAGTGATCATGAATGGCAATAGAGATTAATTGATAAATTAGATCGTTTTATATGCATGTATGTAAATGTGAGAGTTGCATATTAGTTTGCGTACAAGGCATAATTTTTGTTCTTTAATATTTAATTAGTTTGATTATGTAGAGTGATGCACAATACCAATTTTACAATTGGTTAAATAATCAAAATAGTTGCACTCACAAGTCACAAAATGCATTGCATTGCTTTCTCAAGTGCCATTCAAATCCAGAATGTTGATGTTACTGTACTACATATAATTAGCACTATATGGAATGGACATTCCAATTTGCCAATCACAAGACTTTCTGTGAATTTTAGTAACATAAATCTTGTACATGCAAATGAAAACGAAAAGATGATGCATAAATAAACTATGTTTTGTAAATGTTGTGAAACAATCCCAATTTATAAAACAATATCTAAAGAAAATAAATAAAAGGAGAAGAAAAGAAGACCTTTTCCTTTTTGCCCCAATCTACGCTCCAGTTTCTGTTGAGATCAACTCCTCTTCCTACATATATGAAATTGCAGACTGAGAAAAATGTGCATGTTTGTATTCTGTGCTTCACCTATTTTAAGGAAAAAGGTAAATCTCCCAACCATTCCTCCTTTCACAAAGATCTCCTGCTTCAACTAGTTTACGACCGTTCAAATTCTCCATTGGCACCACCTAGGAAATAAGCCAGATATTGGAAACAAAGTTATAAACAAGTATGCATAGGATACACTTAAACCAATGGCAGAAACTCCATTCTAGTGGCACTGCCTAGAACATGTAAGGTATGATTCATGCTAAAACATGATAAACTATAAACTTCCAAGAAAGAGCTAAAATAGTCTCTGCCCTTCATAATTTTATATAGGATTTTTAACTCGTGTACCCCTAACAAATAAGCTAATATCATATATACCCCTCACAAATTAATATTATCACATTTGCCACTAATAATCTAAAGATCCATCTCAAGTTGACACTCGGTTAGAATTCTGCCGGTGATCGTAGTGTTTCCTTGTGTCGGATTCGATTATGGGGTGTTGTTGCCTAGATGTTTTTCTGTTTCCTCATCTTATTCTCTAGCAATTACCAATTCCTACTGGCAACCCAACTCCACTCTATTCATGCAGCCCAACCACCGCCTCCGGCCGAACCCACCTCCACATGCACAAAATATATTTATACCTCACAGCCACATCATCACCCTAAACCTCAAATGTCAATATCAATCTCAATATCAGTCTAAATCCCAATCCCAACTATATTCTAAACTAAGGGATATATATGGTTAATAATCACATTGTTAAAGGCAAAAATGATAATACTGATTTGTAAGGGGTATATATGATATTAGCTTATTTGTTAGGGGTACACTTGTTAAAAATCCTTTTATATATTCCATGTACGGTGCGTGTGCCACTCACATAAAAACTACAAAATGGAGGTAGAGCTTCAAGCTCTTTCAGGCTTTGAAATTCTATTTGGAATACGAGCAACCAATCAACAATGCAACAGAATGTCAAAATTCCATAAATAGATACTATGACCTTTAAAACAAAACAATAACAAGTACACCCATGCCATGAAGTTTACAATTTGTCTTTTAAATACATAGCCCTCCCCTTTTTGACAGGAAAGAAACTAGACAAAAATGAAAATGATGAGGAAAATCCGGCTAAGAGAAACAATTCTAGGCACTGATTCAGACAAAAAGTTGATTCTATGTTATGTACTAACCTTTATCTCAAGATTATCCAAAAAACTTAAGGAAATCACTTTCTTGCTGCACACCCTATGTTCTCCAGTTAAAACAGAAAGAAGATGCACAGCAAGTTCAGAGGTAATAAGCTCTCTCCCGTGCTGTCCAAAGCTCTGGGGAAACAGAAAAGGATGTCAACCCAGAATTTCAAACCACTAAACCATGAAGTAACAATCAAATCAAATCACCACATAAACATTGAATGCTTCAATACTTCTAAGAAGAAAAATCAATTTGCTATGTTGGGTCCATATCAAATGTTCAAAATTGGACATTGGAACAAAAAATGAATGTTACATGTAATTATTGTGGCATCCAGAATAACTTCCATTGGACAGTGGTATAATCACCCTAGTAAAATAAGTAATTGCTTTAAAACTCACCAGAAGAATCCGAAACTTCAGAGTGTTGGTTTTCTGTTCCTTTATGCGATTGTATGTTATGACTAATATCTCAGCAGCATAGCCCTTATTGCCTGCTCTCATTGTTTGCATCTGTACATGTTCATCCAAAATCACACATAAATAGGATAACTATTGACATAATAATGAAAAGAAGAAAATACGATGAACCATTTACAGTTAATGTATCAGGGTGCCGCCCCACCAGTCCCCTAACTTCTTTCAACAATTTGTCACTGCAAAAATTTGGATAAATGAACGGTAAGTACACGAAATAAGTTCCCCTCTTCCCTCTCCTCTCCCCCCTTTCTGTACCTTCATTCTTCCATAAGTAGATACATGTGTTCAATTCCAGAGGATCACTGCCTTCTGGATCAGTGACTCACATTTCCTTTTTTTTAAAGTCCAAGTTTAAGGAGAAAAGAAATGGATGAAGTCAAGTCTTTGTCATCATCAAAGCTCTTGCTCTCACAAAAAGGGTCAAATTAAAGGGATAACACTCCACAAAAGGATCTGAAAAAATCTTATAAGCAAAAACAGGCCTTCTATTGACTATCCTTTAATCATCATCAAGCTCTTTTTCATAAAAAGGGGTGAGCTAAGGAGCACAAGGCTTTACAGGTGATTAGACAATATCTAACAACCTACATGAACCCACTGTTAATCAGTGGAAATGGAGATAAAAATTGGTTCAAAGAAGTCCTAAAAGGCCTCATGGAATTAAGTTTTATCCCAGTGTTATCCCTGTATTGAAAATAGAACAGAAGTTTCAGTGCTTAAAACTGATTGAAGACATGATTGGTTGCTTATTTGGCTCATATGACTAGAAAAATGATATGGAGAAGTTGTATCTCAATGTTATTGATGCTCATCTATATAATTTTCCTGGAATCCAATAAAAGAACACCCAATTTTACTATATAAAAAAAGAAACAAAATGGTGGGGGTTATAGATATTAGAAGTGTAAGTGGGAAAGACTCAAAACTGTTGAAATTTTTTTAAAATGGTAGGATTATAATTTAATGTTTTGGGATTATGATGGTCTAAATCGATTGTTTATTCCTACCATCACAAATTCACAACAAGTTGGAAACTTTTCCACCTTTCCATTTCAAAAGAGCTTCTTATTAAAGAAAGGAAATTAAGATGCAATTAAAGTAACTTCAATTGATGTCCTTCTTTATAGACCTAATCCAACCCAATCTTCTCTCTACGCTATCAAATTCCCAGATTCGAGTATTTCTACCATCAAAATTCAAAACAAATATCACTACAAAAGTTACAAATTTTCCACCTAACAAGAAATACCATTTTAGTGAACCTTCAATTAAAGTAACTTCAGTCGATGTCCTATATAAACCCAAACCAAAATAATCTTCTCCCGAAACTATTAAAATCACAGATTTGAGTATTTCTACCATCACAAGTTCGCAACAGATGTCACTACTAAAGTCACAAACTTTCTGCCCCATATGAACCCAATATAATCTTCTCTCTAAGCTGTCAAATTCACAGATTTAGGTATTTCTACCAACACAAGCTCACAACAAAATCACTACTACAGTTCAAACTTTCCACTTTATACGAGATCCCATTATAGTAAAGCTTCAATTAATGCAACTTCAGTTGATATCATTCTATATATACTCAATACAATCCAATCTTCTCTTTAGGCTACCAAATTCCCAGATCGAAGTATTTCTACCATCACAATGTTAACAACAAATATCATTAAAAGAGATCCCACCTTAGAAGAGATCCCACTTTAGCAAAGCTTCAATAAAAACAACTTCAACTGTTGGCCTTCTATATAAAACCCAATCCAACCTAATATCCTTGCTAAGCTACCAAATTACCAGATTTAAGCATCTCTACCCCATCACAAGTTCACAACAACCACCACTACAAGTAGTTTCCACCTTATAAAAGATCCCATGTTAATAATGCTCCAATTAAAGCAACTTCAATTGATGCCCTTCCCTATAAACCCAATCCAATCTCTCTCTAAGCAATCAACTTCACAGATTTAAGTACTTCTACCAACATAAGATCACAACAAATATCTGTACAAAACTTGCAAACTTTCCATCTTACAAGATATCCCATTTTAGTATAGCTTCATTATAGCAACTTCAATTGATTTCCTTCTATTTAAACCCAACCCAATCCCATCCAATCCAATCCAATCTTTTTGCTAAACAAAACCCAAAACCCAAATTGAAGACTCTCATACAACAGAGAGAGAAAACATCCTAGAGCCCAATATGAGATTTTGCAACCAAGCCCCTTTAAGCCATCAAATTCCCAGATTTAAGTATTTCTACCATCACAAGCTCACAGAAAATACCACTGCTGAAGTTACAAACTTTCCACCTCACAAGAGATTCCAATATAGTAAAGCATCAATTAAAACAACTTCAACTGTTATTCTTCTACATAAAACCCAATCCAATCTAGTCTTCTAACTAAGCAATCAAATTCACAGATTAAAAAATACTTCAAAAACAAAACCAAAAACCCATATTGAAAATTCTCATTCAATTGAGATACAGAACACCCAAGAGCCCAAGTTGAGATTTTGCAACCAACCCACTAAATTTTCTACACAAATTGCAAATGGGTTATTGATTATTGACAAATGGCAAAAAGTACCTGGATTGATAGAGATCGCGTGGGATTTGGGTGAGGTGAGGGCCGCCATTGACGAGAATTGGGTAATAGAGAAAGGCAAAGAAGAAGAAGAAGAAGAAGATTGAGCGCATCCTCTTTGAGAAAGGAGAAGAGAGAGAGAGAGAGAGAGAGAGAGAGAGAGAGATGCAGATCTTTGCTTCTTTTTTTTTGTTTTTTGTTTTGCCTTTCTTCCGACCATTTCAATTGTCTCCTATCCTTCTTTCTAGCAATTAAATTATTACTAGAAATTTACCCATTGCACCTCTTAATAATTTTTTTTATTAGTTATATATATTAGTTATGCACGTGCCATTATATTATTATTTCAAAGTAAAATTCTAATGTAGTATAGCCTTGAACCTGAGACCTCCTTTATCTATAATCTCTAATACTATGATGGGAGAGTTTGAGGTGTTATTTATAAACAACCTATAATTTGTAGACAATCAATCATCTAATCTTAACCATTCATTTTTAAGTGGAAGTTATATTACCTATTGATTTACTCAACTGTTATTAGTTGCAATCATACCCTCAAAGTTCAAAATTATTTACGACATAATTATTTACAAAAGTTGCACTCATATAAAATAAAAGTTTGTGCCACTATACATAACTAGTAGTTTACACGTGCGTAGTACGTTTTAATAAATATAGTTTTTTAAAATAAAAATTTAGATGTAATCTTGATTTGAACCTAGGGCCTCCTTTATAATAATTATGCACGTGTGTTACACGGGTTGGTAGAATGATATACATTGACAAATGACACTAAGGTCTTCTCCCATTATAATATTACAGATTTGTAAAGAAGTATGTATGAGTAAGGGGAGGTTTCAGTCATGAAGGTCAGACTATGGTTTATTGTTTACTTTATAAAAAAAAATTGAATTTGAATGTGCATCACACGTGCAAATTACTAGTATGTTTAAAAGTAAAAAAACTTTGACCTAGTCTGACCTGGAACAGGAGAACTCTTTATATTAGTTATGCACGTATGATACACGTAAGTTGGTAGATTTACAAACGACAACTCCAACTCTTCGATTATAAAATTAATAAAGATTAGATATTAGAGATACATTATTGTTATTATTCAGTGATTATTTTCTTGACCATCTGATCATAAATTTTATGCTAAATTTCAGTTTAGCCCCCAATGAGTTTCCTGCAAGAATCAAATTACATTTCTAAGCTTACATCTTTGCACTTTGCCCCATAAAATTTTGTCCACTTTCAGTTTAGCCCCCAATGAGTTCCTTGCGAGAATCAAATTACATTTCTAAGCTTACATCTTTGCACTTTGCCCCTTAAAATTTTGTCCACTTTTACTGGCCATGGACCATGGTCCATGTAAGATAAATGTATAACAGATTGATGGAATAATTTGCAAGCCCACAAAATCTTAATTAGTAGTATAGTTTAAATTAAAAAAATATTGAATCGACAAGAACTAATTATTGTATTGAGTACAAAAATTCACTAAATTAACTACTACTCAGATGATCGAAAAATTTGATAAAAACAAAAACTAAATCAAACTAGACTAAATGAAAGATTAAACTAATTAAAAATAATAAGATCAGAAATTCTCTGGTTTATTAATAGCAAAACTAAGTCTATGGATTTTTTTCCCCCACATAGTTAATCCCACACATTTCATAATTCAATGAAACTAAATGTTAGATATTATAGTCCCACATTGGGTATTTGACTAATTTTGTATTTAGTTCACTTCTATATATAGGAGATATTGTACTCAGTTATTTCTCAATCCAATATTCAGTATTGTTTTCACCTCTCTGATTTATCTTAACATGGTATCAGAGTCAGGTTATACAAATTTTTCGTTCTTCCCAAAACCTGAAACCCAAAATCCTCTAGCCATCGATCTTCAACTTCGGCACCTGAAACCCATCGACCCAACCTTCAACCCATCTCACCCTCGACACGCTCCCACTTCGTCGCCTACCTCGTCGCTGCCCCTAGCCGCCCCTACTCGATCGTGAGATGGATTTCATGTTCTTCGCTTTTCCTCGCCCTCCCTCGGTCGACGCAGCATTGAGCTCATCTCCGATCTTCGAGTTTTGGACATTGGTGGTGATTTGGGGAAGAAAGGCAAGGGTTATTGATGGTGAATCCCTAACATTCTGCCAAATCCACAACTCCCCTTGTTCCCAATTTTTTTTTATTCTTTCTGTTTTTCAAAAAATTAATCAAAAAAAAAAATCAAAAATAAAAAATAAAAAAATGCAGGTACCAAGACTTGATGGAATCTCAGTCTCTCCCACATGTTTCCGCTTCCACCGATTCCCTCGTTGCAACCGCCTCTCGTTACTCCTCCAGATTCAAACAGCAGCCGCATCTTCAGTCTGCCCCCGGCCTCCGGCCTTCTACCTTCTCCCAACATCATTCCTCACCCCTACCCCACCTCTACTTTCGCCACCAGTAGCACCGTCTTGCCTCTTACCCCGATCCAGACACCAGCAGCATCTTCCTCCTCATTGTGTCTCAGTCACAGCAGCACTAGTCTTATTCCTCCTCACAGTGCTTCTTCCCATACATCATCGGCCATGCCCGTCACTCTAGCCTTGCCGTCTCTTGCTGATTGGGCTAATCTTCAGCAATGCCTCACTCAGCTGGAACTACAACTTATGAATCAGTCTATCAATGTTGGCTCCTCTGCTCCTGCATTCTCTGCTACTCCCGGTATGAATTCGTTCTGGATTTTAGATTTTGGTGCATCACATCATCTCACTAATAATCAGACACTGTTCACCACCAGCACTGTACTTCCCTCCTACTCTCCATCTCTACACACAGCTGATGGCTCACCACTTCTCGTTACACACTTAGGGGCAATTAGCTATCCCACTCTCACATTACCATATGTTCTTTATGCTCCTCATTTATCCATAAACCTTATTTCTATTAGTGCGTTGTGCAATAGTGGTCTTGTCGTTACTTTTGACTCTTTCGGTTGTTCTATTACTGATTCATACACCGGTGAGAAGTTTGGGCATGCTAGTCGTCAGGGTCGTCTATATCATCTAGATTTTCTTCGTGCACATCACTCTCCTTCTAGTTTTGCCGGTATTGTTTTCTCTGATGCTGCTCCGGCGTCACCCTGCGACGCCGCTACTAGCACAAACATTTAGGTCATATTAGTGCATCACGACTCCAGACTTTAGCTCGCAGTGGTGCCCTTGGTTCCCTTACTTTTAAATATTTATTTGATTGTCAGGGTTGTCATTTGGCCAAACATATCGCACTACCCTTCAGCCACAAAAGCACTTTTGAAACCACCCATCATTTTCAACTTGTTCATTCTGACATATGGGGACCCTCTCCTGTACCTTCGTGGAAAGGCTATCTCTATTATGTTGCCTTCATCGATGACTTCATTAGACATACATGGGTTTTTCTTATGTGTCAGCGATCTGAGATACCTGATATTTATCGGTTCTTTACAACTATGATTCACACTCAGTTCGGTGTGCGCATCAAGAATTTTCAATCGGACAGTACGCGTGAGTATACTTTCACCACTATGAGATCAATCCTTCAGTCTTATGACACCCCTTTTCAGCAATCATGCCCTCACACACATGAGCAGAATAGTGTAGCTGAACGCAAGCATCCTCACATCCTTGAGACGGCTCGCGCTCTTTTACTTTCCTCTTCCGCTCCTCGTTCTTTCTGGGTTGAAGCTATCATGACTTCTGTTAGTCTCATCAACATTAATCTCTCATCTGCCCTAGCTGGTACGATGCCTTATGAGGCCTTTTATCACTCACCTCTCGACTACAGTATGCTCTGTACCTTTGGGTGCACCTATTACGTCTTCTCCCTCCTACTGAGCGCACGAAGCTCTCTGCTCGTGCTGCTAAGTGCGTTCACTTAGGTCTCAGTCCCGAACACAAAGGTTATCGTTGTTTTGATCTATCAGCGGGTCGTGTCCGCATTTCTCGTTATGTATGCTTTGTGGAAGACTCCCCTTACTACCTAACTCCCCCTGAGGATACTAGATATCTCGATTCCCCAGTTGCTGCTAGCTTCCCGACTTCATCTTCCGGCATTCCTTTTGATCCCACTCCTCTGGCTCCATTCACATCTCCTGCAGTCCTTACACTTGTTATTCCCCCTACCGAAACACCACCTACATCCCCACAGCTACCAGCACCCACCCCACCTACTTCTCCACCGACACATGCACCTACTCCACCATCCTCACCCCCACACCCTGTTAGTCCACCACCTCTTCGTCAGTCTACATGTTCCACTTCTGGTATTCCTCCGACATGTTATACACCTGATGCCACTGGTTCTTCTGACCAGTTTGGTTTTGCCACCCTAGCTTCCTACTCGCCACAGTTTCATGCATATCTCACTGCTATACACTCTACACGTGAGCCCAGAACCTATCAAGACGTAATTCAATATCCTGAATGGAGGAAAACTATTGCAGAGGAATTCAGTGCATTTGATCAGACTGACACTTGGGATGTTGTTCCTCTGCTAGAGGGCGTTCAGCCTATTAGTTGCAAGTGGATCTTAGAGGTCAAATATCAACCTGATGGATCTATTGAGCGGCACAAGGCTCGTCTAGTAGCCCGAGGATTTACTCAAGAGTATGGCATTGATTTTGATGAGACATTTGCTCCCATTGCACAGATGACTACTGTTCGCACTCTTCTTACTGTTGCAGCCATCCGTCAATGGTCGTTATACCAAATGGACGTGAAGAATATTTTTCTTCATGGTACCTTATCTGAGGTTGTTTATATGGATCCTCCTCCTGGCCTCCCTACTCCTCGTCATGTTTGCCAGCTGTGTCGGGCTATATATGGTTTGAAGCAGGCCCCTCAAGCCTGGTTTCAGTGTTTTTGTAACCCCCGTTCCCATTTATACGGATTTGTATTTCTTCTTTTCTTGTATTCTGTATTAAAAAAAAATCCATATAAATTATTCTATCTTTTGAAGCCCAATTTCACATTTCTTTTCATCCTTAGTTATTCTAAATTATGAAGCCCACCATCTAGAGCCCAACTTATATTCATTTGATTTGTATTGCTTATTTATATATAATTAAAGCCAAATGTAAAGCCCAAGTTTACAACCCAAACCCATATCTATTGGATCCTAACCCGTTAACCCATTATCCTACCCTACCCAAATCTAACTACCCGTATACAAATCACCTCACATTCCCCACTCTTCACCTCCCGTTTCTCCCGTAACCCCCCATACCCCCCACTCGCAATAACTACCCATTATTATATTTATTATATTTATATTATTATTTATTTATAAAACCCTTTTCTCGTTCTCTCTCACATCCCCACCTATTCTCTCTCCCTGTACTCTCTCTCTCCACCTTCTGTTCCAAAAACCAAAAACAGAGAAACCCATTTTCCCCATCGTCTTCCCCGGTTACTCCACCCCTCTGCTCGCCACCTCACCCCTTCTCCACCATCTCTTTATTCCCTCTTCCACCTCATCGTCTCCCCGGTGCTGCCCTTCCCCTTGTCGACAGTGCGCAACAGCTAGAACCCCAACCACCATCTCTTTCGTTTCCCCCTGTCGAGCGGCAGCAGCAGCACCACTTGTGGCTGCGTTGTGCTCCTTGTGTGACGTCGCCGAAGACCCCGACGCACGTAGCTTCCCTGCGTCACGCCGCTCCCCGGCTTCCCTCCAAGATGCAGCAACCACCTCAGCTAGCCGCCATGACCACCAACTCCAATCGCGACCTTCTCCCTGTGCCGTCCTCCGCCCTGCCGTCAGCCCCGATGTCGTGAACGCTGTACACAGTCGCGCATCATCAACGCCAGACGTCAGCGATCCCCGAGCACCCCAGTGCTCCACCTGCAGCCAGCTTCGTCCAGCAGCCTGCGCCACCTCAGCGTCCTCCCCCTGTCGCCGGCAGACCCTATAATACCCTGTATTTCCAAAAATACAATAATATATATATATATATATATATATATATATATGTGTGTGTGTGTGTGTGTGTGTGTGTGTGTGTGTGTGTGTGTGTGTGTGTGTGTGTGTGAAAAGATATAAAAAGGAGGAGAGAGATGGGGGGGGGGGTCCCCCGCGAATGTATAACAACAGATGAGTGTGCTGTTTGGAATGTTAGGGATGACGTCACCATCCAAGGTGGGCTCCCGACTTTGATTTCGTACAAGGAAATCAGAATGGATTGCTGCTTTGGTCTTCATGACGTGGCACAGTTGAGTGGGCCCATGGGCTTTCAACATGTGCTCACGGGGATTAAGGGATTTAATAATAGTCTCATATCGGGAGTATACAAAAAATTAACTGAGTATAAATAAAATTGCCTATGATCAAGAGTCACCTAATTGGTTAACCACCTTTTGAGAGGCAGCCTGTGGTAGGCAGTTGTACTACATAGTATCTAATTTTTCTTCTAAAAATAATAAAAATTGTCTGAGTATTGGGGTGGGGCGTTACAGACCCCCCCTCTGCAGCGTCGACGGCCGCCACCGTGTCCCCTGGCCGCCACCCGCCGTCAGAGCCATGCAGTCGCCAAAGCCAGAGTCATTAATGGGGTGTTTGATCAGATTTTGATCAAGTGAACGTGGGTCATCCGTTTGATCTTGATCATCATCGCGATCATGATCACAATCATGATCATCTTGATTGATTGATTCCTGGCCGTCGTTCACCCATGATCTTGATTCGTTGATCTAAACCGTCGGATCTACTTTGATCATCATCATCTTGATCGTCACCATCGGGGTGATCTTGGCCGTTCGATCGCGATCATCATCAACTTCATTATCACCTTGATCTGGACCGTCCGATCTTGTTGATCTTGATCTTGATCTTGATATTATCCGTACCGTTCCGCCTGATCATTGTTTGATTATCTTGATCCCGATCGTCATCGTGATCCGTTCGTTGGTTTGTGTTCGTGATTGGTTCGTGTGTTCGTTGAGTTCGTTGGCCGGGAATCCGTTCCCGTTATTCTTGCTTGGTGTCATTTTCGTCGTCGTCTATCAGGCAAGTATCCTCTTGTACAAATCGTTTGTTCTCGTGCAAGCTTCTTTGAAAAATACCGCAAGCATATTCTTTGACTCTAATTCATATTTTTGGTCAAATTGAAAACTGTTGCTATACATAACCCGTTGATCCCGTATTCGTACATGATCGCGAATACCTTATTGCTACATGCATTACATGAACACGATTGATACACACATATGTACTCTTAGGATTATACATGATTATGTGCATGGTTGTTTTACCCGTGATAGTAGTTAAATATGATATCTTGTTATTGTTGATTAAAATTAATAAGAGTAACAAGCCGGGGTATAAATGGAAAGATCTAGTAGTGGGCAATGTAGAAGAGCGTACTCGGATGGGAGTTCGTGGTTTTCCGATGCAAGTTGCAAGTTACAAGTTTGCAAATTATAAGTTTATATGTTTCACGCTACAAGTTTACACTCTATATGTTTCACATTACAAGTTTGCACGTATCTCGATACAAGATACAATTGATAATTTTTCTCGAGTACATGACCTATAGAATCCACCACTAGGCCTAAACATAACTGATTATATGTAGCAACCATATAGTAAAAGTATGAATGCATGAAATGCTATCTAGATAGAATTAAACATTAAACATGAGATTAACACGTGCACTTGCATAATCCAATTACATGTTACATGTTCTTATTGACTTGTTTACTTGATTACTTGTTTACATGCCACTTGTTTACATGCATGCCACTTGTTTCATGATATCTTATTCATGATCCTGTTTACATATTGTATTTCTCCTATTACATGATTCTTGACCCCATTATCTTTTTCCTGCTTCTTGTTTTGTTTTTATACTTGTCCCCGTAGCTTGTACCACTTGCGGTCCGTGACTTGTATTAACAGGTATCTTCTTGTTTCTTCTTTTTGTAATAATGTACTTGCAGGCCCGAATGGAGAATTACCCGAAGGTGTTGCTGATCAAGTGTTTTAGTCTTATTTATTTTCTTGTTGCTTTAGTTCATATTTTATTCATGCTACTCTTTATTGTATCTCGGGCGTGTTTGACCCGTAACTACTTTGTATTTTTCAGCTGTTGGTTATGTTATGGACTATGTCATGTACTTTTGTTATCCAATTGTGATTTTTTACATGCCTGCGTGGTTTTGTTGTTATCTTGTTGTTAGTTACCTGTACAGCTTATGAATGGTGATTCGCATCATTCGCTGGGCCTCAGTCATGGACTCGTATTTCCATATTTTGGGAAGTGGGGCGTGACAGTTTTCGTCTTATTATCACCAAGGCTGGTTTTAGTCAGAGTTCTCAGGACCATTCTATGTTTATGCGGTCATCACCACAAGGGGGGTACTTCTACTACTTTATGTTGATGATATGATCATTACTGGGGATGATTCTGCAGGCATTACATCCACCCATAAATACCTTCACCAGCAGTTCCATATGAAAGACCTTGGCAGACTCCGCTATTTTCTGGGTCTAAAGATTGCTCATGGATCTCAGGGGATACTCATTTCTCAACAGAAATACATATAAGATTTTATCTCTGCTGCATGCCTCTTTGACAGCCGACCGGCCGATACACCCTTAGAGCTTCATGTGAAGCTTCGTCCCACTGATGGTGAGCTCCTTCCTGATCCCACTAGATATAGACAGATTGTTGGAAAACTTGTCTACTTATGCATGACCAGACCTGATATTGCTCACGCAGTCAGTATTGTCAGTCAGTTTGTTTCTGCTCCTACGTCTGTTCACTACAGTGCTCTTCTTCGGATTCTCAAATATCTTCGAGGTACTATTACTCGCTCATTATTTATGCCTGCTACATCCAAACTAGAGCTGAATGCATATTCTGATTTAGATTGGGCAGGTGATCCTACTAACAGACGGTCTACCACATGTTTCTGTCTATTTTTTGGTGATTCGCTGATCTCATGGCGAAGTAAGAAACACGCAGTTGTTGCACGTTCTTCGACTGAAGCTGAGTGCAGAGCAATAACAGCTACTACTAGAGAGATTGTTCATGTTCATTTGCTGTTATCATATATGAGTGTCACTTTTTCAGGAGCTACTCCTCTTCATCTCTAATATTATAATGGGGGAAGGCCTTAGTGTCATTTGTCATTCTACCAACATGTGCAACGCACGTATATAACTAATATAAAGGAGATTTCCAGTTCAAATCCTCCCTACGTCAGAGTTTTTATTTTTATTTTTTGAAATTATTAAAACGTGCATTGCATGTGTAAATTACTAATATTATTATAATGAGAGAAGGCTTTAGTGTCATTTGTAAATCTACCAACATGTACAATGCACGTACATAACTAACATAAATAAGGTTTCAGGTTTGAGTCCTCCCAACGCCAGAAGTTTTTTTTTTTAATTATAAAAACGTGCATCGCATGTGTAAATTACTAGTTGTGATAACCGGAGTGCACTACACATTGTAAGCAACCCGATCTTTCATGAGCAAACGAAGCATATAGAGATTGATTGTCATTATGTTCGTGAGCGTTTTAAAGCAGATACCATTTCTTTTCATTCTATTACCTCGTCACAGCAGACGTCAGACTTTTTCACCAAATCTCATACTGTTCAGAGATTTCGATATTTAGTGGGCAAGCTCACACTGTTTGACCCACTGTGAGTTTGAGAAGGGGTGTTAGATATTATAGTCTCACATTGGGTATTTGACTAGTTTTGTATTTGGTTCACTCATATATATAGGAGATATTGTACTCAGTTATTTTTCAATTCAATATTCAGTATTGTTTTCATCTCACTGATTTATCTTAACACTAAAAACTATACTTTTCCAAGTTATAGACCAAATTTTTTTAATTATTCAATGTCTTCTCTCGAATAATACCAAACACATTCCAAACTAATAATTCGTCATATTTCTATATAAATTTAACTACTTGAAGATTCATTAAGTTCTATGGATTTTTATACACATTAATTGCGATAAATTATCTATAATTTCGCTCAATCAATGAAATTACCTCTCGCATCCTCATGAATCGATAAATTACACAATAGTTGGTCAAACAATTGCACACATTAAGAACAAAAATTAAACATAACAATGAAAAAGTAGAATAATAAAATAACTTGGAATTTAAATTGTATACTCAAAACTAGGCTATATTAAAGTTTCAGAAAAATTAAATTAGTTAACTAGTAAACATATTTTTAGATTGCATAATAATAATAATAATAATTAGAATAGAGAAGAAACAAGAGGATGACTACACATATATGGGTTTTAACCTCCAAATATATATTATAAATGCATTAGAGCCCATTTTTTACTAAAAGACAATATTTTAATCTTGTCTTTTAGTAAGAAATGGGGTCCAATATATTTATAATGTATATTTTTAGTAAAAACTCATGTATGTCTAGCATTTTGCAAGAAACATTGTTATATATAAATGAAGGGAACCTGAGCTTTGGAACCACCTATCGTTATGTGCAGCCGCCACTTTCTCCTTTGGAACCTGAGCTTCTTTATATAAATGAAGGGAAAGTTTTTAGCAGAATTTGTTAAATAGAATTATGATAAATTTAGTTAATTAATTACTTAAAATTTCAAAATTAAGATTAATCTTGTAAATTTATAACTAACTAGTAATTTATACGTCCGATACACATTTTAATAATTTTAAAAAACAAAAATAGTTTTAATAATTTTAAAAAACAAAAATAAAAACTCTGACGTACAGAGGATTTGAACCAGAAACTTCCTTTATATTAGTTATGTACGTGCGTTGCACATGTTGGTAGAATGACAAATGACACTAAAGCTTTCTCCCATTATAATATTAGAGATTAGAGATTAATTCTTTATCATTATCTGCTCACGGTTCCATCCGGCCAATCTTTTTATAAAAAAAAAATTAATTACAAAATTTCATTCCACCTCTTAGTTGACTATAAATTTTCTATTTGTTCTTCAATGGGTCAATTCGTAAAGCTCAAATTTTACAGAAATCTACACATAGAATTAATTTTAATTTTTTGAAATCATTATTCTTGTTTTCTTCCTTGATTTCACCAAAACGTTCACCTTTTGCACTTAACTATCTCATTCCTTCAAAATCAAACAAATAAATAAAAATAAGTTGAAATAAAATAAATTTTAAAGAAATGAACGAGAATTTGTAATTTTAATACATAAAAGAGTAAAAAAAATTATGTAAAAATTACACACATCACAAATGCTTGTAAAAGTTTATATTGTATCTAATAGCAAAAGATTACTTAGTCCGACCATTCTCTTCTATATATCTCTTGTACATGAACTAGAGTCAACTAATATTGTTTTCCATCCTTTTCTTTTTCAAATGATCATCGAAGGATATTGTACAAACTTAAATGTTGAACTAATATATTGTACATGTCCATAATCCATAGATTAAAGTTGATTTTACCATCGAACTGCCGGATCTTCTGAAAACCATGATCTGTGTCATCTTCACAAATGAACTCGAGTTACTCTGATACCAGTTATTAGGAATTTAATTGCAGAGGATGGTTGGAGCGAGAGGCGACAACCGGTCACAATGAACAACCAAGCAATGTAGACCATAACCAAACACGCAAGCGCACAATTTTGTCCCGATTCGGCGAGTTTAATATGGGGGAGAAATAACCAATATCTAATTTAACTAGAGAGGATATAAGAATTACAATACCCTAAAAAAAAATCTATCTATCTCAATGTAGATCATTACATTATTTTATAAAGTTCTAGAGAAGTCCTACATTGTAGTCTTCGTTCTTCACCGTCCGATATACACTCAAGAGTAAGCCACGCCAAAGCCGGCCCCCCAATGGAGGCCGGGGAGATAATTGCTCATCTCAGAGCAATCTCTTCTTCCATCGTTACCTCAGTCATTGTTTTTACTGTGACACTTAAATTATTTTCTCTTTCAGTTTTCTAAGAACTAATGTATTGCAATAAAGATTGTACCACATCAAGTTAGAATGTAAATAATGCTACCACCTCAAAATATCTTGTGTTAGTGCACATGAAAAATTTAAAGAAATAGATAGATGATAAGACTCCGACATATATTTTTTCTTTTGAGTCACATATAGCTTTGCACTAATTTATTAAATTTTCATGTGGAGTAGTGGGTTAAAAGTTAACGGGCATTTCGGTCATAATATCTCACATGTTCTAAACTTTTTTGTATGGTACGTCGTACATCCCCATTTGCACCGCCGTCAACCCTGACGGTCACATGCCACTCCCCTTCCGCGCCTCCGAACTCCTCTCCGTTCCCCAAACTGCACATACTGAATAACTAAAAACTTTCCGACATAAGAATAAAGATACATGACATAATAATAATAATTATTCAAAAATTCTCACTGTTCTTCCGTTCTCAGCTGTGCCTGCTCAGATCTGGCTTCCTGCGTCCCTCTCTCCCCCCTCTCCCCTCTCCCTTCATTAAAAATCTTCCGCCTCCCCAGATCTCTATACCCTTTTCTTTTCAAGGCCTCGCTTCGCGGCTCCCGTTTCGATCTGGTTTTGCTCATCCGCTCCTCCCAGTTCCAGCTTCGTCTCCATCTGGGACAGATCTGCTGTTCATCTGGTTCTCTTCGGTGGCGATTTCCATACTCTACTCCTCCGCTTCCATTTGCAGGTCTCCTACCTGTCTTCTCACTGGGCGCACTCCCCCACTGTTTGCTACTAGTCTTCTCCGCCCCGTCCTTCTGTTTGGGCTTCTTTCGGAGGTTTGCTCTATCTGCTCTCATCTTCTTCCCAAACCAATCACTGTAAGTTTAGCTTTTTTAGTGTTATTTGTTCGTTTTTACTTCGACTGCGTTTCTGGTGAGGCTCTTTCTCCTTAGTTCTGGCTCTCTTGAAGGTGCTGGCCGTCCTTCACGGTGGTTTTATGCTTAACCCCTCTACAGATTGGATCCTCCCCATCTGCCTAGGTCCTTTTTATCCATTCTTTTGGGTCTCTCAGTGTCCTCTTCTGTTTCTCCCTCTCCGTCGTCCGCCCTATTGGGTAGCGAGTGGGAGTTCTCACTGCGCTGTATTATCTCTCCTCCGCTCCTCAATCTCGGAGCTGCAGTCACCGCCGCTTCTCCACCATCTCCAGTGCACCTTCCGAGGCTGCCATTTCTCCTTCTTCCGATTAGGTTTTTGCTCCTAGTGGGCCGTATTTCTGTGGTGCTTGTTTGGTTGGGCCCATGGACCTCTCTTGGGTAGAAGTAGTTAAAAAAACTCAAAAGGAAAAAAAATAATTTACTCATTTCCAGCCCACACAACAATTCGATGCATGCTGTTCCGTCGCCCTACCTTGTTGGGCAGTCTTCAGTACGGCCCAGATTCGAGAACATTCCGGGGTCGTCTAATTATCTCTTCTCCCGCCATTTCTCCTCTCCTAATCCCTCATCCTCCTCTTCCCTTCCCTCTCAATCTCTTCGTTCTCCGCTGCGCTGTTTTCAGTGCCTACAGCTTGGGCATATTAAGAAAGATTTCACTCTCAAAATGAAATGTCTTTTTTGCCTCAAGGCTGGTCATGGCCGTGCTCGATGCTATGCCCTTCAGAAGCTTCTAGGGCTCACGTTGGGTGCTCCGATTTCGGAGCCAGTTCTGGCGGTGCTCAATTTCCCTATCCTGCAGCGCAAGTTAGCTGCAGATCAGTCCCTCAAAGCCAAGAGGCAGAAGGTTGGTTCCAAATCCCCCTTACTCCCTACTCCTCCTATCGCTTGTCGGATCTCCGATAGCCCTCTTCCTGTCGCTCCCACTCCTTTCGACTCTCAGAGTCTCCCCCCCAAGCCGGTCATTACTCAGGTTTTCATCTCGCATTTGGAATTGTCGGATCGACTCAAATTTTTTGATACCTATGGAGCCATCTCCTTCAGTGGTGGATCGATCCCATTGTTCACTCTAAATTCGTTCCTCTGCGAGTCATGCAATGTGAAAGAGTGGGATTGGGTTCGCAGCTCATGCTCCAATGGTGATGTTGTTATTCACTGCCCATCCCCCAAAGTGCTAGATGATCTGGTCTCTAACACTTCTTTGGCAATTGGAGCTATCTCTCTATCCTTCCGGAAGTGGGTTCAGTTCTCTCCCCCGTCGCAACCTGATGACTCTTCCACCTCTAAGGTCACTCTTATAGGGCTTCCGCCATTCTGCTCCTCTTTGCGTCCGGTGGGTATTATGTCCAAATGTATTGGAGAGGTCATTAGCATCTCCTCTTCGGCTAAGTTGGCTTCGGGATGCCTTCAAGTGAAGGCTCTGTTTCGTATCCCGACTCCGCATGAGCGCATCGAGGCTTACATGCTGAAAGATGAATTTAATTCCTTCTCTGTCTCCATTCAATATCACGAGTCGGCTCTCTCACAGGGGCAGTCTTCCATGCCTCCCTCTGGCCCCCGAAGTCGTTCATCAAACCGGTGTCATCCCCCGTTACTTTCTACCCAGGATCCTCCTCCTCCTATAAAATGGTGTGGAAAGGATCCCAAAAGCCTGCTTCAAGAAAGAAACACCCACCCCCTACCAAGCAATTTGTCTCTCCAAGCTCGTCCAAGATATCTCCCTCCAAAGCTCCAAACCTTGTTTGGATCAATCCCGACATCGCCGCTCTTCAGTCTGGGAAAGTGCAGCCTACTCCGATTCCCTCGTCGACTCTCCCCCCTCCCCGTCCTCCTATCTCCTCCCCCATTAAGTCGGCGCTGGTGGAAAAGCTCCCCCTCTCCAGTCATCCTGCTGCCTCCACTACTACTTCCAAGCCACCATCCCTCTCCTCTCAGTGGCCGGCGTGAGATCCCAACCCTCACTATGTATTTAAAAACAAGCGCACTTTTCCAGCATCCTTGCCTCAGCCCCGTCCCTCCCGCCTATCAAGGTCAAATTGCCTCCTTCTTCTAAAGATTACGGCTGGCTTGATTAGGATGATCTGTTAGGTGAGGAAGAAGCGGAGCTTAAGAAGAAGCTGCCACTTAAACAGGTATCTTCTAGTTGCAATTCTTTTAATTCCTTTCACTCCTTTCTTTGGTTTTCCGATGGTCATATGGAACTCTTATGCTGTTTTACTAAATTTTCTTTCCGCCCCCTCCGGTCTTTTCTCCTTCCTTTTTTCACGTCACCTTTAATCCATGGGATTACCCTCGTCCTACACTCGGCGGCGGAGGTGCTCCTGGGGATTCATTGCCCCAATTTGGGCACCTCTACCTACCCTCGTACGGGGGCGTGGTTGAGGATCATCAGGTCTCGACCGTCCCCTGTCAACGACCCTCCATCTCCTTCTCTTTCTCCTCTCTCATCTATCGTCCTTTACGACATTCCCATCATCGCTCCAAACAGGAGCCCATCTCATGGGGATCCTGTTAAGGAGTTAGGAGATTCCGTTCGTAAGCTCCCTGGGGGAAGTAATTTCTCTCGCCGTCTGATCCGATCTAGCGCTCGGATCTTGGCTAAAAAGTCTGCGGTCTATCCCCTGTCCAAGACTATCGCAGCTTCCGAGGTAGTCCTTGCATCCCCCTATGCCAAACCTACCCTACCTCATCCTCGGAAGATATAGAACTGTTGGGTTCTTTCTTCCATCCCCAATTCGACTTATTGTCCGATCTTCATCTGGCTCAAAACGCAGAACACTTGGGCTTTGTTGTCGACTCGGATGATACTTCTATTATCCTCTTCATCAGGCAGTTAGAATGCTTCAGAGTTCGAGAGCAACTGTTGTTCGATGATTAGCATCTCTTGGAACATCCGGGGTCTCAATTGCCCCGTCAAACAAAGGGTGATTTTCCATTTAATTAACTCATCCAATTGTGATCTTATCTCGATCCAAGAATCGAAGATCGATTCCCCTACCCCAGCCACCTTTCGCGCTTTAGGCGGCTCCAGAATCACCAAATGGATCTCGCTAGACGCGAGAGGATCCAGGGGAGGCATCCTCTTGGGATTCAAAGAGTCTGTCTTCTCTCTTATCTCTACTCATTGTCTCACATATTTCCTTATCACCCAACTGCACTGGAATATTCTCAATCGCTCACTCACGATTATATCGGTGTATGGCCCTCCTCTTCAGAGGGGCGCCCTCTTTTTTGGAATGAATTCCTTTTTCTTCAATCTTACTCTAATGATCTTTGTTTCCTCTGTGGTGACTTCAACGTCACCAGATTCTCCTCCGAAAGATCCTCACCATCCTCCTTTGCACACCAATCTGCTCTTTTCAATGATTGTATTCGGGAAATGCAGTTGACCGATATCCTTCTCAATGGTAGATCCTTTACTTGGTCCAATCAGCGCCAATCTCCCACGATGGCCAAACTAGACCGGTTTCTCGTCTCTCTTAGCTAGATCAACCAGTTTCAAAACACGTTCTCCAAGGCGCTTCCCAACCCCTCCTCCGACCACGTTCCCATTGCTCTCTACTCTAATTTCCCCTTTGCTCACCAGCATAAATTCCGTTTTGAAAAATTTTGGTTACAAGATCAATTGTTCGTCAACCTGGTTGTCGAATGTTTATCCGCTGTTTCCGGATCTACTGGTTTGGGAAGCATCCTCCTAAAATTCCACGCTATAAAATTCGGGTGTAAGATTTGGCGGTACAACAGACAAAATAACACCTATTTCCTTAAAAACTTTCTTCTTGCCTCCATCAATGCTCTCGATAAGATGGAGGAACGGGGTCCTCTTTCCGACTCAGCTCGTGCCGAAAGGATCTCCTGTAAGCAAGACTACGCTGACATCCTTTCTCAGGATCACATTAAATGGGCTCAAAGAGCCAGATTTAGATGGTTAAAGGAAGGTGATGTAAATACCACCTTTTTTCATAATTTCGCCTCCCACGGGCAGCGTAGTAATCGTATCTCTACGATCTCTGACAACGGCATTGACCTTACTACCGATGACGACATCCATCGGTCTTTTCTCCTCTTCTATAAAAATCTTACTGGCTCGCACAAACAGCGAGCTATTAGCCTAGACTGGCACCATCTATATGGTCCCCCTTCGCTGGACCTCTCATCCCTTGATGCTCCATTCTCCATGGATGAGATTAGAGCAGCGGTTTTTGCTTTAAAAATCGAATCTGCGCCTGGGCCAGATGGTTTCCCCGCTTTTTTCTTCCAGAAATTATGGCACTGCCTTAAGGATGATCTTTTCCGTATGTTCACGGAACTTCATCAGGGGGTTTTCTCTTTCGATCGTATCAACTATGCGCATATCGTTCTCATCCCTAAATCGTTGGGAGCGCACACAGTGTCTAATTTTAGGCCTATAAGCCTCATCAACACCACTTTCAAAATTATCATGAAAGTTCTTTCAGCCAGGCTCAGTATGGTCATGCCTTTCCTCATTGATTCTGCTCAATCTGGTTTTATCAAGGATCGTTTTATCCTTGATAGTGTAGCTTCAGCTCAAGAAATTATTTCTCACTGCCACAGGTAGAATTCTGAAGGTATTCTTCTCAAACTAGATTTCCAAAAGGCTTATGACAACGTCAACTGAGAATTCTTGTTTGATATCCTTATCCATAGAGGATTTGGTCCCAAATGGATCGCCTGGATTAAGTCCAGCCTCTTCTCCGGCACCTCTTCCATTATCATTAATGGATCTGAAAGCCACAAATTTAAAATGAAATGTGGACTCTGCCAGGGAGACCCACTCTCATCCCTCTTATTTTCCCTGGTAGCTGATATTTTTAGTAAACTCCTTCGCAATGCGTGGGAAGCCCAGGCCATTGAAGGCCTGGGAGACTCACACCGTTTTCATGGTATTCTTAATCTGCAGTATGCGGATAACACTATCATCTTTGCGAAACCGAACTCCCACTCTCTCCGTAACCTTAAGCTTCTCCTTTATTGCTTTGAACTGTCCTCGGGACTTGCGATCAATTTCCAAAAATCTTCGGTTCTCTGGTTGGGTGGTTCGCCCAACCGCCAGCTCGAGATCTCTAATTTCTTCAACTGCCCCATCGCCTCCTTCCCTATTACGTATTTGGGTATTCCATTGAGATGGGGCAAATTGCATAAATCGGATTGGATGCCCATGGTGGATATGGTAAAATCCAGACTTAATGTTTGGACTAGTAAGTTTCTCTCTCGAGGAGGCAGACTTATCCTTCTTAACTCGGTCCTCTCGTCTGTCCCTCTCTATATGATGTCCTTCTATTACGTTCCCTCCTGGGTTATCAAGAGGATTGACCAAATCAGAAGTAATTTCTTCTGGTCTGGCTCATCCATTTACAAACCGGGCTCTCACCTTTGCAACTGGAAATTGGTCTGCTCCTCTAAGGAGGCAGGGGGATTGGGGGTCCTGAACCTCAGAAACCATAACATTGCCCTATTGGGTAAATGGATTTGGAGGTTCTTTAAATTCGATCACCTACCCTGGATACAAAGTATCAAGGCCAATTGCTACCCCAATGGTCGCTGGTGGAACTTCCCCACTAGTATCCATCGCAGCGCCTCCCCCTTCTGGAAGGGAGTTTGGAAAGCGGCCGCCGCTTTCCAATGTGGCATCTCCCACGACTGCTTTGACGGGTCCAAGACCTTGTTCTGGCACGATCTTTGGATTGGAAATTCAAAACTAGCCTCAACTTTCCCTGCTCTATACCGTTTGGCATCCTACCCTCTTGCCATGGTTACAGACTCCTTCACCCTCATATACTCACAAAGGGTCTGGCTTATCCCATTCTCCGACAATCTCCCTCCTCACTTAACTTCTGACTACCTCGCCCTACTATCTGCCCTGAACAATTACGTCTGGTACCCTAAGGAAGATATTTCTTGGCGTTGGAACTCGGCGGGAGTTTTCTCGGTTAATTCTTTTTATCAATTCCTTAACTTTAGAGGCTATCTTTCTCCTTTTGCCGGTTTCATTTGGCGATCCTGTGCCCCTCTCAAAGTTAAAATTGTCACGTGGCTAGTTCTCAATAATAGGCTGCTTACGGCTGAAATCCTTAACAAAAGGAACTTAGCATGGGGGCAGTCTTGTCCCCTATGCTCCTCCTCTTTTGAAGACGCAGACCATCTGTTCGTGGGTTGCGATTTCACGCGTCCGTTGTGGAAAATCACCTCTCTGGCGTGGGAAGTTTCCTCCATCCCTCCCAATTTATAGTCCTGTTGGTCGCTTCCTCTTCTCAACAAGAAATACCACTCATCGTGGAACCTCTCGGTTCAAATCATCATTTGGGTCATTTGGTTGGAGCGTAATAAAAGGTTATTCAGACAATGCACATCCCCGATCCATATTATTATAGAAGAATTTTTATTTCTCTTTCATTTCTGGTCTTCAATTTAAAAAATTGAAGCTAGAAACGCTCTCCTCAGTTATAGGCTTGATGAGGCTGTTCATTGCCTTCGCACCCTTAATGCTATTTAAGTTTCTCTTTTTCCCTTCCTTTAGTGGTTTCTGACATTTATTTACCGTGCTTTGTTTTCCTCTCCTCTTCCGTGCAGGAGTGATACCGTCTTGGCTGGTGTTTTGCTGGTGGCGACGCTATTGCGTCTTTTTGCTGGGCTTTTGTTCACCCCGCTTTAGTTTGCAGTGGATCTTCTTATTTATATCCACCTCTATCTTTTTAACTTTATGCTTTCTATCCCTGGGGCTCTCTTTCATCCCAGTTGGCTTTTGTATGGTGATGGTGTTTATATGTTATGGCTGTTTTTGTATCTGGCTTTGTTGTTTGTTGGCTGTTGCGTTATCTTTTGTGGGCTTCTTTTGGTATTTAGGCCGCATTCCATGGCCTTGGTTTTGCAACGGGGTTTTCTATTGTGTCTGGATGCTCTCCGTGTGGTCTCATCTTGATCGGTAGTAGCTTGAGTGTTGACTGCAAGTTTTGATCTCTTGCTTCGCATTTAGGCTCTGCTAGCCTATTTGCTATCTTTTATTTTCTCTTTTTTGGAGCGTGTTACCAGCTATGTACAACCTCTTTGCTGATTTTGGCTTGGGAGCTTTGGCTCTCTGGCGTGTTTTTGGCCATTGCTATCGGTGGATCTTTCCAGTATTCTAGTTCCATGCTTGGATGTGAGGACAGGTTCTGTCTTGCGCTTTGGTCTGGGTTGCGTTCGGGAGGCTGATCCCAACTCGCTCGTTGCGTAGCTCGCGTCCCCCTTCATTTCGGATGCGAGGTTTCGACTGCTTCGCAGATCCAGTTGTATAACCCTGATCGTACCTTGGCCGTCTGCAGCCATTGGTGGTTTTTTGTTCTGTTATTTCCAATTGTATGCTATCGCTTTTCGTTCTCGGGGTGTCGTTCTGTTTTGTATTCTGTTGTATGCCTTTAGGTAGCATCCTATTAGTGATCCTTCGCTGTTTGTTTTGGGTTTTACTTCTGGTAAAACTGTGCTTTGTACTTGTATTTATTTTTGTGATATATATATTTGATTGCATGGCTAGAGTCTTTGGGCTCTATCCGGATCATCAAAAAAGAATAAAGATACTCCATAATCTGTGCATGGTCCGGTACAAACTCTCTGAAGTTGTGGGAATTTTTTCCTAAACTGTCCCACTTTTGAAAAGTTTTTCCCAAACAGTCCTACTTTGTTAAAAATTCTCAAATTTCCTCACTCACTTTCTAAAAAAGCGAGTGTGGTTAAAACCTCATCGCTTTTTCAGAAAGCGAGTGTGAGGTTTTTGATTTTCAAAAGTCTATACTCGCTTTCTGAAAAAGCGATTTGATTGGTTTTTAACCGAACTCACTTTTTCAAAAAGCGAGTTGGTTGTTTTGGTAAATACTTTTGAAAGTGGGACAGTTTGGTAAATATTTTCAAAAGGTGACTCCTTGAAGCTCCCATGGATCCTCTTTGCCTTACATGAGGCAGATTTGAATGTTTTGCATTTGACATCTGTAGTTAATTTATAGATATATGATAAATGTTAGCAGGAACTTTAGTTTCAAACTAACTTTCTTCTACACTGGCTTATTGTCAAATGTTCTGAATACCCACTTTCCAAATTCATATGGTTTTATACCTTTCCTCTACTATGTAAGAAAATGGGATTTGAATTCGAATCGTGGAAGTAATTTTTCTTAATATGAAAATCTGGGTATATGTATATACCTATTCAGAGCATCCTGAAAGGACAACTCTCCTTGAAGAGCGAGCATAATTGAGGCAAAAGATGCAGCTGCTGTTGGATGTTGCGTTGTTTCTATAATACGGGAGAAGACTTTGTCCACATTTATTGAGTGATCGGCATAAACTTGTCTAAGTACTTCTGCTATGCAACTCGGGTCGCTTATCTTCTGCCATCTGATGCACGAAAAATATATACCATCTGAGTTTCTAGTTCACTCTACTAATTTACAAACTACACCAACTCCTTCCGATGGGATGTTCTTAAATTCCCAAGCAGGTTTTTGGTGGATAAAGACCTTGGAATTTTTCAAAGTGCGGTTCTTGTTTGTAAAATTGCAGGTTAGGGTGCCAAATTGACATGGTATAGAAGAGTAAAATGAAATCGATTCCATGTCTTTGAAACCTCAATCATGCAATAGAAGAGTGCAAATATAGCAAAGAAGGAAAAAAGTTAAACATCTTAGACTAGTAAGATTATGACATACTTGTATAGGAGTTAAGAAGAGGATAAACAAACCATCTATCGAGTGTATCATTTGATTTATTCACAACTATCAAAAAAAAATTACTTGGCAAATTTTTTTTATTTTAAAAAAAAATCCGAAGAAAATAAGTAAATGAATTGACCGGCCTTAATCTAGGAATCGAAAAAATCTATGTGAATTAGTTAGTTAACTGGCTCAGCAAGTATTTTTCATTTATCATGGAGAAAATTCAATATACTTTTCTCGGCTATACTTTCTGCTTAGAACTTGTTACCAAAATGACCCACTTTTTGAAAGTATTTACCAAACTGTCCCATTTTCGAAAGTACTTACCAAAATGACCCACTCACTTTTTGAAAAAAGCGAGTTTGGTTAAAACCCAGTCGCTTTTTTTCAAAAAGCGAGTCTAGCCTTTCGAAAATCAAAAGCCTCACATTCGCTTTCTGAAAAAGCGATGAGGTTTTAACCACAATTGTTTTTTCAAAAAGCGAATGAGGCATTTTGAAATTTTTTTTTAAAATAGGGTAATTTGGGAAAAACTTTCAAAAAGTGGGACAGTTTGGGAAAAAATTCCATTGGTAAACTGAAGTTGGGTACTTGGGTTACCAAAATTCAACATCAAAGTATGGCAACAGTCTTTTGCCCTCTGTTGACAAACTGGTGTTTCTTGACTTGTTCAAGTCTGGCGGGTTTCTCCAGTCTAACGATATTTTAGACCTTAGACTATATATATGTAAAATCTCTATTCTAAATTCCTAAAAGGATCCAATAAAATCTTAATCACCCATTAATACTGCTATTAGATTCTTTCAACATTTAGCTCTTCTTTCAGCAACTGCCAACTAAAACAATTAAAGATGCTTTGACTACTCCAAGTCCACAAGCCCCTCTCATCTCTTCCCATATCTAATATCTGGGCTACCTTTCAATACAAAATAATGAATATACATACATATATCCTAATTCTTGAACTGGGAAAACTGACTCAGAAATCCGCATCCTTAATTTCACAAAATATTTGCTACAATACTAGTGGTACTAGCTAGTGTCAGATACAAGATGAAAACCCTCCTCCATGTTGTTGCGCTGATCTGTGGCCTTCTCATCATTTTGTGCATGGGAAACACTCCCCAAGTGGTGGCAAAGAAGTGCATAAAGAGCAACAAAAGAGCTCTCATCGACATCGAGAAAGATATTTACGACCCCGACATTTGGCTTTCTTCTTGGAGGAAAGGTGGAGATTGCTGCAAATGGCGAGGAGTTGAATGTAACAACACGACTGGGCAAGTCACCAAGCTCGACCTGAGATACCCGTATTCACTCTCATATGGAGCTGGCCCGAGTAAGCTAAATCCTTCTCTAGTTGGTTTGATGAATCTAAATTATTTAGATTTGAGCTTGAATGATTTCAATTTGGTCCCCATCCCTAACTTCATTGGCTCTCTCGCCAACCTACAATACCTCAACCTAAGCAATGCATACTTCAGTGGGACCATTCCGTTTCAACTAGGAAACCTCTTAAAGTTGCGCTCCCTTGATCTTAGTTCTAGCGTTATGACGGGACTAATTACACAAGACCTTCAATGGCTCTCTCAACTGACTTCATTGCATTTCCTTGACCTAAGTGGATCCGATCTCTCGACAGTTGTTGACTGGATTCATGACATAAACATTCTTCGTAATCTCTCGGTGCTGAAATTAGCGAGCTGTGACATTCTTCCTAGGGCTCCACCAGTTAATAACTTCACATCTCTCACCGTAATTGATCTTTCATTGAACTACATGTCTACCAACATTCTTAGTTGGCTAGCTAACATCAGTACCCTTGTGTATGTGGACCTTAGTGAGAACTGGTTCTTATCTGATTTTCAACCTTCGATGTTACAATTACAAATGTTGGGGAGTCTTGGCCATTTGGAGCACCTGGATTTATCACAGAATGATATCAATGGATCCATGCCAGATAACTTCTGGAATCTTAGCAGCCATTTGAAGCATCTTGATATATCGAACAATAAAGTTTCAGGACATATTCCGCAAATCTTAGGGAACTATACCAAACTGGAGTCATTGGATTTGTCTTTGAACTGTTTAAGTGGGGAGATTCCAAGCAGCATTGTGCAACTTCGCAACATCAACAGATTATCTCTATCGGATAACAACATTAGTGGGTTGATACCTACTGATATTGGGAACCTTGCAAATTTGAAATTTTTGGAGTTGGAGGAGAATTTGATAAATGGCGAAATTCCAGAATCATTAAGCAATATTAGCCATTTGAAAGTACTATATTTATCAAATAACAAGATTAGCGGGCACATACCAACAGCAACTGGGAACCTCCAAAACCTCGAATATCTGCATTTGTCAAGTAACAGAATAAATGGTCAGATGCCTAACCTAAACTCTTCTGCACTTGTTGAAATAGATTTATCCAACAACATACTTTCGGGTCCTATCCCCTTGAGTCTTTTCGCAAGTGTAAGAATTTCACTCTTCATGTTGTATCAAAATCATTTGAATGGTAGTTTGCCTTTATTCTTTTGCAATATGACATCGTTGACATATCTTGATCTCTCGAGCAATAACTTAGATGGAGAAATTCCAAAGTGCCAGACCAATTCATCGAGAAATTTTTACAGTAATAATGCCCCATCATTCTTTTGCAGTCAGCCACTCTTGCAAATTTTGGATCTTTCAAACAATTACGTGTCTGGAAGAATTTCTTCATGCCAAGTGTCATCATCGTTGCAGGTTCTTAAACTATCAAACAATAGCTTGTTGGGGCTCATACCCGACATTTGTGGATCTTATAATTCTCTCCAGTCATTGCACTTGGGAAACAATAACCTCTCAGGTACAATACCTTGGTCCTTGAGGAATTGCGGATTGTTGGTTACACTTGACCTCAGTGAAAACATATTATCAGGTGGCATTCCTACATGGATTGGCGGTTTCTCAATGTTGAGAGTTCTAAGTTTACGTGCAAATTTCTTCAATGGCAATATTCCGGTGCAGCTATCTAATCTGTCCTCACTTCAAGTTTTAGATCTTTCGAACAACAATCTTGTGGGAAACTTGTCATTGTCATTTGAATATTTATATGCTATGATGACAATAAAGAACGCAAGTGACAATATGATTAATAGATCAATTCAACAACCATACTACTGTTGGCTTTTTGGTCAAAACCAAGCTCCTCCTTTCCTTGCTTTTAGTCCCACATCGGTTGGGAGATGTGCGTTGTAAGTGGGATCAGCCCATATATACTCTAATCTTCTCTTCCCTTAAAAACAACTGAAAATTGTTTTCCCACATAACTCTTCCTCTCCTTCACTTCTTCCCTGCCAAATCTGGTGGTATTCTGCTTTTCTGTTCCGTTCTGGGCAAGGCTATGTTGGGGTCAATCTCTCGACGTTGTATGCGACAGCGAGACGCCGGTGATACCGGGGGTTTTACCACTAGGAGCATCTGCGAAAAGTCTGCACATAAGACCGCGGATCAACTCTTAGGGCAGTGCGCTCCGCGCGACTTCCCCATAGGCCGGTAACTCTGTTTTAATTTATTTTGTTTGTTGTTTCCAATTGCCGAAATAAATGCTGAAAATCGAAGATTCGAGACAATTTCCCTAACAATCTAAGAGTTGATACTGAATTTAGATTATACAAAGATTGCATTACTCAAATCTTTTTACCTATGGCTCGAATCCTGTCCCGAACCCTAATCCCCAATTCGCAAACCCCCACCCTTCGCTCTTCCCATCACCTCCTCAAACCCTCCTCCTCCTCATTCTCTCTCTCCCTTCCCCGCTTCCCTTCGCTCACCCTTTCCCAATCTCAAAGCAACCGCAGAGCCCTAGGGTTTCTCCTCCGCGCCGTCGAGAATGGCGGCAGCGGCGGCGGAGGAGAGGGTATTTCCGGCGAGGCGGCGGAAGCGGAGGCGAGAGCGAACAGCACTCTGCCGGATAGGTTCCGGTACTTGACCAAGGAGGCGCCTGACCCACCTGTCAGGTGGCCCTGGGCGATTGGTATGATTGTTCTATTATTTTTTGGGTGTAATTTTAGCTTGCGCAATACACGTGCTTCTCGTCGTAGTGTGAGTCATTGGGATTTAGGCCTCATTTCGTTTTTTTTCGGTGCGCATAACGATATGTTTGAGGGACTTCATCCTAAGGAAATAGTTGAGATGGGTAGATATGTGGAGTTTCATGTGATAAGAGAGACTGTCAAACTGCACCCTTCTTCCATTATATAGTAGTAGTACTGATTACGAGAATGCAATTGGCCATGCTTTTACCTACATAAGAGAGTTTTGGAGTGAAGCCCTTCACATCGAAATTGAGTGAAGTGGTAGAGATTGAAATTGCAAACCAGAGTAGCCAAATTAAAATGCACTATTGGTTAACTGGACAGAAAGGGGATGGTTTCCTTCTATCAAGTAGGATGCTCCTAACACTGCTAGTATGTTGGTGTTCACGAGTTTGAAATTGTTTATATCATTTCGATTGGTTGGGTTATTAGTTTAACTTGCTATTTTTAAGTTGCAACCCTCTACTTTGTAGCCATTTTATGGGCAGAGGCAAGAAAACTTTTGTGTGTTTTGTTTCCAATTTCTACGCACTTTAAATTTGGTAGATGAATAGTAATGATGCTGATCTGGGACTTGGATTTGAATGTGAATAATTTGTGCTGACTCCTTCTAGAGTTGCCATCCGAATTCATGTCCAAGTCATATATATATATATTTTTTTTATACCAAAGATAATAACGATCTCTAATTATGGGTTTAACGCAGTCAATGTCATTTTTCCAGACTAATTCTCAGATTATTCATGGGTTTTTTTTGTACTTGAGAAAAATTAGGTCTATTGATAATTGAAGTGATCACAGACCAAATGTTATGTACTTTATGTGGTATTGATTGCTATGTTATGCTCTGTCTCCCATTTCATTATAAATGGAATAAATTGTTTAGATGAAAGGTTTAAAATATTGCAAAAAACACAATAACAAATGCCTTAAAGAAATGCATTTTTATGAGTTAACACCAAAAAAGGTCTTCTAATTGTGTAGTTAAGAGGAACAGCTCAGAAATTAATTGATCTACACAGTTGATATATTTCCTAACAATTTCCTCTGTCTTCAACTGATTCAATTTGATCTTTGGTTTCATTTACAGTTTCAGTTGCCTTTTACTGGACACAAATATTACAAATGCACGAGTGTCACTAAACCTTCTAAATTAAGTATCTGGAAATGATTTACTTGATCAAAGAACACAGAATATCTGCTGCTAACCTCCTAACCACCACCACCAAAGTTACAGAAATAACCACATTGTTTACCTTTACACAGTCCCCCTTATCGGTGTAGTAGCGGATCTGATCTTCTATTCAATCCTAATTTGGTTACCCATTAACACAGTCCTTAACTAACTTCTTCTAGCTCATAATCAAAATGATTTTAAACGGAATTTGAAAATTGTGAGATACATTAGCTTATTCTTTTCACCAAGACAAAATAACAAAGAAGAATGTGGTAGCTTGTGGCTCAAGGATAGAGCTTGCATCTTACCTTCATAAACCGGTAAATTCAGATTGTAGTGCAGCATGAACCTATTGGATAAGTAAAAGGTGCAATTAACATATAATGTAGTTTGTGTGCAAATATAGTGGCATGCTGATAGTCTACCTGTTACAAACCCAATTCAACAACCACCTAAAGTGGTTTTACATGAAGGAGCTGGTAGGACCCTGACACCCTCCTCTATATCTCAATGATTACACACAATTGGATGAGAGCATATTATAGACTATTACCAGATCCTTAGTATCAATTTTGTTATTTTCAAATAAGTTGATGAGGTCTATAGCCAACATTTGTAGGGATTCTGCAAATCTAACTCTATAAAGAAGAATGACTAGCTTTGCTTGATGGATTAGCACGAAAAGTATCACATTATCTCTTCTTCATGACTTCTTCTTTCCATTATTTCTAGTGGGTTTGCTCTGCATCGAATCAGAGATTCTCTTTCTAAGTGCTAACACTACCAATTGTGTTATTTTAGTGAATTGTTAGCTCAGCTCTGTTTGTTTAACCTGACTTGGAGAGATCTAGTTAGATAATTGTTGAGTTGTTGGTGGATTCAATCTTAAGGTGAAAGTATGAAGTGTAGAAAAAAAATAACACACTAACGGATGTTCATCTTGTTCACAGGTAGGCTGTAAGTGATAGGAAACATGGATCCGGGTATTGGTATGGACACTGACATAGTTGCATGTCAAATTTGTAAAAAGTAGGGCACCAAGATACGGCTATAATATTATATAATATTTAGTCAGTATTAGGATTATGCTTAAATTTTATCTAATGATGTAAAACAGAATAATTTGGAGTTCATAGTCAAAATAAGGGTGATATATTGTCCACATAAATGTAATAATGCGCCAATAGTACACAATATCGGAGAAGATTCATAATGCGTATGCCAGACACTAGAGATTATTTGTATTTGAAATATGAGAAAGCATTTCAAAATTTTTATATGTACTCGAAGAAGTACATACAAAGTAGTTATGCAGATTGGTTTTTGAGCCATTAGGAGATCCAAAGTAGTTATGCAGATATACAGAGGAGTCTTTAACAATTCAGGAACAAACTCAAGTTTTGGGGTTCCAAACCTAAAAATAAAGAGTCCTAGAAATTATTGTTAATGCTATTCCTTGTTAAGCACCAGTGGCTTGGTCAGTCAGCTTCGGTAACTTCTCTTCTGTTAGGTCATCATTCACATCCAGCTTCTGTTTTGCATTTAGTCATCATTCACATCCAGCTGCACGTTTTCTGTTAACGATGGATTACTCTGCTTTTTCATAACTCACTCCCGTCATTATACCTGTCCGTTATCCACCCTTCTCTTCAGGTTCAGTTATTTTGTTCACATGCTTTGTTAACCTTTGCACTATTTTACTTTAGTAACTCCAAAATTGGTCCATATTCTGTTAAATGCTTTTGAAATATTTTGACATATTTATAATTTAATAAGTTTAGCAGTTGTTTCTGGAGAAACTGTTCTATATAGTATCACCCAAAACTGTACTTCAGTGCACATGTCTGCATTTCTGCTTATATCCAATTTAGTGTACAATACTTGTTGGCTTGGTCATGAATTTTGAAGAAAATAACTGTTTCTGCAACTATGTTTTTTCTGCTGTTGTCTTTGGCATCTCTTTCTATGCACCTTTTGTCTTTTCCTTTGTGCTCTCTAATAACATCCCATGGGATTCAACAATCTATCTTAAATTCAGTCTATGTGAGTGTAACTATCTTGTCGATTGAGAAAATGGTAAGAAGTGTTGAGTACTTCGATATGACACCTACTCGTACTCACTTTGACAGTAGTATCATTTTCAAAAAGAATGAAGGTTTACCTGTAGAACAACATAAATACTCTCAAATGATAGGTTCTCTTATGTATATAACAAATAGAACTAGACCTGATATTGCAGTTGCTGTTGGGAAACTTAGTAGATATACTAGTAACCCAAACCGGTCACATTGGTCAGCAATAGAAGGAGTATTTAGATATCTTAAGGGTACTATAGATTACAAACTTCATTATTCTAGACACCCTGATATCATAGAAGGTTACTCAGATGCAAACTGGGTAACTGACTCTCATGTCGTGAAATCCACAACAGGATATATCTTTACCTTAGGAGGTGCTGCAATCTCCTGGGGTTCATGTAAACAAACCATCATAGCTAGAAGTACTATGGATTCTGAAATGATAGCTTTGGACACTACTTGTACAGAAGCTGAATGGCTTGGAAATTTGATTATGCATATACCTGTTACTAATATTCCTGTTCCTGCTATTTCCATAAACTGTGATAATAAATCTGTTATAGAACTACTAAAGCATGATTCTGTGAATACTAAGATGAACAGGCACCTGCAGCTGCGCTTCAAGTCAATCAAGAGCCTATTAGGCAAATATGTGGTTCTTGACTATATAAAATCAGAAAAGAACCTTGCAGACCACTTGACAAAGGGTCTGTCTAGGACGTTGATCCTAGAATCATCGAGGGGGATGGGGTTAAGCCCATAAGTAAGTCACCAGCAGTGGCAACCCAACCGAGTCTGACTGGAGATCCCAAGAAGCCGGTTCAATGGGTAGAAACAAGCTGGACTTCGGTGACTTTTATGGAACACTGACTCAGAGATTAAATTCTCATAAATTAATGCCCAGGTGGCTGTACGAGGTTGTACAATGATATCCCATCCCTATGGTGACAGTGTTCCTGTGTGATCTGGTTAGGATGAGTTCTAAACTTTTAATAGGTCCAAACATTATTATGTAGGGTTGACTCCGATCACCAACCCTTTGAGGACCTACCTATATGAGAGGTCGTGAAGGCCGCGACTATGGGACAGGGCGATCCCAGACAACTCTCATGAATATGGAAAAAGAGCGCATGGCCATTCAAAAGCGCCACCCGATAGACCCAAGAACCTCTAGCGTACTATGTGTGCTATTTTCTGAATCCGAGTCAAGAAGTCTGATTCAAGGCATAGTCCATCAAGCACTTCTTCAGACAAAGACAATAGTCACTATGTGAGATTCAAGGCTGTAGTCCATCTCATTTATGCATAGTATACTCTTGCCCAGAACTTCTCCATCATTATTCTTTTGTTATCACTGTTTTTCAGATCTTGGTTTTGGGGGGGGATTGTTGGCTTTTTGGTCAAAACCAAGCTCCTCCTTTCCTTGCTTTTAGTCCCACATCGGTTGGGAGATGTGCGTTGTAAGTGGGATCAGCCCATATATACTCTAATCTTCTCTTCCCTTAAAAACAACTGAAAATTGTTTTCCCACATAACTCTTCCTCTCCTTCACTTCTTCCCTGCCAAATCTGGTGGTATTCTGCTTTTCTGTTCCGTTCTGGGCAAGGCTAAGTTGGGGTCAATCTCTCGACGTTGTGTGCGACAGCGAGACGCCGGTGATACCGGGGGTTTTACCACTAGGAGCATCTGCGAAAAGTCTGCACATAAGACCGCGGATCAACTCTTAGGGCAGTGCGCTCCGCGCGACTTCCCCATAGGCCGGTAACTCTGTTTTAATTTATTTTGTTTGTTGTTTCCAATTGCCGAAATAAATGCTGAAAATCGAAGATTCGAGACAATTTCCCTAACAACTACATGGACAATCTCTGGTTAAATACAAAAGGTATTCTTCTTGACTACACCACTGTGCTATCAGCTGTAGTTGCTATAGACTTGTCAAGAAATAGCCTTTCGGGAGATATACCAGATGGACTTATGAAGCTTCACGGATTGGGTTTCTTGAACTTGTCTCAAAATCACTTTACAGGAAAAATCCCACCAGATATCAAAGCCTTGAAGCAGCTGCAATCACTTGATCTCTCCTTAAACAACTTATCAGGAGAAATTCCTTCTAGCATGTCGACTCTGGGATTCTTAATTCGCTTGAATCTCTCTAATAATAACTTATCCGGAAGAATTCCAACAGGTAATCAATTTTCTACATTTGATCGTTCAATCTATAGTGGTAACCATGACCTATGTGGATGGCCACTACCAGAGTGCCCTAGTGATGATCCTTATGATAAGCCACCTCGAATAAATCATCAGAAAGAGGAAGGAGATGGCGAAATGACAGGAGAGGTATGGATTTATGCCAGTGCTGCACTTGGATTTGTGGTTGGTTTCTGGGCATTCTTCAGTATTATTATGATAAAACAGAGAATAAGATATGCATACATCCGCTATGTTGACAAGTTCTGCGATTGGATCTATGTGAAAATTGCAGTGGGCATGACTAGAATAAATCCATCTCGGTGACAGGCACTCATGCTCATTATTAAAGCTTTTTAATGGTATCTTTCTACATTTTAGTAAGCACTTCTAAAAATGTATGATGTATCATATGTCCTCCATAGTATATAATTTGGTAATAACTTGCTTCATAGCATATTCATGCATAGAGTAATTTGTCGTTAAAATAACCAAGTATGAATAACTAAGAATAGAGATTTGTGGGATATTACAGTAGCCGCAACTATGTGGGGATTGTGGCTTGATCGTAATGAATTTTGCTTCCATAAGTTTAATCATAGATTGTCATTTTTGATGCATAAAATTTTATCCCTATCTGACGATTGGAATGTCATCACAGGTGGAAAGAAGAGACTTCGCATGGGAGACGAAGAGTAGATTGTGGCAGCTTTTCTCATGATTTGATAGGGTCGGATCTATATGTCTATCTTATTTTGTCGCTTTTCGCTGTTATTTAGAGTATTGGATTTTGTAATATGTAGTTGAATGTGCTGTGTTTCGTTAATTGATCGTTAATGTGTTTCGTTAATTGATCGTTAATGAAGCGATGACATTAGTCATCTTTTATCAAAAAAAAAAAAAACTAAGTATGGGTTTGTTAATTATTTAAAACTACGAATTGTTGATCAAATATCAATTTTTCATGGACTGCTTAAGGAATTAAGGACACCCAACAACTTAAAGCAATTAATAACTAACTGCAGTGTTGAGATAACTCCAATTCCAAAAGATCGTGAAGCATAATCTTTTAGTCTAACAATTTTTAGTTTTCTATCATTCAGAATTATTTCCTCATCAGCCAGTGGCTTTCAAGGCTCCTTGCAATCACAAAATAAACTGAGCATCTTGATCATTATAGGCACAGTGCACGTACCATTTTCTGCAATATAAAGCATTAATCATCATCAGCTTCATCTGCAATGTCCAGTTCATCTTCATCTTCCATTCCACGCCAAACTATACCTTCATCCATAGTTTCACCAGGAATCTCTGTATCCATCTCCTCACCAGTATCCTCGAGTTTTCTTCAATCTTGTAGTACACCTGAAGTAGCAAGAAAAAGATTTTTTTTTTTTACCGATGAGACAGAAATTATCTGCATTGATGTTTACCTACTAACAGGAAGGAGAAGAAAATGAGCTAATGATACCACGCAAGTTCGAGCAGGAGATAAGATTTTGAAGGAATTTGGACGGCTGTTGAAATTTGTTTCGGCTACCCCAGGTATACACCTTCAGAACTTGTAAAATGATCGACAGTGTGGTCAACCTGAATAATGGAAATGGCGTTTTATTGCTTCATCATTCTTCGTGATAATCATGTTTGTAATTGAGAATTTAGTCATTTGTGGAATAATTTTTTTTGATTAAAAGATGACTAAGGTCATCGCTTCATTAAAGAGTAATTAACGAAACAGTCAAAGCAGTTACATAGAGTGCCCGAAGGCGATCAACATCAAAAGACACCTGAGAAAGAAGCTACAGCCCGAGCAAAGAGCAAAATACATCAAAATAGGAATACATCAACAAAACCAAAAGCTGTGATGGCTCAATCGTTGCGAGCTAGTGACCCCCTGCTCCTCCTCTTCTTCCAAGCGCATCTTCTTCCTGGATCTAAGGAGCCCTGTCCATTCATAACAACAGAAGTGAATTTTTTGCATCAGAGAAGAAAGACTACGATTAACGCTATTGAAATAATAGTCATTTCGATCTAGCCAAAGGTTCCACATAATTGAAGCCACAGCAAATTCCCAATCTAATCTTACTTCCTTTCTAATCTTGCTCGATCTAATGTCCCCCCCCCCGACCTCAGCACTAGAATCTAATCTCACTTCATTTGTGGAATTAATGCTAAAGCTGCTACTAACTACTTTTCCAACTGAATCTTAGAACTGAACACGATATTTGTTGACATTAGTAACCCCATTCCCCAATATATAGATTCTAACGGGCTTTTTGTTCTGTGGGCATGTGTGCGTGAAGAAGAAGAATAGGTGAAGGATAACCACCTTGCTACATTAAAAGACCATACTGAAACAAAGCTTACGATACTGTGAACAGTCACAGAGTTCAAAATGAAAAAGAAGAAAATTCTCACACAGCGGCCAGCGGGTGAGTATATGTGGTACAACATCAGAATTCAGAAGGGAGCCCTGATAGCTTTTACTTTTGATCAGAGTTTACCATTGTCTAGCTAGGAAGAACATTCATTTTAGATTAAAAAAAGTTGGATTAAGAAGAATTGGCGAGTCTCGTATCTGGAGTAGAATAAGAGCTACGGACTATTATTGAGTAGAGTGGAAACCAGTACAAGCTTGTTGCAACCAGTTGAATAGAGGTGAAGTTGTGAATCATATTGCCCAGTGATCTTGAGCTAATCTAGGTAAGACGATAAAAATAGGAATGGCCTTAAAAATTCCATTTCTTTGTCTAGTTCGTATAGTTGTTCAATTTGAGTGACTAAAACTCAAATTGAATACACCTCGTGCTCATCAAGAACAAGGAAAATTCTCAGTTGTCTGTCACCATCTCACCTTTGCCCTCTGTTGAACTTCAAAATATTATTGAACTTCTTGATATTCAGATACATAATGAAAAACATAGACCTATAAATAATAGGCTACAAATCTTGGGCATAAAGAAAATCCTCTATCATCCCACATCTCTAGTCTCTAATCTCTAATCTCTAATCTCTAATATTATAATGGGAGAAGGTCTTAATGTTATTTGTAAATCTATCAACGCGTGTGACACACGTACATAATTCTTATGAAAGGTTTCAGGTTCGAGCCCAGACTACTTCTGAATTTTTATTTTAATTTTTTTTATTAAGACATGCATCGCACGTGTAAATTACTAGTATGGATAATATCAATCCACAAGGAAATATAAAGTAAATCTAAAATATATTCTCACATATTCAAATACTACCCCTCAAGTTGGACGTAAAAGAAGTCGAAGTCCAACTTGAACGGAGCCGAGAACGGGCAGAGAAAGCTTTAGAGAATTCAACTATACAAGTCAACACTCCCATCAAACTTCATAGAGGAATCGAGCGCCTTGGTGATGAAACCAGATAGCGCAGAGGAAATTGAGTGTGTTGCGGATGAAACCGGATAGCACGGGGAAATCTTGCGCGTTGCGGATGAAACCACATAGCAGAAAGGAAATCTAACACATTACGAGTGAAACTGAATAGCGCAAAGAAAATATGAATTTAGATGAGATCGGATATGAAAACTAAAAAAGCTGAATATGTAGGAGGTTCGTATCTAAAAATTTGCATCTTAAGGAGGATTGGATCTAAAAATATGCATCTTAAGGAGGACCGGATCCAAAAATATGCATCTTGTAAATCTAAATATGGAGGAGGACCGGATCAGAAATATGAATCTGGAGGACTAGATCTGAAAATCCACATCTTGAGGTGTCTGGCAACTAAAGTAGAAGAGAGAATTACTGAAGAGAGATGACTCCATGGACGGAGGGGGGGCAAATGCACCCCCAGTTTTGCAGAATCCCCCCTATATTTTTAGAGGCTAAATTAAAAAAAATATAAAAACCCACTGAACTTTGGGTCATTTTAAAAAAAACAGCACTAAGTCTTTTTTTTTTTTAACTGCACAAACTTTAAAAAACACACACACTGACAGAGTTAGGGTTAGGGTTAGTTCAGGGGGGTTTATTTAAACATCTGATTAGTTAAGTGATATTTTTTTAAACACAAATGAAAGATAAAAGTGGTTTTTTTAAATTTACTCTAACGGAAACCTTACTCCGTTAAAATGAGTTTTTTTAAACTAAAGTTTTGTGCGGTTTTTTTTATAAAAAAACTTAGTGCGGCTTTTTTAAAATGCCCAAAGTTCAGTGGGTTTTTTAAATATAGCTATTTAAAAAATTTTACCTTTTTAGCCCCCCTCAATATTTCTACAAAACCCCATATTACATCTGAAATAACATCTACCTCCCTCCAAATCTACAATTTATTATTTGGTCTCACTCCCACCTCTAATTTATGCAAAAAACTCCCTACATTTTTAAAATTTCACTCTTTTAGCCCTCTCAATATTTCTACAAAACCCCCAATTATATTCAAAATAGCATCAACCTTCCTCAAAATCTCCAATTTATTACTTGGTCTCACTCCCACGTTTAATTTATAGATGATCAACGCAAAATGATATCTATTATTTGTTTTTGTTTTTTTTTTTGGCCAGTAGAACAATTTATGAATTTGTTGTTAGCCACGCCCCCCTACAAAAAGTTTCTGGCTTCGTCCTTAGATGACTCTCTTCTTTCTATTCAGTAAATCATCTCTTCTTTCTATTCAATAAAGAGAGTGCTTAAGGAGGATAAAAACACTCTGATACCGTGTTGAACACATACTGAAAAACATTGAGACATATACTGGAAGGTCGGACGCCTGGTGGAGGCATCAGATAGGGCCTAATTCGTCTCAGCACTCCCCCCCATCGCGATCGGTCAGAGCCTTCTTCAGACGAGCCGCCTCTAAGCTGAGCTCCTTGGACTTGTTCATAAAATAGTCCACCGCAGCTTCTCGGTCGCGAGCCTGCTTACGATAGCGAATCAGCACACTCTCCTAGGACTCCAGCTTATTCCGAAGTTGCCGGACCTCAGCGGAACTAAGATCGGCCCCGGTAGTCTCGTGCATCTAGCAAAAACAGGGGAGAGGCAACGATTCACTAAGAAAGCTTGCTTAAAACAACAAGTCACAGAGGGTTGATCAAAATCTTGTTTTTATAAATTCCAAAAATTGTGTTACAAAAAGCGGTGGCCAATCCGCACAAGGCAAGTACAAATAAAAAAGAAAGCAAAAAATCCTACACTACTTTGGCACCTCGTCGGCAGGCAGTTCACCCCTGCCTCCTCCTCCAGGCGAGGGTCCTTCGGAGCCTCGTCTCCCTCACCCCCGGGGGTCGGTGGAAACGTGGGAGGTGCTCACCCATAGTTTAGGTGGTCGATCTTGGCCTCAGGGTAGAGGTGCAGGAAGTGCTCCTTGGCCCGGTTGTAGGCGTCGTCTTGAGCCTGGATCAGCTCGTCCGCAGAGGACATCTCCAGCTCGTCATATGCCTGCTTGGCCATGGAACGAACGACCGCAATCTCGCGCGTGTGCTGATCCTGCCAGAGTAGCCATCTCTGCTTGGAGGACCGCATGGGCTCTCTGAGCAGCCGTCAACTCGTCCTTGAACTTCTTCCCCTCTCGGAGGTACCACTCGGTATTCCGCTTCTCGAGCAGAACCTCCTTCTCCAGACACTTCTTCATGTGCTCCTCATGCAACATCGCCTAGCCGAGGAAAATAGAGTTAGACACAAAACTCATAAACACTAAACGCAAAGCGGAATAAACCACAAAAACTTACCGCGATCTGCGCCTAAGCCCACTTCATGTGAGCCACCTCGGCTATCTCTGTCGCCAGATTAATCCAGTCGCACTCGGTGACGATCTTTTCCATCACCTCCACAACGATCGGGCCCTTCGTCATGGAGTCGCCCTCCTTCACCACCCAATCCGGGACAAACGGCCTAAGTCCTTTCTAGCCCACCATTTCCCTGGCATCCGGGCGGAGTGCTGGGGTCCCCGACTTCAAGACCTCTGCCACCTTCTTGCTACTAGAGCTCGGCTCCGCCTCTTGTGGCCCTCTAGACGAGTGGCTTCTTTTCAACTTCTTCGAAGGTGGCTCCGAAGATCCTTGGGCCGCCCCCTTGGCGGGCCCTGCTGCCCGGGCAGCCTTCTCCTTGGCAGCCTTTTCCCTATCGGCCATCCTCTTTGCGGCCAGGGCCAGGAGGGTATTCCTCGTCTCGAGGTTCTTCGCATCCATAGCAAAAGAAAGAGAAAAAAATGTTAAAGCGAAGGCAGATGTTGAAGCAAAGTAAAAACAAAAACATACAAGAGGGCACTGGGCTCAGTCCGGCTCAGGCCAGATGTAACTCTGTGACGCACGGCCAACCGATGTTGTGCCCTTCTACAATTTTGTCCACTTCCGCCCACTCCTTTTCCGTCCATTCCCTCTGCCTCCGGGGTTTATGGTTCGGCTTGTAAAAGTTCTAGACAGTAGGAATTTCCCAAGGCGTCTTGCTTCGAACCACAAGGTACTTCTCCTTCCATGCCTTTATCGAGTCCAGATGTTCGTTTATAACCCTCTTGTGGGGGCATGGTAACATGTAGAAGATCCTTCCATATCTCCGAGCGAGCTCACCCCCAAGACAGCTCGGCCGTAACCTCGAGCCATACCAGGACTTTTCCAACAAGTCAACGGGCTCGGAGCTCGGCCGTAACCTCGAGTCACACCAAAACTTTCCCAAAAAGTCTTGGGGCTCGGCACTCGGTGGTGACCTCGAGCCACCCCCCAGCTTTTCCAACAAGTGAGGGGGGCTCAGCGCTCGGTGATAACCTCGAGCCACCCCCCGCTTTTCCAACAAGTGAGGGGGACTCGGCGCTCGGTGATGACCTCGAGCCACCCCTCAGCTTTTCCAACAAGTGAGGGGGCTCGGCGCTCGGTGATGACCTCGAGCCACCCCTCGGTGATGACCTCGAGCCACCCCCCAGCTTTTCCAACAAGTGAGGGGGGCTCGGCGCTCGGTGGTGACCTCGAGCCAACCCCTAGCTTTTCCAACAAGTGAGAGGGCTCGGCGCTCGGTGGTAACCTCGAGCCACCCCCCAGCTTTTCCAACAAGTGAGGGGGGCACGGTACTCGATGGTGACCTCGAGCCAACCCCCAGCTTTTCCAATAAGTGAGGGGGGCTCGGCGCTCGGTGATGATCTCGAGCCACCACCCAGCTTTTCTAACAAGTGAGGGGGGCTCGGTGCTCGGTGATGACCTCGAGCCACCCCCCTGCTTTTCCAATAAGTTAGGAGGGCTCGGCGCTCGGTGGTGACCTCGAGCCAACCCCCAGCTTTTCCAACAAGTGAGGGAGCTCAGCACTCGGTGGTGACCTCGAGCCACACCCAGATTTTCCAACAAAGTGTGAGGGCTCAGCGCTCGATGGTGACCTCAAGCCACACCCCAGTTTTTCCAACAAGTGAGGGGGGCTCGGCGCTTGATGGTGACCTGGAGCCAACCCCCAGCTTTTCCAACAAGTGAGGGGGCTCGGCGCTCGGTGGTGACCTCGAGCCACCCCCCAGCTTTTCCAACAAGTGAGGGAGACTCGGCGCTCGGTGGTGACCTCGAGCCACCCCTAGCCTTCACCACAAGCAGGGGGGCTCGTCTCCTGACCCTCGATGCTTGAATAAGCGAGTCCCTACTCTTCGGCTCTCGACATCCACTTAGCTTTTCCAACAAGTATGGGGGCTCGTCTCCCGACCCTCGATGCTCGGCTAAGCAAGCCCCTAGCCTTCACCACAAGCAGGGGGGCTCATCTCTGGACCCTCGACGCTCAGATAAGCGAGCCCCTACTCTTCGGCTCTCGACGTCCCCTTAGCTTTTCCAACAAGTGAGGGGGCTCGGCTCTCGGTGATGACCTCGAGCCACCCCTAGCCTTGACCACAAGCGGGGGGGCTCGTCTCCCGACCCTCGACGCTCAGATAAGCGAGCTTCTACTCTTCGGCTCTCGACGTCCACTTAGCTTTTCCAACAAGTGAGGGGGCTCTGCTCGGTGGTGACCTCGAGCCACCACTAGCCTTCACCACAAGCAGGGGGGCTCGTCTCCCAACCCTCGACGCTCGGATAAGCGAGCCCCTACTCTTCGGCTCTCGATATCCCCTTAGCTTTTCCAACAAGTAGGGGCTCGTCTCCCGACCCTCGACGCTTGGCTAAGCGAGCCCCTACTCTTCGGCTCTCGACGTTCCCATAGCTTTTCCAACAATTATGGGGGCTCGTCTCCCGATCCTCGACGCTCAGCTAAGCGAGCCCCTACTCTTTGGCTCTCGACGTCCCCATAGCTTTTCCAACAAGTATGGGGTCTCGTCTCCAGACCCTCGACGCTCGGCTAAGCGAGCCCCTATTTTCGGCTCTCGACGTCCCCATAGCTTTTCCAACAAGTATGAGGACTCGTATTTCGACCCTCGACGCTCGGCTAAGCGAGCCCCTACTCTTCGGCTCTCGACGTCCCTATAGCTTTTCCAACAAGTATGGGGGCTCGTCTCTCGACCCTCGATGCTCAGCTGAGCGAGCCCCTATTTTCGGCTCTCAATGCCTCTCATACCTTCAAAGAGATCCTCTTCATCCTACCCCGCTGGTCTCTCTAGGAAGAGACGAACCACATTCTCGCCATACACACCGCTCTGGTCTTCCTAGAGAGACTAATCACTCCTCCATGGCTGGATTACCCAGCCCTCCAGGATTGGGGGGCTCCTGATATGGGTTAGGTGACGTGGCCCCTCCTGGGTCATCAGATCTCCTCAAAACCCGTTCTTCCCTGGTCATCAATTTAAAAGAAGTCCAACGACCGTTACCGCCTTAGGCCCACAGGCAAACGGGTCCGACCCAGCCCGCTCAGGTCCCAGACCCGTTTTGCCTCTGCCTATAAATACCAGACCCCCTCCTCCATTCAAAGGTAATCAAACTTTCTGCCCCTGAACCCTAGCTACTGTTGCTTTTCCGAGTAACTGACTAGATCGTCGGAGGACCTGTCGTCGGGACTTCTCCCAGTATTTCTAGGCAGCGTGCAGGTACCCAGGACCGATCCGAGCCGAGCAGCTGGATCCGAGCCGAGCATCAAGTCCCTGCCTCACCGCTCCTACTTCCGAGCCGGCTCCCGCTACCCAGGGTCGGACCAGGGCCAGTACTGCAGTAGGACTTCCACTATACAAATTACAAGAACTCACACCTGTTGTCCCCACATCCCAAAAACAAACAGCATCACTAAGTAAATTTCTTATTCTCCAAAAGAAAAATGTATGATTGTTAAATGGAACTAAATTACCAAAGAAGCAAGTAAATTCTTCCTTTATTTTACACAATATTGCAGCTAAACGTGTTAATGATAAACATAATTCTTTCAACCCACATGACAACTTCAAAAGTGTGGGCATTTACTGTTAGGGATATCGTAACATGGTAAGCTCATTCTTGGGTTTTTAAGGTCTTCTTAACCCGGTGGAGGATGTCTCCTTATGAAACATGGAGATTCAGTGTAAGACAGGAACCGGCTAAGATTATTTCTTATAGTTTCAGTACATAAAGAGCAGTCATTATCATCTAAGCCTTATCCCATTAAAATGGGGCCGGCTAAGGAGTGAAGACTCCTAGAAGATTGGACAGAGTTTTATGACCGACCGTTTCCTGACTTCAACCCTCTCTAATTGGTTGATGCCAAAAGTCCAAAACTATGATAAGTTAAGGTTTACCATAGCTCTAGAAAAACCACTTGGCATCCTCCAATTACTCTAAGACTAAGGAAACTAGTCTAGAAGAAGAAAGATGATAGATTTGCTATTATTTTGAATTGGTCTATGCACTTAGAACAAAAAAATATATACATGCACGAAAGCTCCGATAGCTTTGACTTGTTCCACTGGAGATGAATGGCTCCGATGTGTACAAGTTTTCGGAAGGAGGAATTTCGGCCATTGTACATTATGCTCTAGTTTTTAAGCTATTTATGAGCACCTCGCTCTGATACCACTCTAAATCACCCTAAGAGAGGTGAATATGGTGATTGTGGGGAAATTAAAAACCTTAATAAAATGCGTAAAGTAAAGAGATAGAATTAGAGAAAGCAAACACAGCAAGCACAAGAGACACAACGATATAAGTGGTTCGACCCCTATGTCTACGTCCACACCATCTTTTAAATTGAAAGTCGAGCGATGACCGGTCGACTGACTCATCTTTTCCACTATGATGAGCGGTCGATTGTTGCGAAGGTCAGCCGACATATTGTACGGTCGACCGATATATTGTACGGTCGACCGCCATCGTGTAGACTTAACTCTTATTTTGTGAATTCACTTTATATTCTTTCCATGTACTAATTAATCAATCAACGACTCTTTTAATATTATTTTCTCACAAAAACATAAACACATAATTGATCTTTGCTGGCTTTCTTGAGGATTATGGTACATGCTATTTTCTTTGATAATTGCAATCTCTTTTGATATATTCCTATTTTGCTTGATTGTCAATCTTTTTAGCCTTTTAATTTGATTTACTTTTTCCTGTAAATCTTGTATATCTCAACAGAAATTATTAGTCTTCATAATACGTTTTGTGCACATCAAACTTAGGGTCAACAGTGCAAATGCGTGCAAACCACCTAAGCCCTTATTTGAAACAACGGCTTATATATCTATATAAAAAAACACAAAGAAAGCTATCAAGTGGCTCTCCTTCAATCCCCCCAAAATTAAAGGCCCAGATCTAACCTCACAAAACACATTTTTTCCCAGAACTCAAATTCAAATTCCCCCAAAACAACTCATTTATTTATTTAATTATCTCTCTCTCTCTCTCTCTCTCTCTCTCTCTCTCTCTCTCTCTCTATATATATATATATAACCTCACAAAACACATTTTTCCCCCAAATTCAAATCCCCCAAAACAACTCATTTATTTATTTAACTTTATTTATTTAACTCTCTCTCTCTCTCTCTCTCTCTCTCTCTCTCTCTCTCTCTCTCTCTCTCTCTCTCTCTCTCTATATATATATATATATATATAGATACATGGACTTTTATAATTATTTTTCACCATATACTAATGGAAACATGGACTTTTATTTACAACTAATTATTGCCATGCTATTCAAACTTCAGCTACATAATTATTGATTTATTGTTTACAAGAGTTTTCATATGTTGTATCGTTCTGAAGCCGTGCTTCAGCTACATAATTATCATATGTTGTATCGTTCTGAAGCCGTGCCGTAGGCACGTGGCCACGGGCAAATCTAGTATATATATATATATATGCAAACCTTACATCTGAGGTTTATCAATAGCAACAAGGTTCCACTGGCGTCAGCATTTTTCGTAACTCCAACCATTGCCTTCTCCAGGAAAGTCAATCAAATCTGGATGGCCAAACTACAACAACATACGAATAGTTTAAAAATCAGTGAGATGCATACCAGTGAAGTAAACCCATTTCTGACAAAATATTCATGATGTCTGATGTGGCCAAAAACAGGGGTTCAATCGAGACCGTCCAAATGGGGCACGAATCCTACAGCTCAGGGGCGAGATGGTAATTTCACATAACAAACAGATCCACCTCAACTGGGCACGGGTTCCAACCCGCTGCACGCCCGGTCCAGCAAGATACAATCAAGGTCCCTGATTAGATCTAAATCAACGGCCATGATTCACATCTATCTTTTCACTGGGGATTAGGGATTAAATTCCTTAACTGATTACAGGGAATATACCTTATCAGATTACATGCCTTATCTGATTACGAGGAATATTCCTTACCTAATCACGGGGATTACATTCCTAAAAATCAGTCCCTGAGACGCCTATAAATACCCCTCACCCATCTCCATTAAGAGGTAATCAATCTTTCTCTAGTTAAACGCTCTTTCATAATCATTTCTGGTTACTGACTTGAGCGTCGGAGGGTGCGTCGCCGGGAACAACCCCGGTGTCTCGCACTTTTTGCAGGTCTACGGTGGGAGCAATAATCAGAGTTCGACGGAACAGGTATACAGGTTTTCCTATTCAGTTTCCCCAAGAACTCACAAATTCATCTGTTTGCCCCCACACCGAATTTAGCGGCAACAGATTGGCGCCGTCTGTGGGAAACTAACGAATAGGGACCTCTCCTCTTCCCGGTGAACAGGTTCTCTCCTGCCATGCCGCCTCGCAAAGTTAGATCTAGGGGCTCCAACCGAGCGCCCAACCCTGACCAGCAAGAAGTCCATCCTGATCCCGCTCAGCAACAAGGGCAACTCCCTCCTACCATGGAAGAGCCGCTCCAACGGAACCCTCCACCTCCTGATCCAAAGGGGCCTAACCCCCAGAAACAGCCTCTTCACCAAGAGAACATCTCCATCCACAACGCCTCCAGTGCCTCCATGGCCTCCCATCATCCCCGAGCCTCTGGTCGCCACAATGCCCCTCCCAAACGCCCGGAAGATGATGACCTTCGTCGCCATCTGGATGAAAAACGGGCTCGGGGGGAAGCCTCCCGCCAACAAGAGCGATCCCCCCGGCACCGAGAGCGCAGGAGGTCCCCCATCCGAAGAGGGAGGAAGGACTCCCCCGACCACTACCGAAGGAGGCACTCTCCAGCAGGCCGGCAGCTGCCTCGGAACAATGAGGCGCCCATCACCCGTGCCGAGTTCCAGCAGTTCCAAGCAATGGTACAACAGGCCCTCAACCTCCGTCAGAACCCCAATGAGCCGAGGGCCCCATCCCCTCCTCCGGTCCGGAGCCCTCGTCAACGGTCTCCTTCTCCTCGACCCGCTCCTACCAATTCCAGACGCACCCCAAGTCCTCGTCGTTCTCGAAGCTACCATCGCCGCAGCCCTCGCTCCCCCTCATACGAAGACGAGTCCCGTGGCTCGGCAGATCACCGCCGGAGAGATGACACCATGAACCGCCGCCTGAACGAGGTGGAAAAACTCTTGGGACAGATAAACCGAGAAGAAGAGCTCAGGGGTAGGACCCTACGTCCTAGCCGACCCCCGTTCTCCCGGACCATAGTAGATGCTCCTGTTCCCTTCGGTTTCAAACCTCCCCAATTCGAAAACTACACTGGGGAGACCGATCCAGTAGACCACATCGAAAGCTTCAAGACTTTGATGCTCCTCCATCAAGCTTCCGATGCCCTCCTCTGCAAAACATTCCCTGCAACTCTGAAAGGCCCAGCTCGAGAATGGTACTCTCGCCTTGCCCCGGCGTCAATATTTTCCTTCGAACAGTTCGAAACCCTGTTCATCACCCATTTCGTCAGCAGCCGAAGGGCCGAGAAGACCAGCATCTCCCTATTGCACCTCCGTCAGCAGAAGGGGGAGAAATTGAGGGACTACGTTAAGAGGTTCACAGCTGAGGCCAGAACCATCGCATCCCTCGATCAATCCGTCGCTACCGCGGCGTTCCAATCCAATATCCTCAATTCCAACCTCCGCTCCTCCCTTGCCAAGAAACCGCCGCACGACTTTTCTGACCTCCTCCTCCGCACTGAAAAATACATCCGAGCTGAGGAGGCCGAGGAACAGCCCAACTGGGAAGGAGCCGCCTCCGGGTCTAAGAGGAAGGGAACGGAAGAAGAGGGACCAAAAAAGTTTCAGAAGGATAATGCTGGCCAGCACCGACCTCCCCCTAGATTCGAAAAGTTTACTCCCCTCACCACAAACATCTCCGCCATTTTCATGGAAGTCGAAAAAGAAGGGGTCTTACCCCCAGCTCCAAAGATGAACACCCCTGCCAAAAGAAGGGATAGAAAGAAATGGTGCCGCTATCACCGGGACCATGGGCACGACACTAACGATTGCCGAGCGCTAAGAAACGAGATCGAGGCCCTTATCCAGAGGGGGCAGTTGGCAAAATTCGTGAGAAAGGACCAAGCCGAGCTTCCTTCCCAGCCCCGGGGGGCTAACAAACGTCCAGAGCGAGAAGAGACGCCAGAATTTGAGGAAGAACGAGTCCTCCACCTCATCCACGGGGGTCCAATGGGGGGCTCCTCGAACTCTTCTCGGAAAGCTTTTATTAGAGAAGTGAATTCTGTCCGAGCCACCCCTCCTCCCAAAGGCCTCGGAGTGCCCGTCACCTTTTCTGACGAAGATCTCGAGGGCGTCCGCACCCCTCATTGTGACGCACTCGTCATCAACCTTCACATGGCCAATTTCAAAGTCGAAAGGATCTTAGTAGATAACGGTTCCTCCGTGAACATCCTATTCCTCGATGCTTTTAAGGGGCTGAAGCTCTCCCGAGACAGACTCAAGCCCGCCGGGTACACGCTCCATGGGTTCACGGGAGTGCCGGTGACGATCGAAGGGGTGATTACCCTCGATGTCACAGCAGGCAAAACTCCTACTACCCGCACGGAGTCAATGGATTTCATGGTCGTAGATGTCCCAGCGGCCTACAACGTCATTTTGGGTCGGCCCGGCTTGGCCGCTCTTGAGGCCGTCCCTTCTGCTTATCATCTCAAAATGAAATTCCCCACTCGGGCTGGAGTGGGAGAAGTTAGGGGCAATCAGGAACAGGCCCGCAAGTGTTATATGACTTCCACACTTGGACCCGTCCTCTCCTTAGAAACACTCGAGATCCCCCAAGATGCTGCTCGGCCAACTTCCGAGCCTGTAGATGAGCTGGAAGAGATACTCTTCTCGGAGCAGGAGCCGACCCGCAGGTTCTTTGTCAGCAAGACCCTCCCATCCGCACTATACACGGATATTGTAAGATGCATCCGAGCCAACCAAGACCTGTTCGCATGGTCAGCTGCAGACATGCCCGGTATCTCCGAAGAACTCTTGGTCCACCGCCTCAGTGTTGATCCGGGGTCCAAACCGGTCCAGCAGAAGAGGCGCAAGTTCGCTCCCGAGCGTCAGCTCGCTATCAAAGAAGAGGTGGACAAGTTGTTGAAGGCCCGGTTCATACAGGAAGTAAATTATCCTGAGTGGTTGTCAAACGTAGTAATGGTGAAAAAGTCCAACGGAACATGGAGAATCTGTATTGATTTCACTGACCTCAACAAGGCCTGCCCTAAAGACCCCTTCCCTCTGCCGAGCATCGACACCCTGATTGACGCAACCTCAGGACATGAGCTCCTCAGCTTCATGGACGCTTTCTCGGGTTACAATCAGATAAGGATGTTCCCCCCGGATATTCCGAAGACATCTTTCGTGACCGACCAAGGACTCTATTGCTACAGAGTCATGCCGTTCGACCTAAAGAATGCAGGGGCAACATACCAGCGCCTCGTCAACAAGGTATTCCAGGCCCAGATTGGCCGAAACATGGAAGTGTACGTGGATGACATGCTTGTGAAAAGCATCCGAGGCATTGATCACGTGGCCGACCTCCAAGAAGCGTTCGATGTTTTGAGAAAGCACAATATGAGACTCAACCCGAACAAGTGTGCGTTCGGTGTCTCATCAGGCAAGTTCCTCGGCTTCATGGTTAGCCAACGAGGAATAGAGGCAAATCCGGAGAAGATCAGGGCCATACTGGACATGGCCCCGCCTAGAAACGTCAAAGAAGTTCAGAAACTGACTGGTCGATTAGCCGCCATTGGGCGCTTTTTATCGAAGTCTGGGGAGAAGTGCCTCCCGTTCTTCAAAGCCCTGAGGGGGGCTAAGGGGTTCGGGTGGGGGCAGCCACAACAAGATTCCTTCGACCAGCTTAAGGCTTACCTCATCAATCCGTCCCTTCTCAGCAAACCCATACCGGGCGAACCCCTCTACCTCTACTTGGCAGCCTCGGAACAGACGCTAAGTGCGGTCTTAGTCAGGGAAGAAGAAAGAACTCAGAAGCCCATTTACTACGTCAGCAAAGTGCTCCGGGACGCCGAGCTCCGGTACCCGAAAATTGAGAAAATAGCCTACGCCCTGATAATGGCTGCCAGAAAGCTTCGGCCATACTTCCAGTCTCATTCGATGGTCATTCTTACCGACCAGCCGTTGAAACAGATCCTTCACAAGCCAGAGACTTCCGGCCGCCTCATGAAGTGGTCGATCGAGCTGAGCCAACATGATATTACTTATCAGCCTCGAACCGCAATCAAGGCGCAGGCGCTGGCCGAATTCATAGTTGAAACAACTATCCCCGACTCCGAGCAGACAACGAAGGGACCGCCTATCTGGTCGGTATATGTCGATGGATCCTCTTGCAACGAGGGGAGCGGGGCTGGAGTCATCCTTGCGGGCCCAGACGACTTTGTCCTTCAATATTCCCTCCGGATAAACTTTAAAGCCTCGAATGACGAAGCCGAATACGAGGCGCTCATAGCCGGCCTCGGGATGGCCCGAAACGCAGGGGCGCGACGCCTGCAGATCTTCAGCGACTCTCAGTTGGTCGTCAACCAGGTCCTCGGCGAATATGAAGCCCGCGATGACAGGATGGTAAAGTACTTGGCTAAAGTGAAGAGCCTCATGGTGCTCTTCGAGGAGGCCCTCATCCGAAGAATCCCCAGAGAGGAAAATGCCCAGGCCGACGCCCTGTCCAAATTAGCTTCCTCATCCCTGCAAGGCCTCGAACAAACTGTTCTGATAGAAGTCCTCCTCAAGCCAAGCATAGAGGACGAGGCTTTCAACTCCGTCGAAACACTGCCATTCCCCCTCGAAGATAATTGGATGAAGCCCCTCGTCGAGTTTTTAAGAGACGGACTCCTCCCAAGGGATCCAAAGGAAGCCCGAAAGATAAGGACCCGAGCCGAGCGTTACATACTGGTCGAAGGCATTCTGTATAAGCGCTCCTTCACACAGGTGGATGGTCGACCCTACCTAAGATGCCTCTCCCCCGGACAAGCCGATTACGCCCTGCAAGAGCTCCATGAGGGCATCGGCGGAGCCCACTCCGGCTCCAGAGCCTTGGCACGCAAAGTGTTAAACTACGGGTATTACTGGCCCACTCTCCTACGGGACGCCGAACGACACGTTCGGCAATGCACCTCCTGCCAGAAGTATTCCGACATCCGACGCCTTCCACAAGCACCACTCTCCTCCCTATCAAGTCCGATCCCCTTTGCAATGTGGGGGATGGATTTACTTGGGCCATTTCCACCGGCCCCCGGACAATTGAAGTTCCTAGTCGTGGCAGTCGACTATTTCTCGAAATGGATAGAGGCCGAGCCCCTGGCTACAATTACCGAACATAGAGTCGTTCAATTCTTCTGGAAAAATGTAATCTGCCGGTTCGGTGTTCCCCGAGTCGTAGTTACAGATAACGGTACGCAGTTCGCTGGAGCTGCCTTCCGAGCCTTATGTGAAGACCTAGCCATACAGCACCGCTTCTCCTCCGTCTCTCATCCCCAGTCAAATGGCCAAGCCGAGAATGCCAACCGACAGATCCTCTCCGGCATCAAGAAGAGACTCGACAAGTGCTCCAAGGGATTGTGGGTCGATCAACTGCCCAATGTGTTGTGGAACTACCGAACCACGAAGCGGACCCCGACAGGCGAGAGTCCGTTCAATCTCACCTATGGGTCCGAGGCCCTCATCCCACTAGAAGTTGGGATACCCTCTCCTCGCCTGGTAGCCTTTGAAGAAGAACAGAATGCCAGGGAGCTCAGAACGAGCCTGGACTTGATAGACGAAATCCGGGAAAGGGCAGCCATACGGCAGCAAAGTTATCGGAGAAGAATCGAACTTGCCTACAACAAACGGGTCCGCCCAACCGACCTGAAAGAAGGGGATCTGGTCCTCCGAAAACTGGCCATTTTGTTCCCCGGACAGAAGAGCAAACTGGCCCCAAATTGGGAGGGACCGTACAAAGTCTCCAAAGTGATCCGCCCCGGTGCATACAAGCTAGAAGATCTTGAGGGTAGAGAAATTCCCAGGACTTGGAACGCCGACCATCTTTTGAAATACCAAGAGAAGGCAACCCCGCCTATCTAAGTAACTCGAGATGTCGGACCACTCCTCTCCTGCTACTAGTAATTTTTCCTTTGTTCTTTTTTCATTGTAATAACGGCTAGCAACTTTAGAAGCAGCCGACCATTAGATATTAATAAATAAAGTTTTTTACATTATCGCATACTTCCGCCTCTAATTCCCTTACCACACGATGGTTCGGAGTCCAGCACTCGGCTCGACTCTTCCTCCTCGGCTCGTCTTCAAACGGGCCGGGGGTAGATCACCGTTCGAAATTGCTCCTGCAGCCGTTGAATGGATCGGAGTCCAACACTTGGCTCGATTTTGTTTCGCAAGTTCGCTCCTAAGCGGACTAGAAGTAGCTCGCCATTCGAAACTGCTCCTGCATCTCTTAAACTAATCACACAATGGTTCGGAGTCCAGCACTCGGCACGACTCTTCCTCCTCGGCTCGTCTTCAGACGGGCCGGGGGTAGATCGCCGTTCGAAATTGCTCCTGCAACCGTTGAATGGATCGGAGTCCAACACTTGGCTCGATTTTGCTTCGCAAGTTCGCTCCTAAGCGGACTAGAAGTAGCTCGCCATTCGAAACTGCTCCTGCATCTCTTAAACTAATCACACAATGGTTCGGAGTCCAACACTCGGCTCGACTCTTCCTCCTCGGCTCGTCTTCAGACGGGCCGGTGGTAGATCGCCGTTCGAAATTGCTCCTGCAGCCGTTGAATGGATCGGGGTCAAACACTTGGCTCGATTTTGCTTCGCGAGTTCGCTCCCAAGCGGACTAGAAGTAGCTCGCCATTCAGAACTGCTCCCGCATCTCTCGAAATTAACCTCACAATGGTTGGGAATCCGTCTCGACCATAAATTGTGCCGAACTAACGAGGTACCGACCCTCGTTTTTGGCAAAAAATCATCCCGAAGGCAACTCGCCGTTAGATCTTCTCAAATTGTGTGCCAGAGCGTGATGAGTGGATCCAGTTGTGCCACGTGCCTACAAAACGACAAGATAACGTTTTCTTGGGACTTGGGCCTGCCTCTGGATTCGTGCCACCATCCAACGGCGATGGACACCCCACGTCGATCGGCACCAAAAGCCGAGCAACAGAATCAGAGCTGCGACAAAAGACTCGGTAAACAGCCAATAGAGGACACTTCGGATAAATCAACCCCAATTTTATTAATAACTTGGACGAGATTACAAAAAGATTACAACAGCGAGTTCAGCGAAAATATCAGAAGGCATGACCCGCTCACTTCCTCCGAGGAAGGGGGACACTCCGGTTCAACGACACTTTGGGTCGGCGCTTCTTGGCCTCCGAGCTCGTCTCCAAGCCGACGAACCGGGATGCCCCCTCGCCGCTGACCCTCACAGTCGCCCCGACCGAAGCACCGCTTGAAGACACCGCCACACCGCTTTGTGCGTCGGCGGTTGACCTACCTATGATAGGAGTCCGGGTCGCCACTTGATAGAACGTGATCCCTCGCTCAATCTCTTCGCGAGTACACGAGGTGCTCCGGACATTAGCCCTCACCGGCTGAGGCTTGAGCCGAGCGACCTCCTCCTCCAGTTCGACGATCCGGTCCTTCAGCGCCTCGTCCCTCACGACGATTTTGAACCGAGGAAGCTTCGCCGAACCGGGGTACTCGGCACTGTCAGATATGACACGGCGCAGATGGGTCACCTCGATACTCTTGTCGACCGTCACCCTTTGCAAATGCTCGACCTTCTTCACGAGCTCATCTCGTTCGGCCAAAACCGAAGCCAATTCTTCCTCCTTAGCGAATAGCTCGGCTTCGGCTATCCGCAAGTGGTACACTTCGGCCAACAGCTCTCCGTTCTTCTTCTCCACATTGTACAGTATCCTCCTCGTCAGGTCTATCTCGCCCTCGAGGCGTTCCACGAGAGATAGATGAAACAGCTCTACTTGCCGCCGAGCCATCGCCGTGACGGGGGCCTATCCTACGACCGAACCAAACACTTAGACAAAATTTCAAAGACAAAACGTTCTTTCATTCATCAAGAAGCGGTGGCCAGTCCGCAAAAGGCGTTACAAGGTTCGGAAGAGAAAGCAAAACAAAAACTACAAAAGGTTTAACGAAAGAATCAGGGGTCCACCTGCGTCTCCGCTCCGACCCCGGGCGCATCGACGGACGGCCCCTCGATCTCCCCCTTAGCCGGGTCGTCCTCTCCCCCCCCCGTCTTCGCCTTCGGCCTCGTCCTCATCATCTCCCTCCTCATCGTCTACGGGCGACTCGGGCCACAGTCGATAGCCAACTCGCTCGAAGCCGGGGACGCGAGCCTGAACGTGGTCCAGGGCCATCTGATAGGATTTCTCCATGTTCTCAGCCATATGTTTCTTCGCCTCAGCCTCGATCTCGGCTTCAACCTCTGCCCTGATCCTCGCGGCCTGCGCTTCCCTCTTCGCCTTCTCGTCGGCCAAGGACTTCACCGCCGCAGCAAGCTCTTCGGCGGCCTTGGCGGCTTTGGCGGACTCTGCTTCAAGGCTCTCCTTTGCTTTCTTCAGGTCGGCAGTAAGGTCGGCCACCCGAACGTCCAGGGCCTCGGCTCGCCTCTGCTCGGCCTCGAGTTCCTTGACCGCCCTGACCTTCGCCAGCCTGTCTTTCTCGCTAGCGGACTTCAGCTCCTTCTCCTGCTCGGCGAACGCCTCGATGAGATGGCCGAAGTGAACGGTGGCCTACGAAGACAACGATAAGTACAAAGTACAAACCGAGTAACAAACTTGAAGAAATTTGCGAACACTTACCGAAACAAGCCCCCGGGCGACTTCATAAGTGTCGTCGCCGACCCTTCCTGCCTTCAGCGCGGCCTTATCCTTCGAGGTCGCCAAGTGCTTGACGACCTGCATTGACATCTGCGAGTTGCCGAGGAAACCATCATGGTTCTTCACCTGCCAGTTCGGCACAAACAACTGTTTGTGCTGCTCGGTCAGGATTTCCTCGGCCGCCTTAGTCAACGGGGGAAACTCGAGCGCCAGCGCCGCATTGACATCAAAGACACCCTCGTTCGCAGACGGGGCGACAGGGGCCGAGGTCCCCTCCACCACCACAACCTCCGAAGGCACCTCGGTAGCCGGGGGAGGCGGGGTAACGTTAGTAGCGACCGCGGGCTGCGCACCCGAAGATGCACCCTCGGCCGCCCTCTTCCTCTTTCTGGCCCCGGTCAGCTTGGACCTATCGGCCATCATAGCTTTAAAGTCAATCTTCATCGACTCTGCATCAACGAAAAAAGAAAACGAATCAAGCCAGATGAATTGAAGACTTGAGGGAAAAAATGAATGAGATGTCAAGAGCGTACTCGGGTCGATGGGGCTTAGTCCGGACCCGAACAACACCTCTTCGGTCAACTCCCTCCAACTCAGTACCGGAAGGGCCGTGATCCTCCTCGCTACATCCTCCTCGGCCTCAGATAGTGCGGGGTCGCTTCGCGCAAATTTCGGCACCTCCACCTTCCACCGGGACGGAATATGCCGAATCACTTCACCCCTTATGATAAAATACTTCTCCCTCCAACCCTTAAGTGAGTCGGGGTTCTCTACAATCTTAACGCCTCTCCTCGGCCCCAAGTAGTACCGGTACTCCGTCTGGTGTTGCCTGTTTATCCGATACAGGCCCCGGAAAACTGATAAGTCCGGCATTACCTCGGCTTGGTGGCACTGAAGCAAGAATGCGTTCACATGACGCCAAGTGTTCGGACTGAATTGAGTAGGGGCAAGACAATACCAGCCGAGGATCTGGAGTATGAAAGGGTGCAGCGGAAAACGCAGCCCCGCGTTCAAGGAGTCGACGTCAAACATGCACATGTCCGACGACGGCAACTTAGAGTTTGCTCGCATCCCGGGGCCAGCGACCATCAGCTTGTACTCCGACGGGATAGCGAATGCCTTCCTGATCCGGAGAAGGTCCTTCTCAGACAACGACGAAGTGAGCTCGTTGGCTTCGGAGTGAAGGAACGGGCTAGGCTCCTCGACGATCTTCGACTTCCCGTAGATCGCTTTCTCCAGAAGATCGCCCTCGTACTGCCTGACTCCCGAATGCCCGGACAGGACGGAAGGATATTGTCCCATCTCGGGGGCTCGCTTCGGGTTCTCCACAATCACCGCCACTATGGGGGGCGAGGTCTCCTCCGTCCTCCTCTTCTTCCCGATCCTCGACTCGGTAACCAACGGTTCGGCCATCTGTTTCCCCTTTCTTCGAGCTTCCGCCCTACTCCTCTCCCCGGCACTATCATCGCCCGAGGACGAGGTACCACTCCCCGAGCTAACCCTTGACATCTCTTGAAAAAGCAAAGGCAAAAGCAAACTAACCTTTGAAGTGACGTTCACGGTCGGAAAATGCTCGCCGGAAATCGCCTGGCCCACGCGACAGCTAACGTCAACACCGTGGAGCAAGAGCGCCGCTAGCAGAAGACTTAGAGAACAAAAGTAAAATCATGGAATGAAAAGTGAGAAATGAGCTCAGGGATGAAGAAATGGTAACTTATAACCCCAAGTGGTAACGGGCCTCCTTGGGAATCCCAAAGGCCCACTAAGAAGCCAAAACGCCCAGTGAGAAAGGGGCGACGGTACGAGAGATGGAGGAACTCCTCAAAAACACAAGTAACGACTCGGCCACCGGTCTAACGAGCCGAGCTATCGAACGAAAGGCTCAGTAACCGAGCTACCGAGTTGACCCAAAAACACTCAACTCATTCCCCGGGAAACGGCGCGGAGGAATGCAAACCGAGGTGACGAGATACCGACCCTTGTTTTTGGCAAAAAATCCTCCCGAGGCAAAGTCGCCGTCGGATCTCTCCGAAATTCGCGTCAGAATTTGATGGACGGTTCAGATTGCGCCACGCCCACAAAACGACAAGATAGCGTTTTTTCGTGATCTGAACCCCATCCTCGTGATGCGTGCCAAGATGAACGGCCCAGATCCGTCCACGCAGACCTTCCGAACTGCCTGCCGTCGGCTTGGTCGGCCGAGCTACCGAACAGCTCAGCCGAACAACCGAGCTACTTAACACGGAATGGCGGAACCCTCAAAAACACAAGCAGCGACTCGGCCACCGGTCTAACGAGCCGAGCTATCGAACGAAAGGCTCAGTAACCGAGCTACCGAGTTTACCCAAAAAACACTCAACTCAGCCCCCGGCAAAATGGCGCGGAGGAATGCAAACCGAGGTGACGAGATACCGACCCTCGTTTTTGGCAAAAAATCCTCCCGAGGCAAAGTTGCCGTCGGATCTTTCCGAAATTCGCGTCAGAATCTAATGGATGGTTCAGATCGCGCCAAGTCCACAAAACGACAAGATAGCGTTTTATGGGGATCCACGCTGGATATGGACGGCCTAGATGATGCCACGTATCTCGGACCCTCCGAACCGAGGCGCCGACCTTTCGAACCGAGTCGCCGACCCCTCGAGCCGCGGTGCTACGCCTCCGAGCCGGGACGCTAGGGTACCGACCCTCGTTTTTGGCAAAAAAATGCTCCGACCCTTATGAGCCGTTGGATCTGGTGGAAAAGCGCGCTCGTCATGACGGACGACCCAGATCTTGCCACGTCCACAAAACGACAAGATAACGCTTTTGGACGGCCTAGATAATGCCACGTACCTCGGATTCTCCGAACCGAGGTATCGATCCTTCAAGCCGAGTCGCCGACCCCTTGAGCCGCGGCGCCACGCCTCCGAGACGAGGTGACGGAGTGCCGACCCTCGTTTTTGGGAAAAAATCCTTCCGAGGAACAGGGATCGTCTGATCGTTCCGAAACTCGCGCTCCGCCTTGATCGAAGGCCCAGATGACGCCACGCCATAAATAGGTATTAAAAATTGATTTTTATTTATTTAAATTGTTTTACTTATTTAAAAAATTGCGAAAAATCGCTAAAAATTCGGGAAAATTAGCTAAAAATTCCAGGAAATAATTAAAAATTCGGGGGATATTTCTAAGCCACCGAACGAGCAATTATCGCCTAGAATATACGGTTAAAACCCCCGAACAATTAGCCAATACATCGCAAAGTTAAATAAATAATCCGGAAAAATAGATAAAAACTCGATACAGCTTTGGAGCATCGTAGGGCATCAAAAAAGGAGGAACTAACCTACCCCCGCGCTCCAGGATTCAAAAATCACCCATTCAGACTACGATACAGCCCCACTGACCACTAAGTTAGTCAAACTACTCCTCAAAGACTGATCACCCTCAGCCTTTAGGAGTGGGGGGCTCGTGATGTGGCCAAAAACAGGGGTTCAATCGAGACCGTCCAAATGGGGCACGAATCCTACAGCTCAGGGGCGAGATGGTAATTTCACATAACAAACAGATTCACCTCAACTGGGCACGGGTTCCAACCCGCTGCACGCCCGGTCCAGTAAGATACAATCAAGGTCCCTGATTAGATCTAAATCAACGGCCATGATTCACATCTATCTTTTCACTGGGGATTAGGGATTAAATTCCTTAACTGATTACAGGGAATATACCTTATCAGATTACATGCCTTATCTGATTACGAGGAATATTCCTTACCTAATCACGGGGATTACATTCCTAAAAACCAGTCCCTGAGACGCCTATAAATACCCCTCACCCATCTCCATTAAGAGGTAATCAATCTTTCTCTAGTTAAACGCTCTTTCATAATCATTTCTGGTTACTGACTTGAGCGTCGGAGGGTGCGTCGCCGGGAACAACCCCGGTGTCTCGCACTTTTTGCAGGTCTACGGTGGGAGCAACAATCAGAGTTCGACGGAACAGGTATACAGGTTTTTCTATTCAGTTTCCCCAAGAACTCACAAATTCATCTGTTTGCCCCCACACCGAATTTAGCGGCAACAATGTCATAAGTTGCTATTTTGCTAGGTAGCTTTAGACAAGTTCCCTTTGCCTATGGCTTTATTTTATCCCTGGCACAGGAACGAACTTTTCTTTTTCACCAACTAAGAACCACTGCTGGTATTAATTATTTAATGGGGATTTCAGCCAGAGATTGTTCGCATACGCATTATCATCTTTGCCATATCTTTTTACTACAATTTAATCAATGATTGAGAACAATGAAATTATTCCTATCAAATATGCAACTAGCTGCGCAATATAATTCTGACAGTTATACTAGCCTATCATCTGAACAATTACTAGTTTAATAATCACAACATCATTTACCAAGAGAAAGACTAAAGAAAAGTTCTATTTAACATAAGGTTTAAGATCTTTTCAACAACAACAACAACAACAACAACAAAACCACATAGGATTCTTTTCTTCAAAAAAAAAAAAACCTTGAGCATTCTCTCTCTAGAATTCTAGAGAGAGAAGCTCCCAAAAAAACCCCCAAAAAAGAAACCCTAACCCTAGATCTGAACCTTGGGGGGGTGGCGGCTAGCTTCGCCGCCCCCCTCCCCACCTCTGTTCCCAACTTCACCCCTCCATCGATCTCCTAGATCTCTTCGTCTTCTCCCTCATCTTCTTGTAGCTCTTCAAATACCTTCCCATATCCGGTGGTCGGCGTGGCGTCAATCCCTACCCGCAAGGCGGGATGGAGGGGGGTGGCGGTTGGTGCCGCTGGGGGTTCGAGTCGGCGGCGGTTTGGCGCCGTTGGGGGGTTCGTTCAGTAGCGGTCGTTAGCGTGCCAGTTCTCCGAGCTCAGTTTGGATCAGGTGGTGCTGGTGGTGGTTTCGGTTGAGGGCGAAAGGGTTGTACGGGTCGAGCGTGGGCATGATTGTGGCGGGGCCCATTTCAATGGTGTAGGGATGGATTGGTCCACGTGGCTAGTTAGAAGGGTACCTCTTGCTGCCGGAGCTTTTCATGAAGACACGGCAAACAACCCATTCATCCTGTGAATTTTCCAAAGAGAATTACATCGTTGGCTCTCAATACTGACATCGATGCTGGTGGGTTTCGCTGACGAGAGCGACGACATCGATGCTGGTGGGTTTCGTTGAGGAAGACGAGATCGACGACATGGGGTACCAGATGTCGGACGGCGTCGACTTGGGTCATGGAGTCGGTCGCAGGGGGACTGTGGTGGAGTCGTGATCTTGTCGGGTGTGTCCCTCATCGTCAACAAAGAGATGGCTGCGGCCAATTATGGACAGGAATCGGTGGTAAGCAACTGTGAGGGTGATTCTTTCTGGATGGATGTTCATTGTACCGTCATTGGTGTTTACGGTTCCTCGAACGTGCAATTTCAATCTGCGGCTTCGATTGGCAGGTATGGTTTCTTTGGTTTGGTGCGGGAGAGTGCTATGTGAGGCAATTGGAATGGGGGAAGTGGTGTTTGAGCTTGGGTCTGTGTTGGGAGATGTGGGGAAGGGAAGAAAGGAGATTGGGTTGTGTGTGTGAGAGAGGGGAGTAGCGAAGGAGTCCTTAATATCCAAATTTTCTCCCTAAATATCCAAATTACAACCAACTTACAATTAGCAAGAAAATGTACCCTAGTTGGTGGGACGACGGTAGTCCGACGATTTTATTGTTTGTGCTCTACTTTGTCCTATTCAGGTCAAAGTGAGGGGTGTCTACGGTCTCTCTCATGTCAGGGGGCTTGGAGGGGGTGGTGACGTTTGTTCAGCAATCAGAGAACTGGACAACCTATGTTGAGAGGGGCTAGTGAGAGTCAATGAGGGTCAAGCGAGGGAATGAAAACCAGGACTCAATCTGTATAGGGAGTTGTCAGATTGGTGGAGTGCCTGTGGTCTCTCATATGGTGTTTGAAGTTGACGCGTGAGTCATTAATGGTAGGGACAGAGGTGTCCGTGCGAGCAGTCAGGGGAGAGAACATCCTTCGTTGAGGTGCCAGTGAGAGTCAACGAGGATCAAGCGAGGGGATGAGAACCAGAACTCAATCTGTACAGGGAGTTGTCAGATTGGTGGAGTGTCTGCGGCCTCCCAAATGGTGCTTGAAGTTGACGTATGAATCACTGATGGAGGCGACGGAGGTGTCCGTGCGAGCGACGGAGCGGATAAACGGTGTACAAGCAAGGGACTGAGAAAGAGAGAATGAGCTCAAATTGGCACGAGTGATTAACTTGGACGAGGTCACCCGATCAGTAGGATTAGATTTCGTTATATTTTTATTTGTTGGTTGGGGTGTATGAGTTTCAGAACCCAGCATGTTGAGATCTGAACTTCATAAGCCTTATTTTTTGTTGTATGTTTTGTTAAATTCTTTTTAATGAAACGCAGGGGGTATTCAACCCACCGTTTAACGATAAAAAAAAAAAACAAAAAAACCACATAAGGTTTAAGAGCAATATATATATGATGAAAATCTTATCCATAAATTTAAAAAATAATTATATATATATATATAAACAACAGCCATCTCAACTTGCTCCAGAAAATGGATGAGAATGCAATATAATTATCTTCAATGGAGACTTCAGAGAAATGAAAAACAAAGGCAATAAATTACCTAATTTCCCATAAAATTGAGATAGCCTTCACCTCCTAAATGCCATGGTTATAAAGTGAATCATCTGAAGAAATATAATTATGTAAATTATTTGAAAACTAATTTTTCTTAAATACTAAAAGATAATGAGAAGTACCATTTTAATGAGAATAATGAAAATACATATAATGCCAATCAAATACTAGAGATAGAATACCATTTTAATGAAATAAGAATCTAACAAGAAGAGAAAAACAAGCACGGCCCTTATTGTGTGCAATACCTCGTTCAACTACAGGTGAAGCACATTCCAAAGAGGACATGCCAGAGTACATTCCTTATCCATTAGAAGGAAGGCAAATGCCTTGTCTCCCACATCAGACTGCAAAAAGAAAAGCTTCACTTCACAAATTGTCAAGTGGAGTTCAATCTAAGATATTTAACTCCAAATGGTCTAAATAATTTGTTAAAATTGAGTACGACAACAATATGCGCACTTTTTAGTTCTTTTAAGAAAAAGACTAGCTCATTTAGGATCATAAAGGTAATGGTGGATGTAGGACGAACTGCCACTCAGAACTTAGCTGAATAGGGTTCATGAGCTAGTATGCCGGATATCTTATGGCCACCGCTGTAGCTGCATTTATATTTTACATAAAAAATATTAGAATTATCCACATATTTCCATCCACTCGTATCATTCTACATATATGTTTTTTTAATGTAATATGCCAAAAAAAAATTTGCAGCTGAACTACAACCTAATTTCATACGCTATACGAAATTCTACTAAGTACCTGATCATGGCTCTCTGCATATGATGCGCACTTTCCGAGTATCTTCTGTTTGTAAGAGTCGAGGTAATATCTTTCATAGACCACTCAATATCTTTTGTTCTTCAGATTATCAGTCCACTTATCAGGAATCCCCATTGCCAAGCGATAATCAAAACCCACTACTTCATGAACATGACAACATAGAGCAGGCATACCGGAAACATCTTCAGCAATAACAGTTGCATCTGGCAAGATTTTATGAACCAAACTATTTGAATTGCTAACATCATATAAACAACTGCATCCACATCAGTTTTCACACTGAAATAATCTCCATAATTTCCAGTAAATGTCATGTTGATTCCATGATGATGTCGTGATGATACAACATGGAAGTTACTCCATCAAAACGAAAGCCACCAAAGTTGTACGCTTCCAACCACCATCTCAAGTTAGATAAAAGAAAACACAGAACCTCCAAGTTAGCATGGTTAAATAATTGGCTATCCCACAGATTATGGTGACCTCTTTCTCCACTATGGAAGTAGGTTTCTTGAGAACTTTGATCTACATCAAAGCCATTAAGACCATCAGTGATATTGTTGCTTGCATGGCTGTGATCAACATCCATAAGAACTTGTAGACCTAAGCTGTGGGCTTTTGTCAATCTGATACTTGAGATCCTCAGGGGTTCCTGATCTGCAACTAACAGCAAAGAAGTTTGTCACGTGATATCCAAAAGAAGCATAGTAGGAATGTTCCATCACAGCCATTAACTGAACAGTACTATTATAGTTATTTGCTTGTATACGAGGAAGAACATTATCAGCAAATTCTCTGTATGAGTTTATATGTGGTTATGCACTACTCATTCCAACACGTGCCTCATAAATTCGAGGTGCTGCAGGCTTTGGAGGACGAGGATACTTAAACATGTACCTGCATGAGTAAAAACCAAATAAATCCAATTTTATAGGGAATGAAGCTTCTTCATTTCCTATACTGGTTTAGTTAAACAAGAGACCTTCCTGAAAGTGGTGGGTCCCAGTAGACTCCATCATAAGGAGCAGCAGATCGACTAAGATCGACAGTGGAATATTTGATCCATGCAGGAATTCGATCAACAACCCATATTCCATTCCCATGCTTATATTGAAATTTGACCTTCGAATTATGAGGAATGGCTGGCTGGCCTGCCACCAGAATCGAGAATCTTCATCTTCCAAACACCGAAGTCAACTTTTTCCATTCTATGGTTAGAACCATCCCAGCCATTGAAGTCTCCAATAAGCTAAGCTGTGCTTCCCTACAAACAAATTATAGATTTCACACCACATGCATATAGCCAAAACATATTGCCACACATAATGGAGGTGTATCTCAAGGCTTGAATAATATGTCTGGAAAATGAACTAGGCTGACAGTTATTAATGACACATTCAAATTGGTTCAACTGTTTTCAACTTTTTCTTTCCTTTCTTTTTTTTTTACCAGGTAGTAGAACATCTGTTTGAGGGTAGCATGTAAGCCAAATCTATACAATTGGAGCGTACTATGATAACACTACCAGATAGGAGACTGGAACCACTTGAAAAAGAACCCGAGGCTAAACTACAAGTACGCCACTCTTGGTTTTGTCCTGCTTCAAGTTGCACAACAACCTACAAGTACGCCACTCTTGGTTTTGTCCTGCTTCAAGTTGCACAACAACCGTAGTAACACAATATGACTGACTGCTCGCAGAAAATATTTTTCTTCTTCTTCTTGTTCCTGCAATCACTAGTGTTTCACAGCAACATGGTGCAACAAACAAACTGGTTAAATAGATTGATATTATTAGTGTAGGCCAAAAACTCTTCAGTGTGTGTTAGCTACATACAAATGAAGCTAAACATCTGCCAAATCAATTTCCATAGCAGTTGATTGAATTACATACATAGTTGACCCTTTTAGTATATTACATTTCAGCAATTGATGTACTGAAAACTTCCTCTTTCTCTCTCTCTACATGTGTGTCCATATCAAACAATTTTTTTCCCTTTCTCTCTTACCAATTCCGATCAAATGATGACGACTAACTCTTGCAATATATTCTTTTGTCACAAGCTTTAGGATGTAATGGGGTCTGCTTAGCCTTTCTTTATATATATACACAAACTCCCACAATAAACACTTCAGCTTCGCAGGAGATTTTGCCTGAAAAAAGAAAAATAAATAACAAACCCTCCTCAAGGAAAACTGGATTAATAATCTTGAATTGTTCAATCCTTGGTAATCCATCTCCGGCCCCTGATTTCATAGCCACCATGGCATTGGTCGCTACTGCTCTCTCCTCCACTTTCTGCACCCGTCTCCCCTGATTTCTTCTTTTGCCTTCTTCCTCTCATGGCGCTGCTATCGCTAAAGCTTCCGTTAAGGAGCGGGTCATCAATACCACGAATTATTTTCCTACCAGGTGATGATGATGAACTGATGTAACTATCATCCTTGGCTCTCTTCTTCTCCTTCTCCTTCTTCTTTATATTTTGGGAGATCTTGTGTAGCTTCTCGTTAAATCGAGTGATACCCTTCTCCATGGGCTCTACGGCATGGTTGACAGTGAACTTCAAATCATTAACAATCTACACGCAATTACACAAAATGGGTTAAAAATTAGAAGTACCTAGAGGTTAACCTGTCTCGAAAAATAATTAACTTAATATCAGAAGTTACAGAAACATCAAGCACTGCATGTCAACCCGAAGCTTTTTCATTAAAAGGATTTTTTTTGTTGAAAAAAGTTTCTTCATTAAAAGTTGATAATGATGGTATTATCATAAGGCTATATTACTTCCTTTGCCCTTAAAGTTTCAGATGGTAGAAAACCATGATGTACCATTTCAGCTAATAGCCAGAAAGAGCGGAAGTAGATCCAGAGATGACCAATTAACTGAAGTTTGAAAAGTTATTTGTGACTGTTAACTCAAAACTCACATTGGGCGCCATCTACACTCAACTGCATTAGCAAGACAAATGAATTGGCAAGTAAAAGAAGGAATTCAAGTGATTAGAACTTGTGCATGGTCGAAGGTACACTGTATTGGATGCATAATTCTAGATTTATATGAAATTATATATTGGATTGCTTATGCAACGTGCACGGCTTATCATATTTATTATAAGAGTTGGCAAATTTCCTCATTCATTGCATCCTCCATAACATAGAAATAATAGTTATAGCAAATCTCTGATAAGGTGTACCATAAATGTGTTTCCCTAGGAAAGCAATCTAATACAAATTTCTGACCAAATTGCTGGGCACATATATTAAAAAAAATCCATAAAGGATCCAATATATTTTATTGTTCTATTTAATATAAATGCAAAATACATTAAAAAAATGTAGATATGCATACAAATAATTGGCTTATACAATATATAAAATAAAAATAAGTTTTGTTAAATATCTTACATTAGTAATGAATAAGATATTGAACAAGTGCTGAAGACAGATTCAGAAGCGGATAAAGTTATAAAATTTTGAGTTTACATCGTGTTCTTTTTTTCAGAACTTCATTATTTGGTAGTTATTAATTTAGTTTGATAAGACAGGAACAATTGATTATTTTATTTGACATTGCTTTGTAAGTAGAGTTAAAGACCATTATTGAATAAAAAGGGCTTAGCTTATTTCAGAAATGTTAATGTGTGTCATTGTCTTCCTACCCCATCTTCTTCTCCTCTCCCTAATATTTCTAACCCTCCAAATCCCCTTTCTCATCCCGTTCTTCTCAACTCCCCACTGGCTTCCTTCCCCAACTTCTCCTCTCTCTAATATTTCTAACCCTCCAAATCCCCTTTCTCATCCTGTTCTTCTCAACTCCCCATTTCTTCTGTGTCATCAATGATCAACTCATATGTCAGATAATTTTTCAGATACGAACAGAAGAACACTGGTGTTAACCAAATCATATATTCATCATAAGAGGTAATCAGAATAGACATAAACATGAGAATGTTTCTGTTCACACGGACAAAGCTCTGGTAGGGCCTGGATGGGCCAGGTCTACAAAGGTTATTTTAAAAAGTCCCTACTAGACAAAATTTAACTCTTTGACGTTTGGCCCACCTGCCGCCCTTATAATCTATATAACACAAAGTATAGCCTTTTTCACAAAATTGTCTATCTTACAGAAAACTATATCTCTACGTCAAAAGTTAAATATTTACTTTAAATTAGCTGTATTTTTTTTCTTTTCAAGTTGTTTGATGGTTGGCCAGCCCGGTAAACTTTTTCTGGCCTATTCCCTCTCTGTTCATAGAACAACCCATTTCAAAATACAAACAGATAGCATTCCAGACTGAGCACATTTGCCTGAAAAATAAAGGATGTCAAAGTAGAAAAGCTTACAAGCATAGCTAACAAAATAGAGCAAATAATGAAATTTGAGAATGCCAAACTAGTGAGTCATTATGAATATCTTCTATAGAATGAAACTTCTATTTGATCTATGCATCCTTTTTCTCATGAAATTTTATGCCTGCCATGGCACTAAGTCATTTTGCAGATGCATAGCCTAGTCTACATTTTACATGGACTGAAAAGAACAACAAGTTTGAAGTCACTATCTTCTACGGTACTCTATGTAAGTGTGTGCTCGACATGTATGAGAGAGAGAGAGAGAGAGAGCTTACAAATTCGCCACCACCAAGAACAACATCACGAACACTTTCTCTTATTGTCATTCCACTGTTACCATCAAAATCAGGCTGCGGAAGTCTAAGCTTTGTTGGCCGTTCACTGTCCCTAATCTCATCAGGGTCTAAAGGGTCCACAGACACATAGTCTCCAAGGACGGCCACACTTCCAGGAAAGCGATCGCCCATTAGTTCATATGGCTTCGCAGGGAAGACAAAGAGGTGAACTACAGAGGCAATACCCATCTGTCCTGGAAGAAATTGAGGCTGTTAGGAGTTTCAAATCTCACTAAACTAAAAGTGAAATAGTTAAACATGATCCAAATAAACTGAATAACAAATGTAGGAGAGTTGTGACAGTTCTACTATGTTTAGGCAAATAGAATTTAATGAAGAAAAACAATCCTAATAAATTAATTTAGTAATATAGCAGAACATCTCATGTCAACTGCTCATAAATAACCTCAAAATTCAAGCGCTCCAAGCAAATCAAAAATCACATCAAAATCCCACCTAGCTTGAATTGGATCAGTATGACCGATACAACATGGTAGAAGGCAAATGCAGCTTTACTTGTATTAAAGCCTTTTCAATATTCACTATTTCAGAAAAAGGTAAATCTTGTATCTTTTATATTATTATTATTATAATTGGCCTCCTACCCCATCTTTTTTTATTCTTTATTCCTTTCTTCCTTTAGTGAAGTCCTAGATTTGTGTGCATGTGCTTCATAGTAATAACTAATTCCCAATATTTATTGGAATTGGAAGGAAAATGTGTTCAATACAGGTGCAAACAAATGTAGTTTATAATATAGGTGTTTTAATTCTCATACGAGAAGGCCTCCTGACAAGGTAGTTTTGCAATAGTTTGGCACCAACTTGACCCCAGGAAGGTAAGCTAAGACTCGAGGGCGATCATGTTGGCTTCGGTATATCAGAGCTAACTCCTACCTATTTCATGTTTGAGAAAAGAGTAATGCTACATCCACTACCAATTTCACTACATTTCTCTTCACTACCTTAGGTGGCACACTCCAATAGGTGGGGGAAGAGGGAGTACGTGGGAAAACTTGGAGTGTGCCACCTAAGGTAGTGAAGAGAATGGCAGTGAAATTGGTAGTGAATGAAGCATTACTCTTTAGAAAAATGAGTTTTATGTTTTAAATTTTATCAGGATACAACGTTTTATGGCCATTTTGTTATTAGTTACTCCAGCTCTTCCACATATGGACATCCCATTAACGACTTTATCTTCTCACTGCTCATTCTCAACAATGATTAACCTCATAGCATTTACCATATGTTTAACTTCATCTTTTATCCATTTCGTTTCCAAGATCACTTAATATACTTCAAACTTACTTTGTCCCTTTCTTGTAAATAAGATTTGAAAGACAGGATCAGGGAAAAGGAAATAAACTGAGAGGTTTATCATATCTGAGAAAATCACAGAGAAATAAAAAGTAACTGTGATGATTAAATCTTAGTTATTTGTGGTACAGCGAGTGAATGCATATTCTGTAATTTAGTTTGGTTTCATGAATTTTCATTCTTTCAGTTTAGTGCCTTCATATGTTTCCTTATCTATTGCATCATTGCATGTACTTCTACAGACATCCATAAATCAGGTTATGAATAGAATGTATCAGTAGATCGTATTAATATTGAGAGGAAAGGAACCTCACATTCATAGGAGTAAAATATCCTCATATAAAGTAGTTGTACTCACACGGTAGAACTCTATATGGGCAATCTGTGCACCGTTCATCATGTTCCTATGTCATCAGACATGTACACTCTGTATGGGCAATCTGCACCGTTCATCATGTTCCTATGTCATCAGACATGTACACAAAATCAACTCATTTGGACGTTTTTCACCTATGCATCGCGTGGTGCCAATTTGTTATAATATTGAAAAGCCACTCATTTTGCAACCACTTAAAACATGGGTGAAAGATCTCCAAACACCTTTACATTTTGTAATCAAGCATATTATGACACATAGATTAAAGTAAAAGGTGTGGATTATCCATGGGGTGTCCCACCGAATACTTAAGTCACTCTATACGAGGAAATGACCTCCTGTGACTGTATGAGGCTCCCCTTATATAGTTCAAAGCTCTTGTGAATTTGTGATCCCCTTGTGTCTGGCACTGGATCTCTGAAGGGTAAAACTGCCCTTTTATTAAAAGCCATTAATTTGATAACCAATAGGTACAGGGGCAAATAGTACGCTGCAAAATTTATGTTTTATGTTCATCTTAGAAAATCAACAGAGGCAATCTAATTCACCAGAGGTGAGTTGAACTTTGAACCATCATAGAGTAAATTTCCCTCTTGAAGATAGATACATATATTCTCTATACAAGAATATTGGGTATATCCTATACTCCTATCACAATCAAAATTGACCTCTCTTCCAATAGTGTGAATGATCTGCACCTTCCAAGTTAACTTGTACATGGAAATAACTGCATGCCTCAATGTTACTTAGAAATGGTTGTCTACAATTGTTAAGATGCACAAATAAATACAATCTTTTATGCAGTTTTCTATTAGCTATGTACTCAGGCATCAAATTGGATCCAGACCAGACAGAATTTGAGTAGAGTGGATGCTTCGGTCACGAAGCCATACCTGTTAAGACATATTGGACATTGTTTCTTCACGGATACTTGTCCTACACTTCTTGCACATGTCCTCAATTTTATAATATAAAATAATTAATTTTACACACTTGTTAGACAATTTTAAACAATAGTCAATATTACACTAGCATTCAGTAAATTTGGTACTTTCAAGTTCTGATTTAATATGGATTAATAATGGACATTTTATTACCTTAATATGAAACAGAGATAAATTGTTTTGACTATATAGCTAAAAAAAATTATTTTTTGATATTCTGGATTAAAATTAAGCATAATTGTGGTGTATTATTAAAACAGATAATAATATAGCTGGAGTCAATATTACACTAGCATTCAGTAAATTTGGTACTTTCAAGTTCTGATTTAATATGGATTAATAATGGACATTTTTATTACCTTAATATGAAACAGAGATAAATTGTTTTGACTATATAGCTAAAAAAAATATTTTTTTATATTCTGGATTAAAATTAAGCATAATTGTGGTGTATTATTAAAATAGATAATAATATAGCTGGGTCCCACCTGTATCCATGCTTCCTATAAAAGAATACTTCATTCCCAAACTTGCAGATAAATTGCCAGCAAAAAAAGAGGAAATGCTATAGCTATACTAATACCTATTAAAAACTGAACAAAGTAGTATAAAATTGGCAATGTATGTGGAATATGAATAAAGGAGGCCAACCTAGAAATAACTGCATACCTCAATACAAATGATGAAGTCTTGAACACCTGTTTTGAATTGTAAGCCTTGAGCTATAGGGCTTTTGACCAAACCAAAGGTATAAAGTAGTGCAATTGCAACACCCTGCCACCAAGTCAGAAATACAATAGATTTGAAGACCAAAAACTTAGCCAATGGTTTTATATGGGCCAATTCATCCTTGGTAGCAGTATAAAACTGAACTAGACAGTACAATGCCCACGACTGACTGAAATTGAGCACCACAGCCATATATGGATACCTACAAATAAGGAAAACAATGACCAAAATTAATTTGAATCCTACAAGACTTATGGACTTATATACTGCCCTAGGGGACGAATGAGATTTCCTATAAAAGAAGTTGTCATCTCACCTCTTAGGCTGGACTTATTCCAATTTTAGGGAAATTGGTTGACTCAAATGAGTTTAATCTGCATGGACAGGAAGGTAGCTCTCTTTCCAACCAACTAAGGTATTATCATAGCTTATATAGAACGACTTTAACATCTGAATTGTACATGCAATTTTCTAGGTTTTATTATTAAGAAAAAAGAGTAATCTTCAACATACTCTATAGGATGATTCTAGAGGTTTTTCCATCTAGAGCTGACACAGCCACTTGCTTGTGTGTGGCTAAGTGAAGTTTATAGTTGATTGCCCACAAACTGAAATAATTAGCCTTGAATGACGAAAATTCATCTAAACTTCTGAAATGCTATCATTTAACAACACCAGCTTATAAAAACAGCAATGATAATTGACAGTTTTCAATTATTGGATGTTAGTCTATACCTAAGCTACTTTGGCTTAATAAACACAAAATATATAGGATGTAGACTTACAATGCAATCTAGATATATTCAAAATCAAAATAGAGCATTTAAGCCAATCGCAATGCAACTTATGAAGAGCAAATCCTAGGAGAATCATGGCAAGGACAATCCAATAAGGTTAAACCTTTAAGAATGATAATTCATTAAGTTGTCCAAATAAACTGGTGAACACAAATACGTCACATAGCTTTCAGTTTTTATCTTACCCACAGTTCCACTTGAATTCTCCTTCGCAGTATACCCCAAAAACTTCAAGAATCACAGCTAAGACAGCAGTAAAAATCTTTATTATCATCTACAAAAAATAAACCACCAGTATATTGAATAGGCCAATAATATATGAACTGCAAAAGAAGATGGTCAATCACAAAGATCAGACATACATATTGAACAATTCCAAATTTTATAACCAGGTAAAACCATTCACCCATTCTCCAAGGCTTTAAGAAATACTTCATTGGAAATGGATGTTTTATAATACCCTTTTCAGAATGTAGCAATAGAGGTACACTAGAACTTGAACCACCCTCCCTCTTCATGAACTCAATTGTTCTCTCTTCACCCCCTAAGATGGAGAAAATATATTCTTTTACAAATTAGAGGGTGAAAAAAAAGGAATAAATAAATAAATAAATAAATAAAAGAAACAAATTTAGATGAAGTGCAAAAACACATAACCAATACGAATAGGCAGGATAAAATAAACAAATATAGATAAAAAGCAAAAACACACAACAAATATGATAACAAATACGACAATAAAGTATACGAGTCTGACTGAAGAGGTGTTGCACAGACTTGACGTTGAACTTCTAAATAGCACATCCTAAAATAAAAATTTCAAGATTCTAAAAGAACAAACATATCACTCGCAAGAAAGCTGTATGGATCAGCCTAATGAAAATGAATAAGAGAAACAATCATAAGCATCTCGAGACATCAAAAGTTGGCTAACAATTGTCCATAACAAGAAAAACATGAGATTCGCAGTTTCAAACATTTACATGAAACTTGTAACATTGAGATTCAACACGGAACTGGTGCTAATAAAACAGCTCTTCCAATATTCCCCCATCCCTAACCTCAGATGATCGGGACGTACTCCTGGCCTTTAAATAGGGCTGCAATTGGGCCAAACTCCACTCAAATCCAACAAGGCCTACCCCGACAGATAGTGGGTTTGAGTAAATTATCTACCAATTACAATGTGCTTGGCCTTATGGCTTGACAACCGGGAATAACATGGGGCAGACTCAGGCTCAGCCCCAAGTACCTAGGCCCAGAGGGCCTAAATATCACTTAATATTTATGTATTTATATATACACACTGAAAAAATAAAAATAAAAATAGTTTTCATTCCAGTTGAAAACACAGACATGTAGAGATTAGGTTTCATGTCTAGTTTTATCATGCACTTAAATGCAGTTAGAACTTTTCAATTAGTGACCTCTACTAACGCAATAATATCGCTTAGCTTTTACATGCATGTGTTGTTCTTTTAAATGAAAAGGATACTATACAGAAAGAAAGTTCACAACTCATTCGAGCAAAAGTCCGAGTTGACCATTATGCGTAAGTAAAAATTGAGTTATACCATAAGAAGCGACTATGGAGAATATGGAGATCACCATGAGCTAAACTATGCAATAAAGTTTATTCCAAAGAAAATATGCAGTTAATGCAGTAATCATGCTGATATTCTATTGGAGTAAGGATGCGTATAAGGTTAACCTAGCATACAAAGCAATTAGATAACAAAATTGTTCAAATAACAAAGGGCAAAACAATAATAGCAAATATCAAAAGAGGCATACCCAAGCAAGCTAACGCAATAATATCGCTTAGCTTTTACATGCACGTGTTGTTCTTTTAAATGAAAAAGATACTATACAGAAACATGGGCGGATCCAGGGGCTGGGGTATGCTACAGCCCCCCCAACATTTGACATTTGTTTGTAAATTTTTTTTTTGGGTATATTAGTGTGGAATATATGCTTTAGCCCCCCCAAATATATTTTAAAGCCCACCCCATATATATTTGAGCCTTCTATTTATTTTTTTGGGTCCAAGCTCAACTCTATTCTATCTAGTATCTATAAAAACTTTCCTTTTCTAGTATCTATAACAACTTTATATATATTTTGCATGTTACGTTGTGCGAATTTTTTTTCCAGCCCCCTCACTTTTCAATCCTAGATTCGCCCCTGTACAGAAAGAAAGTTCACAACTCATTTGAGCGAAAGTCCGAGTTGACCATTATGTGTAAGTAAAAATTGAGTTATCCCATAAGAAGCGACTATGGAGAATATGGAGAACACCATGAGCTAAACTATGCAATAGAGTTTATTCCAAAGGAAATATGTAGTTAATGTAGTAATCATGCTGATATTCTATTGGAGTAAGGATGCATATAAGGTTAACCTAGCATACAAAGCAATTAGAAAACAAAATTGTTCAAATAACAAAGGGCAAAACAATAATAGCAAATATCAAAAGAGGCATACCCAAGCAAGCTACAAGATATCTTCCAAAAGAATACATAGCAAAGGACTCATAACAATCACGAAGAATACCACAAGTAGCACTTATCGATGGATTCACTAATGATGCATACTACAAAGAAAAGACAAAAAAAAGTTAGTATTCCATTTGATTATGGGATAATTTGGAGAATCAATGTCAGCATCACGATTGAACAAAGAATAAAATCAAGGATGGACGGACAAATGCCTACATGAAGAAATGAACAAACGACACATCAGATTTGTTATGAATTTTCCACATGAAAGCAGACAAAAATCACTGGATAAAAAAATTTAGTTAAAAAAGAATTTAGGTGCACTTCAGTAATTAACCCTGCTTCATCAAACAAACTTTCAGAAATATCAAAAAAGGATTTATTTCAAATAAACTTTCAGAAAAATATATTGTTGACACAAATATCAAAAATGGAGTTAGGTCATTAAATCCTTAATTCTGTTTGATGGCATGTAATTTCAGTGATATTCGGAACACAACTGAGGAAGTAGTGAAGCTTAATGGCCAAGAGATACCTAAGAGAGACCGTTTCCGATATTTAGGCTCGATTATACAAAGAAATCGGGAGATTTGACAAAATGTTATACATAGGATCCAAACAAGGTGGCTTAAGTGGAGAAGTGTCAGTGATGTTTTGTGTGACAGACGCACCTTTAAAGTTGAAGAAAAAAATTTATAGGATGGGTGTTAGACCAGAAATGATGTATGGATCAGAGTGTTGGGCAACAAAGAAACAACATATCTAAAACATGAGTGTAGCGGACATGAGAATGATAAAATGGATGTGCGGTAAAACAAGAAATGATAGAATTAGAAACAAGTATATACGAGACATGCTAACTAGCTCCAATCCAAGATAAGTTAGGAGAGAATCGCCTCAGGTGGTTTGGACATGTCACACGTAAACCTAATAGCGCCCCCGTTAGAAAGAGTGATTTGATAAGTATTGAGGGTAGAGTTAGGGGTCGAGGATGACCTAAACTAACTTGGGTAGAAACGGTGAAAAAAGATATGATAGCTTGTGACCTTACAGAAGATATTGCGCTAAACCGAGCAGAATGGAAAACCAGGATTCCTGTAGCCGACCCCAACTAGTTGAGAAAAATGTTTTGTTGTTGTTGTTGTAAGTCCTAAATTTTGTTATCACAGCTTTCAGAACCTAGTACATGCAATTATGGAAATATTAATATATGAGAAGAATAATCTGCAATGATTGTTCATTGCATCATTGATATCAAAAATACATGGAAATTTACTTGTTTCCCAAATTTTCTATGGTTGAAATCAGATAAAAATAATCAATTATGATTCCTTTTGCATCTTGGTCAGAAACCTACTTTTGACAAGTAAGAGTAGGACTTGAATCTGGGAAACATGCAATGAAGTCCTTTAAGGATGACACCTATACTTGAACCCCCAAGGCAAATAACTACCATGAAAAGCACGAAAGTGAGAGATAATGCAGCGACAGATATCCTTTAGGAAAAGAGTAATTTGATGGCAGGATATTCAAATAGAACTCTTCTTGACAAACGAGATGAAGCAAAAAACAATAAAGGCATGAAAAAAAAATGGGAAGTTTACCGAGTCATTAATTAGGATATTTAGGGTAAATTTTCAGTTTAAATCAAGGGTTGTTCTAAAAAACTAATTTGCACAAGTATATAGAGGATGATCATTTCAAAATGTGAGTGATAAAAATGTAATTCATTGTCCAATAATATCAGTGTTGTTAATACAAGTCTATATGAGTTCTCACTGAATTCGATTTAGATTATCACTAAGCATTTGCTATTCAAATTAAATAAATACAATCATACTGTTCACATACAAAGCTCTGCTTGAAATTGAAATCACTACGAGAAACCGTAGGATACCATACCGACTCAATGGCGTAGCACGGGACCATCAATATCACACCAATCAAAAACTTCTGCTCCTGCAATTTACAACAACAACAACAAAAACCCATTTAACCCCAAAATTTAACCTTTTAAACCAAATTCCACTCAAAAGAAACCACCAAACCTCGGGGTCTTTGTACGCCGAGAGATGCTGCAACAAGAGGTACATCGACAGCGAGAGACTGACGGATACAAACACACCGGCAATCACCGTCGCCAATAACGGCGGCGAGTACGCATCAAGATTCGTGCCGAGTAGAAACCCCGCAATCCTCATCGAGTATCAAAGAAGAATCAGCTTTAGTCACTTGAGATCGCAGCGCGACGACAATCTCCAGCAAACTAAATCGAGGTTCGGAGAGAGATCAGACGACATGATCGGCGATCGGGTTGTTGCTGACTTGTTCAATCGATTCGGTCAAACCTTATAGTTGGGGATTGGGTGCGAGATTAGGGTTTCAATTATTTCGAATGTCGATTTGGGGAAGACGAAGGGGGCGTGGGATTCGGAATCTGCATTATTAAGAATGACGATTTGGGGAAGACGAAGGGGACGTGGGATACGGAATCTGGAATCTTCGAAACGGATTATGCGATTTGGAGGAGGAACTGAAGAAGAAGAAGCTATAATGATTTTATTTTTTATTTTTTAAAAAAAATAAGTTATAAATGAATTCATAAAATGGCCCACCAGGGTAAATTGTCGAAAACCCCATTTGCTAAGTTGTGTTTTGCATTAAATGATTCCTGTAATTTTATATATATATATATATATATATATATATATATATATATATATATATATATATATATATATATATATATCTTTTCTTTTTCAATTAGTCTTCCTTTTATTGCATGTGTATTGGGAATGAGAACTATTTTTTGAGACACAACCTCAATAATATACACATTGTAAATGGTCCTTGTATTGGTATTTGTTTTATTGGTTGTCACTAATGTAATTCAATTATTGTTTTATTTTTGTTCAGTCATAGCAATTATAGTTGCAAATAGAAGACGATAAGTTACAATGGTCGTTAATGATGAGCAAAAATCGGTAAGGTCATCGTTGGTGATGTTATCCCTGCCACACCAGTTTTCCATATATGAACGAGATTTTCACAGCCATCCACCCTGCAAAACATAGTGGGCAAAAATATTAGGTGAGCAGAGTAAGAAAATTATTGAAAAAAATGATGTAGAAAAACAAAAAACAACAACATCTTATTCTATATCTCATTCCATTCACCATCACCAAATTCTTCCTCGTCGCCTCCCTCCCCCTCTCCCCTGCTTGTTGCTGCCCTTTGCCACCTACCAACAACTTCATCCTCTTTCAAAGTGTGGACAAGAAGGTTGGGTGGAAACAATCTCGAAAATACCAACAAGGTGAAGACAACAAAGAGATACGATGTTGAAGTTGCCTTCATTCTCTTTAAAGAACTCAATTGTTCCCTCTTTGCTCCCTAAGTTGAAGATGATATATCCTTTTAGAAATTTAAAGAAGAATAAGAAGAAAACTAAGCAGTATAAAAGAAACAGATATAAATAACGAGAAACAGGGCTGGCCCTGAGTTTACGAGGGCCCAAGGCGAACTCTCAAATGGGGCTCCTATACAAATTTTAATTTTTAAAAATTGTTTTAAAAAAATTGTAGAAGTTTTTTAACCATTCTTGAAAACCAATATATATAAAGAAAGATATAAAGATTTAGGAATTTGAGAAAAAAATTATTCACAAACCAAAACTCAACTAAAATAAGTCGGCTCAAATATTTTAGAAGTTTGTGACATCTTTCATATTCATGATAAAAAAATATGTATTAGTTTTGATATTGCATCTAACAATAATGCTTCGATTAATACATTAAAAATACAATTAGCTCCTTCATGTTTAGAAATTCTTCATGTTAGATGTGCATATCCTATTTTAAATTTATTTGTTTAAGATGCATTGAAAATAGTCGAAACATTTGGGCATAACATTAGAACTTTTGTACATTTTATCGCTTTAAGTGTCTCGATACTTCATCAATTTAAATAATGGTGTAAGCTTAAGGGTGTACATTTTAGAAAATTTCCTAACGATGTTAAACACCGATGGAACTCTACTTTTGATTTATTAAATGTTGTCACTCAATATAAAGCTTGTATAAATATTTTTTTGTCTTACAAAAAATATGAAAATTTTTCAAATTAATGAACAATCATGGTATAATGTCAAATCTCTGTTACGATATTTAAAACCTTTTAAAACTGCAACTTTGAATTGTTCAAAATTTTATGATTTTACTTCTAGTAGTATTTTTATTTAACTAATTACTATGATGCAAACTTTTCAATGAATGATCGATAACATTTACATTGGTCATATTGTTAAACCCGCATAACTAATTTTTTGAAGTATTTTAGTTGTGACATCTTAGAAAATATTAAATATGTTTTGGAATTAATAAATAATTTGGGATGAATTTTTGTGATTTATTAAGCATTTTTCTGAAATTTATCATTTTTGCACGTGCAAATACTTTTCTTGGGAAATAAAAAGTTAGAAAACTCATTTGAAAAATATAATCTTTATTAATAGATAATAATTCTAAATTTTTTAAATTTTTTTGTGAATAATTTATGGCATGTTTGCAAATATTTCAAAGTAAAGGACTTTTGTGTAAAATTGTCACTTGGAGGCAAATTTTTGAAAATTTAATTTTTCTGGGCTACACATGAGGATTGGCCAGATTAGAGGAGTTGGGGGATTATATTTTTACTCGAACTGATTTGGAAAGATCTATATATGTAAATTTAATTTTTTGGGTTGCATGTGAGGATCGACCAGATTAGAGGAGTTAGGGGATTATATTTTTACTCTATTTGATTTGAAAAGATCTATATATGTAAATATTTATTTTCTTAAGATATATTTTTGTAAAAACTTCGTAAAACCCTAAAAGCTAGACCCCCGGCCTATAATAGAACAGCAGCAGTCGTTTTACTCCTCTGTTCACAACCAATATTATCTTCTTTATTAAGTCTTGGAGTTTTGGAGCAGTCGTTTTACTCCTCTGTTCACAACCAATATTATCTTCTTTATTAAGTTTTGGAGTTTTGGAGGCTTGAATCTTTCGATTTTCGCAATGGGGAGGGGGAGATTTTCTTTCTTCTTCTTCTTATTCTTCAGTTGGTCTTCTTTGAGGTGGGTGGTACTCTTTATCTTTTGATTTGTTATATATTTGTAGAATATGGTGATTGATCAAGTAGGATATATGTTAGAATTTTGTATGATTATAAAACTTGATGTATATCTATTAAAGAATGAGTAGTCAAAATAATATCTTTCATGAAATAAGAACATAAATTGATGAGTGATTTTCATGTATAGACTGTTTAAGAATGATAGAGATTTGGTAGTACTCCAAAAATTCTCTTTCATCTACATTATACTTGTTTGATCATGGAAAGATAGGTTGTCATTGAGATTGGTATGAAATAATATGCGTATGTATAGATGAGGATGTGGTATTTACTGATTTTCCCTATTATGCTCTGTTTGAACCTTCGAAGGAGAAAACTTGAGAATTGATCGAATTAGAAACAAATAAGTAGGAGCAACTTGATTTAACAATGAACGTGTTTGTGTATATTGATCATATAAAGTGGATTTTGGGGGGGAAATCAAGTCTTATATGTTAAAAATGGGGTTGAAGCTTCGTGTCTGCAGTTGCTGGTCGAAGACTTCGAAGTTGAGATTTTTGTGAAGTTTTTTTAATGGTTTTGATTGATGTATGAACTGAGATAGGTTGGACAGGATGCACATGTTATATTATAGATTTCATCATAAGCATCCATGTGTATATATATATATATATATGTATATATATATATATATAGGGAAATGCTCCATTGAAAACGCAAATGTCTGTGAAAACGTGGAAAACCAAACAACGACCTTGGTTATAATGCATTATAAACGGCCTAGGGTCGTTTTCACGTTTTTACAGACATTTGCGTTTTCAACTGAGCATTTCCTATATATATATATATATATATATATATATATATATATATATATATATATATATATATATATATATACACACGCAAATATTGTGGAAAAGGTGAAAACAAGCCTAGGCCGTTGTTGGAGACAACAGCCTAGGTTATAATGCATTATAACCTATACCGTTGTTTCCAACAACGGCCTAAGTGGTTTTCCACGTTTTCACAGACATTTGCATTTTCAACTGAGCATTTTCCTATATATATATATATATATATATATATATATATATATATATATATATATATATATATATATATATATATATATATATATATATATATATATATATATATATATATATATATAGGGTAAAAGGGATATGAGCAACTTGCTCATTTAGTAAATGAGCAATTGATTATGTGGCATGCATGTGATACATTGGACAACTAACCCTTTTAAAGATATTCCAATCACATGTATGCCGCATCATCAATTGCTTATTGTTGCCGCTAAATCTGGTGTAGGGGCAAACAGATAGTATTTGTGGATTCTTAGGAAAAATGAATAGCAAACATGTATACCTATTCCGTCGGAGTTTGACGCTGACTCCTGCTGTACACCTGCAAAAAGTGCGAGACACCGGAGTTGTTCCCGGCGATGCACCCTCCGACGCTCAAGTCAGTAATCAGGGAAGATTATGAAGGAGCGTAAAAACTGGCAAAAGATTGATTACCTCTTAATGGAGATGGATGGGGGATATTTATAGGTGCCGCTGGGATCAGATTAGGAATGTAATCCCTGTGGTTGGATAAGGAATGTAATCCCTAATTCCCAGTGAAAGGATAGACGTGAATCAGGGCCGTTAATTAGGATCTAATCAGAAACCCTAATCATATCCTTTCTGGACCGGGTTTGCTGCGGGTTGAGACCCGCACCCAGTTGAGATGGATCCATTCGCGGGTTAGTGGGTTTCCAAGAAGGAGAACCGGTACCCGCTTCAGACCCATTGGTAGGTGAAATTACCGTTTTACCCCTGGGCTTCAAGATTCGTGCCCGATTTGGATGGTTCCGATTAAACCCCATTTTTAGCCATATCACGAGCCCCCCACTCCCGAAGACTGAGCTTGGTCAGCCTTTGAGGATTAGTTTTACTGTTTTAATGGCTAGTGGAGTTGTGTCGGAGTCCAATATGGGAGGTTTTGAATCTTGAAGGAGGGAGTGTGGTAATTTCTCAAGTTGGTTGCACTTTGAGTTGTTCCTGAGTTCTCCGAATCGTGTGGTGTTTTTGTTCACCTTTGCGAAGTGTCAATTCGTCGTTCGGGGGTCTTAGAAGATTGTTCTTGGTAATAATTACTTGTTTGGGGACTAGAAAATGCTTCCCCAACTTTACAATTACTTTCCAGGAGTTCTTCCTTAACTTCCCGAATTTTTAATTGTTTTTTCGCAATCTTTTGGCGAATGGCTCGGCCGCTTTCCTTCGTTGTGCGGCCTACATGCTTGTTTCACACTGCCGACCCCTTCCAGCGCTCGCTGCCCAGGAGGCCGAGGTCCGTGGGTGGTTCGGCACCTTCTTCCGAAGAAGAGAGGGACCTCAGCTAGGTTGTGAGTGCTGAGAGGGAGTTCGGCGAGGTCCGAGGTCCAACTTTCCATGTAACATGGTCGGTGTCAAGAACGCTCGGCAGCTGGTGCCGAACCCTAACTTTTCATGTAACATGGTCGGTGTCAAGAGCGCTCGGCAGCTGGTGCCGAACCCCAACTTTCCATGTAACATGGTCGGTGTCAAGAACGCTTGGCAGCTGGTGCCGAACCCCAACTTTCCATGTAACATGGTCGGTGTCAAGAACGCTCGGCAGCTGGTGCTGAACCCCAACTTTCCATGTAACATGGTCGGAGTCAAGAGCGCTTGGCAGCTGGTGCCGAACCCCAACTTTCCATGTAACATGGTCGGTGCCAAGAGCGCTCAACAGCTGGTGCCGAACCCAACTTTCCATGTAACATGGTCGGTGCCAAGAGCGCTTGGCAGCTGGTGCCGAACCCCAACTTTCCATGTAACATGGTCGGTGTCAAGAGCGCTCGGCAGCTGGTGCCGAACCCCAACTTTCCATGTAACATGGTCGGTGCCAAGAGCGCTCGGCAGCTGGTGCCGAACCCCAACTTTCCATGTAACATGGTCGGTGCCAAGAGCGCTCGGCAGCTGGTACCGAACCCCAACTTTCCATGTAACATGGTCGGTGTCAAGAGCGCTCGGCAACTAGTGTCGAACCCCAACTTTCCATGTAACATGGTCGGTGCCATGAGCGCTCAGCAGCTGGTGCCGAACCCCAACTTTCCATGTAACATGGTCGGTGTCAAGAGCGCTCGGCAGCTGGTGCCGGAGTCCTTAACTTGTCATTTTCTGGCGGAGAATGCCGTGCAGAGTTGGTGGCCTCTGCGCTCCTGGCTGACGTGGCAGCCATTAAATGCGATGGCTTCTGAACTTCTGTCAGCTATGACGGATGAGATGCTCATTTAATGTAGTGACCTTTGAGCTTCTTCCAGATGAGACAGTAATTAATGCGATGTACGGCTTGGCGTGGTAAACAAGGTGACGATTGAGGTCGCCTTTGTCGTTTTGTGTGAACGGGCCGGCAGTATGGGCCCATTAACCTCATTTTGCGCGCCTCGCTCTATACAACCTCACCCCCCTCTCATTTTTCACTTCTCTTCTCTTTTACTCAGGCGGTTATTTGTGCTAAGCGAGTGATTCCGGTGATCTTCGTTAGTTTTCCGGTGAATTCTCCGACAGCACGTTTTTTAAGGTAATTTATACTTAGTCTTTTTCCAAGTATAAATATGTCTCTTCTCTCTGTCTCCGAGTCGTCTTCTTCTTGGTCCGAGCCCTCCCTTGAAGTTGCCGAAGCCCAGACTCCGAGTCACCCAGATAAGGGCAAGAAGGTATCTGGCCAGGACACAATCGTGGAGGATCCGAAATGCATGGGGGAGTTCGGCAGGTTGTCGGGGCCACTGACCGGGCTTCACAGAGTTCGAGAGCTTCCGGAGGAGCACTCCGAGCAAATTGTTCACGGGAGGGGGAGGACTTTCGAGGAGAATGCGGCGAGGGAGACGACCGAGGCGGATGAGACGGTGTCGATCCTCCGCGAAGAGGACTTGGGAGTGATCCGGGACTGTTTCCACATCCCGAAGGAGTACGAGCTTATGCTGCCGGGTCCCGAGGTTAGGGCCAACTCGCCGCTGCCAGTGACCATGTGTTGCTGGCCGGTTGACGCCTTTATCGCCGGGGCTCGGCTACCTCTCCATCCGTTCGCTACCCTCGTTCTGAGGTGGTTTGGGGTCAGCCCCATCCAACTTATGCCGAACGCATGGAGAGTCATAAACAGCTTCGTACTTCACTGCCAAGCTACTAGGATCGAGCCGGAGCTAAATGTACTTCAGACGATCTATCGGCTTCATCAAGGGAACCGGTCGGAGTTCCGGTACTATTTGGCTCCGAGGCATGGCGGTAGGCTCGTCATATGCCCCGACTCTATCAAGCACTGGCGCGAAAAGTTCTTGATAGTGCGGAGTGCGGAGGCCTGGCCTATCCCTTCCAATTGGATGGAGGAGGTGCCGAAGAGGCTGAAGGCACTGCCCAAGCTTCGCCCTGAAGAAGAAGAGGCAGTTCGGACACTTCTCGATCGGTCGAAGTATGATTGGAAGGAGCTGACCAAGGATGTCTTGTTTAGGGGAGGGCTCTGCCGCGTAGATCCCAGTACGCGGCTTCTTTTATGCTTTTATGCTTTGTTTTTCATACTTTATTTTCCTTGAGTTGTATTGTGCTAACAAACTTTGTCTTTAATGCAGAGGCGATGGACTACGATGCGGTGCTGGCTTTGAGAGCAGGCCTCGCTAGTAAGGCGCCGAAGAAGCGCAAGAGGGTGGCCACTAAGTTGCCGACCCCGAAGACTCCGCGGGTCACGGAGGCGGTCGAGGAGGTGGAGACACTCGGTAGCCCGGCCGTTGCCGATGCAGGTGCCTCGGCGTCAACTGGGGTCGGCGAGTTCCCCATCGCCGCAGCCCTGGGGATGTCAACCACCCCGTTGTCAGTGGTGGCCGAGGAGCTCCTGACCGAGGAGCACAAAAGGATCCACGTTCCGGACTGGCAAGTTCGGAAACACGGCGGATTCCTAGGCAACTCCCTGGCGAGTATGCAGGCAGTCAAACACCTGGCGACGTCGAAGGATCGCGCTGCCATGGAGGCCGGGCAAGAAGGTGACGACGTCATCGAGATTGCTCGCTCGGCCGTCCCGGTAAGTATTGTACTTTTGCTGTTCACTAATCCTTCTTAGGCCTAATTTCACTAACTCTTTTAATGCCTCGTCTCCTGTCGCAGATCATTGTCCATTTTGGTCACCTCACGGAGAGGTTGACGGCTCTGGAGAAGGAGCTGAAGTAAGAGTCCGACCAAGCTCGAAAGGAGAAGGCTCGGATGGGGAACGAGCTCGACAAGCTCACGGTCGAGTTCGAAGGGAAGACGGCGAGGGTCGAGTCCCTCGAGGCTCAGGTCGCAAAACTGGAGGGCGATCTTCTTCGCCAGAAGGAGGAGGCGACCAAGCAATTGGCCGAAGCGGCGGAGGCCAAGGCCGCCGCTGTGAAGGCGGAGGAGGACGCGACGATGGAGAAGGCACAGGGTTTCCTCGCCCAAAATATGGCCAGAGCCTACGCCGAAGCCATCGCCCGGGTGACGAAGGCGTACCCTGACGTGGACTGCTCGGGATGGAGACTGTTCCCGGGCCACGTCGAGGGCTTCGACCCCGAATCAAAGGGGGAAGAAGAAGAAGGGGAGGACGAAGTCGAGACTGAAGTCGAAGTCATCGCCGAGGCCTCGGAGTCAGTGGTAACCCCGCTGGCAGTGGTGACCCCTTCAGAGACGTCGACCCCCGCCCACTCTCGCCGCCCTGGGAAAGAGGTCGCGCCCTGACTCCGCTCGCTTTTTATTTTCTTCTGTTCTTCTCTTTTTTCTTTTTTTTTGTAATGCCTAATCGCGGACTGGCCACCGCTTTTTGTAATGAATGAAAACGTCTTTTTGGGCTCGACTGTGTCTCTCTATCTTTTCTCAAGAATTTTTGAATTTTGGCTAAGTGTAGGAGTTCGGCAATGTGTTTGAGAATTTGTTGTTTGCTTCGACTTCTTTTCAGCTTGCGGTGGTGACTCAGGCCGTCGAGCCTACTGGCTCGGGGGACAACACTCGTCCCGAGGTCGGCTTAGGAGCGACGAAGCTGTGCTTGGCGAGGTGCCGGGAGCGGCTCTATGAAGTCGAGCTGGGATTGCGCAGAGCCAAAAGCGAGCGGAACCATCTTCAGCTCATCCTGGGTCGGCGAGACATCGAGATCCGGCGACTTGAGAGCAGGATCGCCGAGATGACCCCTTTAGGAGAGGATGAGGGTTCGTCGACTGCATTTAGCTATGGCCTTCGGATCAAGTGCATTCACCACACCTTATCCAAAATAACAGCGGAGAGGGACGATCTGCTTTCTGAGATCCGCCACCTGCAAACTGTAGAGACGGAGCTTCGGACGGAGGGAGAGGGACTAACGGCCGAGGTGGCCAAACTGACGACCGAACGGGATGAACTGACGGCCGAGGTCGACGCCCTAAAGAGAGCCACGGTAGACAAGAGCATCGAAGTCACTCATCTTCGCCGTCTTATCGCGAGTCGCTCCGGCGTCCCGAGCTCCGCGATACCTCCTCGCTTCGAGGTCGATGTCAAAGATGACTCTCTGAGGGAATGGATCTCAGAGCTGGAGGTGGAGGTGGTTCGTCTTAAACCGCGTTCGGGGCCGATCAATGTGAGGAGCACTTCATGTACTCGCGCGGAGAGCGATCGGGGCATCACGTTTTATGAGCTCGCGACCCGTCCGCCTATCGGCCATCCTAGTCCGGGGGATGCGCAAAGTGCTGTGGCCATTTCATCGAGCGGATCATCCGTCGGAGCGGCTGCTAGGAGCGGTGCCGAGGACACGTCTCAGTTTGCTGGTATGGGGTCGAGCTCCGGAGATAAACGTCGCCGCCCTCGAGTGTCCTTGAAGCGGAACACCCCTGCGCCACGGGGGCGTTGAAGATCTTGTTTTTGAAGCCTTTGTATTTAGCCTAAGTATAACAAGTCGGCATTGTAACTTTTGCTTTTTAACGCCTTGTAATCTTGTTGCATGGAAGAGGTGCGTTGTACTGCGTCCCAATTCTTAATAATATTTCTTTCTTAGGCTTGCATGTTCTTTGTAGCTCTGTGTAGTTGTTTTGTTTGTGACTGTGTTCGTCGTGCTGAGGTCCCTGAGCTAGTCTTTTGCTCGTGTGGGGGTCGACGACATGAGCGTTCGGCCAGTGGTGCGGAGCTGTGCTTCGGTCACTCAATCTCGCGAACTTGCGAGATGAGTCGAACTTCGCTTAACAGTGAGCTCGCGGAGTGCGGTCACTAGAGTAGTGAAGAGCAAAAGCAGAGAGATGTAAACAATTTTTTTCAAGTAAAATATGAAAAAGCTTTCTTTATTGATGACTAGTGATCGGCTGCTTCTAAAGTTGCAAGCCGTTATTACAAGAGAGAAATAAAAGAAAAACAGTACAAGTAATAGGAGAGGAACGGTTCGACATCTTGAAAATACTTAGAGAGGCGTTGGTGCTCTCTCTTGGTATTTTAGAAGATGGTCGGCATTCCAGGTCCTAGGGATCTCTCTGCCTTCGAGGTCTTCTAGTCTGTATGTCCCGGGGCGGACTACTTTGGCGATCTTGTAAGGTCCCTCCCAATTCGGGGCCAATTTGCTCTTCTGTCCTGGGAATGAGATGGCTAACTTTCTGAGGACCAGGTCCCCTTCTTTGAGGTCCATAGGGCGGACTCTTTTGTTGTATGCCAACTCGATCCTTCTTCGGTAGCTTTGTTGACGAATGGCAGCTCTTTCTCGGATCTCATCTATCAGGTCTAGATTTGCTCGGAGCTCTCTGGCATTTTGCTCTTCTTCATAAGCTATTAGACGAGGAGAGGGTATTCCGACTTCTAGGGGGATGATGGCCTCGGACCCATAGGTGAGATTAAATGGGCTCTCCTGTGGGGGTCCGTTTTGTGGTGCGGTAGTTCCACAGCACGTTGGGAAGCTGATCGACCCATAAGCCTTTGAAACATTTATCCAACCTCTTCTTAATGCCGGAGAGGATCTGTCGGTTAGCATTTTCGACTTGGCCATTCGACTGGGGATGAGAAACGGAGGAAAACCGGTGCTGGATGGCAAGGTCTTCGCATAGAGCTCGGAAGGCAGCCCCGGTGAACTGGGTTCCATTGTCTGTTATCAGGACCCGAGGGATGCCGAATCGGTAGATCATGCTCTTCCAAAAGAACTGAACAACCTTGTTCTCGGTGATCGTGGCCAAGGGCTCGGCCTCTATCCATTTTGAGAAGTAGTCGATTGCCACGAGTAAGAATTTGAACTGGCCGGGAGCTGGTGGAAATGGCCCTAGTAAATCCATCCCCCACATTGCAAAGGGGATTGGACTTGATAGGGAAGTGAGTGGAGCTTGTGGGAGGCGTCGGATTTCGGAGTACTTCTGATAGGAGCTGCATTGCCGAACGTGCCGTTCGGCGTCTCATAGGAGAGTGGGCCAGAAATATCCGTAATTCAACACTTTGCGGGCTAGAGCTCTGGACCCCGAATGTGCCCCGTCGATGCCCTCATGAAGTTCTTGCAGGGCGTAGTCGGCTTGCCCAGGGGAGAGGCATCTCAGGTACGGCTTGCCGTCTACCTGTGTGAAAGAGCGTTTATATAGGATACCTCCGATTAGTGTGTAACGCTCAGCTCGGGTTCTCACTCTTCGAGCTTACTTGGGATCCTCGGGGAGGAGTCCGTCCCTTAAGAATTCGACGAGGGGTTTCATCCAGTTATCTTCAAGCAGGACAGGCAGCGACTCTATAGAGTCGGAAGTTTCATCCTCTATACTTGGCTTCAGGAGAACCTCTATCAAGACGGTCTGCTCGAGACCTTGAAGGGAGGAAGAGGCTAGTTTGGAGAGGGCGTCGGCCTGAGCATTTTCTTCTCGTGGTATTCGTTGGATGAGGGCTTCTTCAAACAGTGCCATGAGGCTCCTGACCTTGGCTAAGTATTTAACCATCCTATCGTCACGTGCTTCATACTCGCCGAGGACCTGATTTACGACTAGCTGAGAGTCGCTAAAGATCCGGAGCCGTTGTGCCCCCGCATTGCGAGCCATTCCAAGGCCGGCTATGAGTGCCTCATATTCTGCTTCGTTGTTCGAGGCCTTGAAGTTGATACGGAGGGAGTATTGGAGGATGAAGTCATCTGGGCCTGCCAGAATGACCCCGACTCCGCTTCCCTCATTGCAGGAGGATCCATCCACATAAACCGACCAGACAGGCGGTCCCTTCATTGCTTGGCTGAATTCGGGGATGGTACTTTCAACTATGAATTCTGCTAAGGCCTGAGCCTTGATCGCGGTCCGGGGCTGATAAGTTATATCATGCTGGCTCAGCTCGATAGACCACTTCATAAGGCGACCCGAGGTCTCTGGCTTGTGGAGGACCTGTTTCAGCGGTTGGTCGGTAAGGACGACTACCGAATGGGACTGAAAATACGGGCGAAGCTTTCTTGCGGCCATCACCAGGGCATAAGCCATCTTTTCTATTCTCGGATAGCGGAGCTCGGCATCCCGAAGTACCTTGCTCACATAGTAGATGGGCTTTTGAGCCTGGTCTTCTTCCCTCACTAAAACAGCACTGAGGGTCTGCTCGGAGGCTGCCAGGTAGAGGTAGAGGGGTTCGCCAGGAATTGGTTTGCTGAGGAGGGGAGGATTGACAAGGTAAGCCTTGAGCTGGTCGAACGACTCCTGTTGCTATTGACCCCATTCGAAACCTTTAGTCCCTCTGAGGGCCTTGAAGAAGGGGAGGCATTTCTCCCCGAACTTCGAGAGAAAGCGCCCTATGGCAGCTAGGCGGCCCGTTAACCTCTGAACTTCCTTAACATTCTTGGGAGGGGCCATGTCTAATATGGCCTTGATTTTCTCAGGGTTTGCTTCAATTCCTCGTTAGCTGACCATGAAGCCGAGGAACTTTCCTGACTAGACACCGAACGCACACTTGTTCGGATTGAGTCTCATGCTGTGCTTTCTCAGAACATCAAACGCCTCCTGTAGGTCAGTCACATGATTGGCTCCTCGGATGCTTTTTACGAGCATGTCGTCAATATACACCTCCATATTACGGCCGATTTGAGCTTGGAAAACCTTGTTGACGAGGCATTGGTATGTGGCGCCTGTATTTTTCAAACCGAAGGGCATAACCCTGTAGCAATAGAGGCCCTGATCGGTCACAAATGATGTCTTCGGGATATCCGCGGGGAACATCCGGATCTGGTTGTAGCCTGAGAAGGCGTCCATGAAGCTGAGGAGTTCATGTCCCGAGGTGGCATCAATCAGAGTGTCAATACTCAGAAGAGGGAAGGGATCCTTGGGGCAGGCCTTGTTGAGGTCGGTAAAATCGATGCAAATCCTCCAAGTCCCATTGGACTTCTTCACCATTACTACATTCGACAACCACTCGGGATAGTTCACCTCTTGTATGAACCGGGCCTTCAAGAGCATGTCCACCTCCTCTTTTATAGCTAACTGGCGCTCGGGGGCGAACTTGCGCCTCTTCTGTTGAACCGGTTTGGACCCCGGAACAATGCTGAGGTGGTGGACCAAGAGCTCTTCGGAAATTCCGGGCATATCTGCAGCTGACCAAGCAAAGAGGTCTCGGTTCCTTCGGATGCACTGGACTATGTCTGAGCATAGGACGGATGGGAGGGTCTTGCTAACAAAGAACTTTCGGCTTGGGTCTTGCTCAGAGAAGAGCACTTCCTCCAATTCATCCACCGGCTCGGACGTTGGCCGAGCAGCATCTTGAGGGATTTCCAGAGTTTCTAGGGAGAGGACTGGACCGAGGGTAGAGGTCATATAGCACTTACGGGCCGTTTCCTGATTGCCTTTTACTTCCCCTACTCCGGTCCGAGTGAGAAACTTCATCTTGAGGTGATAGGCGGATGGGACTGCTTCAAGGGCAGCGAGGCCGGGCCGACCCAAAATGATGTTGTAGGCTGCAGGGACATCCACGACCATAAAATCCATGGGCTCCGTTCGGGTAGTAGGAGTTTTGCCAGCGGTTACGTCGAGGGTGATCACCCCTTCGATAGTCACTGGCACTCCCGTGAACCCATGGAGCGTGTAGCCGGCGGGCTTGAGTCTATCTCGGGAGAGTTTGAGGCCTTTCAAAGCAGCGAGGAAAAGGATGTTAACGGAGCTGCCATTGTCCACTAGGATCCTCTCCACTTTGAAGTTTGCCATGTGGAGGTTGATGACGAGTGCGTCACAATAGGGGGTGCGGACACCTTCAAGATCTTTGTCTGAGAATGTGACGGGCACTCTGAGGCCTTTGGGAGGAGCGGTGGCGCGAACCGAATTGACTTCTCTTATAAATGCCTTTCGAGAGGAGTTTGAGGAGCCCCCCATTGGGCCCCCATGAATGAGGTGTAGGACACGCTCCTCTTCGAAGTCGGGCGTTTCATCGGGTTCAGGACACTTGTTAGCCCCCCGAGGAGGGAAAGAAAGGTCGGCTCGGTCCTTTCTTACGAATCTGGTCAGCTGCCCCCTCTGGATGAGGGCTTCTATCTCATTCTTCAAGGCCCGACAATCGTTGGTGTCGTGACCATGGTCCCGATGATAACGGCACCACTTCTCTTTGTCCCTCTTCTTGCCAGGGGTGTTCATTTTTGGTGCAGGAGGTATCACCCCCTCCTTCTCAACTTCCATGAGAATTGTGGAGATATTGGCATTAAGGGGAGTAAATTTTTCGAATCTGGGGGAAGGTCGGCGCTGGCCGGCATTATCCTTCTGGAGCTTCTTGGCTCCTTCCTCTTCTGTTCCCTTTCTCTTAAACCCGGAGGAAGACCCCTCCAAGTTGGGGCGGTGCTCAGCTTCTTCGGCCCGAATATACTTTTCGCTCCGGAGGAGGAGGTCAGAGAAGTTCTGTGGGGGTTTCTTGGCGAGGGAAGAGCGGAGGTTGGAATTGAGGACATTGGATTGAAATGCTGCTGCAGCGACCGACTGGTCGAGGGATGCTATGGACCTGGCTTCAGCTGTGAACCTCTTCACATAGTCTCTCAGCTTTTCACCCTTCTTCTGGTGGAGGTACAGTAGCGAGATGCTGGTCTTCTCAGTTCTACGGCTACTTACAAAATGGGTGACGAAGAGGGTCTCGAATTGCTCGATGGAGAATATTGAGGATGGGGCAAGGCGAGAGTACCATTCTCGAGCTGGGCTCTTGAGAGTTGCGGGTTTACAGAGCAGAGCATCGGACGCTTGATGGATGAGCATGTGGGTCTTGAAGCTTTCGATGTGATCGACTGGGTCAGTTTCCCCAGAATAAGTCTCGAATTGAGGAGGCTTGAAGCCGATTGGTACAGGTGCATCCATTATGGTTCAGGAAAAAGGAGGTCTGCTAGGACGAAGAGTCCTTCCTCTAAGCTCTTCTTCTCGGTCTAACTGACCCAAGCGCCTCTCCATCTCATGGAGACGGCGGTATACAGCGTCATCCCTTTGACGGTAATCAGCCGAGCCTCTAGACTCGTCTTCGTACGAGGGAGAGCGGGGGTTACGACGATGGTAGCTCCTGGAGCGGCGAGGACTTTGCATATGCCGGGAGTTGCTAGGAGCTGGAGGTGGAGTTGGGGACCGTCGGCGAGGACTTCGGACCGGAGGAGGAGAGGGGATCTTGGGAGCATTGGTGTTGGGACGGAGATTGAGAGCTTGTAGGACGGTTGCTTGAAACTGCTGGAACTCGGCACGGGTGATGGGTGCCTCATCGTTCCTATGATGGTGCCGACCGGCAGGGGAAAGGGGTCTTCTCCTGTGATGCTCGGGGGATTCTCTCCGGCCCCTTCGGATAGGGGACCTTCTGTTGTCTCGGCGGTGAGGATATCGCTCATCCGGACGGTGTTGGTGGGAGGCTCCCTCTCGGGCCCGCTTTTCATCCAGACGGCGGCAAAAATCCTCATCCTTCTGCCGATTGAGGATGGTGTTGCGAAGGTCGGAAGCTCGGGGGTTATGGGAGGCCATAGAGTCCGAAGAGGCGTTATGGATGGAGACGTGGTCCGGATGGAGAGGCTGTTTCTGCGGATTGGGACCCTTAGGAGGTTGTTGGTTCTGAGGAGGAGGCAGGTCCTGTTGGAGTGGGTCTTCCGCTTGAGGAGGAAGTTGCCCCTGCTGCGGAGCGGGTTGGATGGGAATTTCTTGTTGCTGATTGGGGTTGGATCCTCGGTTGGACCCTCTTGATCTGGCTTTCCTAGGCGGCATGGCTAGAGAAGATCTGTTCCGCGGGAAGAGGGGAGGTTGCTATTCGTTAGTTTCCCACAGACGGCGCCAATCTGTTGCCGCTAAATCTGGTGTGGGGGCAAACAGATAGTATTTGTGGATTCTTAGGAAAACTGAATAGCAAACCTGTATACCTGTTCCGTCGGAGTTTGACGCTGACTCCTGCCGTACACCTGCAAAAAGTGCGAGACACCGGGGTTGTTCCCGGCGACGCACCCTCCGACGCTCAAGTCAGTAATCAGGAAAGATTATGAAGGAGCGTAAAAACTGGCAAAAGATTGATTACCTCTTAATGGAGATGGATGGGGGGTATTTATAGGCGCCGCTGGGATCAGATTAGGAATGTAATCCATGTGGTTGGATAAGGAATGTAATCCCTAATTCCCAGTAAAAAGATAGACATGAATCAGGGCCGTTGATTAGGATCTAATCAGAAACCCTAATCCTATCCTTTCTGGACCGGGTTTGCTGCGGGTTGAGACCCGCACCCAGTTGAGATGGATCCGTTCGCGGGTTAGTGGGTTTCCAAGAAGGAGAACCGGTACCCGCTTCAGACCCATTGGTAGGTGAAATTACCGTTTTACCCCTGGGCTTCAAGATTCGTGCCCGATTTGGATGGTTCCGATTAAACCCCATTTTTAGCCATATCACTTATTTACTAAATGAGCAAGTTGCTCATACCCCCTTTTCCCATATATATATATATATATATATATATATATATATATATATGGGTTTTGCTCAATTGAAAATGAGTTCGTTTTCAATGGGTTGGAAAACACCCATCTCAGCCATCCGATCACCCTTGATCACGATCAGCGGCTATGATCGAAACCCACTAAAGTCTCCCACTAACGAAGTGAAAAGCGGAGGGGTAATTTCGTCAATCCACGCCAAAAAATGTTTGGGACTTAGCATTTTTTTGGCGTCAAGTTTTTTTTGTCGAAAAAATTACTTAGGCCGTTGTTGGAAACAACGGCCTAGGTTGTTTTTTTATAAAAAAAAACATACCTTGGCCGTTGTTTCCAACAACGGCCTAGGTATGTACAAGTGTTTTTCCAAACATTTGTACACACTCAGGGCTTCATCTCCCTCACTTCATCACAAACACTATCTCTCTTTCTCTCGAGCTCCCGATACCCATCCCCAAACCCTAGTTCACTCTCCCAACCCGTTTGGCATCGATTTCTTTGCCTTCTCGATCTCCGCCCCTTGTGGAAAGCTCCCTATCTCTCTCTTCCTCTCCCCAATACAGCAAACCCTAACTTCACATCCAAATTCCCAAATCATCTAAACCCTAGCACAAATTGTCTTCCTTTGTCTACAACCGCGTGCAGCGGCTTCTAACATCTTCGCCAACTCTCTATCACTCTCTCTTTAGACTAGGTATTTTCTTAATCCCAATTTACTATAATTAACTCTTTGAATTTATTGATTTTTTTTCAATTTTGGAGTTGGTTTTTTTGGTATTATGCGTAGTAGTGTAGTCTATAATTTAGAGAGTATATAATTAGCTCTCATCTTGTATGTTGTGTACATTTTGTTGACATTTTCGTAGATGTAGTGGTAGTTGTAGTGGTGGAATATAGGAGATGAAAAAATTCAATTTGTACGAGTAGGTCGGACTCGCCGCGTAGAAGGTAACAGAACTTGTAAAGGCGATTTCCGTCTCACGATTTGTGAGATACGTTCGTTTATCATTTCAATTCAATACAACGGATATAAAGTGATACACGGCCGTATCTTTCAAACCGAGAGTCAAAACTCACCTCTGCAAGTTCCGGCGACTCGTGTTTAGTGTGCCAGAGGTGACGCCCAAATTTAGGAAATAAGTTTATCATTTTTGTTATTTTGACGCCTATATAAAAAAACCTTTAACCCACCTCGGAACTTGTGGAATACGTTATGAGGTGAAAATAGCTTAAACGAAGTCCAAATAATACGAAACTTTGCGAGTAGGTTGGTCTCACCACTCACAAGTCATACCAACCTGGACATGCGAGTTCCGACCCGCGGTTTGCGAGATACGTCTATGTATCGCTTTCCGCTCAGTTTTCAATAGTGAAAACGATACACGGCCGTATCTTTCAAACCGTGGTTCGGAACTCCCATGTACTAGTTGCGTTGGCCTGTGTGCGGGGATCCCAACCCAAAGTCGGATTTTTTGGATTTTTTGCTTCTCGTTTATGTTGTTTTTACGCGTATATGAAAATACTTCAATACACCTCGAATTTTTTTTAGTACGGTCGCAATACAAAAATGCTTAAACGAAGTCGAAAAAATTCGAAACGGTGCACGTAGGTTCGTCTAACCATTCACAACGTAACGAAACTTGTATTTGCGAGTTCTGACCCACGGTTTGCGAGATACGTCAATGTATCGCTTCCCGCTCTATTTTAAAGAGTGAAAGTGATACACGAGCGTATATTTCAAACCGTGGGTCGGAACTCATTTCTACAAGTTGCGTTGGCTTGTGTTTGGTGTGCCCTAGTTGTCGGCGAAATTTAGGGACTTTTGCATCTCGTTTGTATTGTTTTGACGCGTATAAGCGAACTCTTGAAATTTTTTCATGTCGTTGGTTTATGTTTGGTAATTTTCGGCAAGTAATTAGTTTCATATATGCAAACTTTATTACAGAGAAATGGCCAGAACGAGGAGAACCGGAAGGGGAAGGACATTCCAGGAAGCACGGGGGGAACATTCCACAGAGAATGTGAGAACTAATAACTTGTATTGTCCCTAATTTTATATTTAGTGATATTTATTTTAGACTAATAATAATTATATTTTTTGGTTCGTGTAGGTTGGTGCATCCTCTTCGATGACAGGACGTCGTGGTCCAGGACCAATAAATCCCGGCGAACTGACCTTGCAAGATCGCCACAGATCCACAGATCCACGGAAGTGTGGGGTGGGACGACGCGTAAGTGTAATTTCCGCACCACGAGACCATGAGGGTGCATCCACGTATTGTCGAGCACCTTGTAGCAGCCGGTTTCTATGGAATAAGCATGATGGGGAATGTTAAACTCGACCGAGCACTTCTCTCGGCACTCGTGGAGCGCTGGAGGCCAGAGTCGCACACGTTCCATCTACCGGTCGGAGAGATGACGGTGACGCTACAGGATATAGCGATGATATCCGGTCTTCCAGTAGATGGGTTTGCCGTGACGGGCAATATTAACTTTGATAAAATAGAGATGTGCAACGAACTGCTCGGTACAGAGTTTGTTGAGTCGGCTGCGGAAGACGATACCATTTTCCAAGGACAATCAATCCGACTATCTTGGTTGAAGGGACATTTTGATGGGACGCTGACCAACGAATCGCCCGACGACTATGTACAGTCCTACACCAGAGCCTACATTCTAACGGTGATCGGAGGGGTTCTATTGCCTAACTCATCGGGCGATACGGTACACCTCATGTACCTACGATTGCTCGCCGACCTAGGCTTAGCTGGCCGGTACAGCTAGGAAAGCTGCGCGTTGGCAACGCTATACAGGGCGTTGTGTCATGTAGCGCTAGAATCATCAGAAATGACCGGACCGATGGTTTTGTTACAGATTTGGTCCTGGGAGCGACTGCACTTGGGTCGTCCCCGCATTAGGAGACCCAAGGATGGTTGGATGGCCCAACCTGAAGATCCTGCTATGTTAGCACCATTAGGGGTATATTGGGCTGGTACAAGGAGTTACAAAGACAACCCTAAGGGTGTAATAACGTACTACAGAGATGAGTTCGACCAACTACGTGAAGAGTTCGTGATTTGGGCGCCGTATACACCTGAGCGTATGGGAAGACTACCGCCAATATGCACCACCGGGTCACAATTGTGGCTGACGACGGCTCCCCTCATCAACTTCGGTATAGTCGAGCATCCGCGACCGGAAAGAGTCCTTCGTCAGTTCAATCTTCAACAAGATAGTCCCCCAAGCTACGCAAACCTATACGATCATGAGTTACACGCCGTTAGGGGTACCGGCCGCATGCCTACTCATGATTGGGCAGATTATCATCGTGTTCACGTTGCAGAATGGAACGAGCAACGGTTTGAACTTGTACTCGTCAATGTTCCAGAGTACGATTGAAGATTGCAAGGAAAGTACATGACTTGGTTCTGACAATATACACATTTGTACATCTCTCCCGATACAGTACTACCTGCTGGTATCCAACGAGAAATTGAGGAGAGGGAGATTGAACCATTACCCGCATATTCCAGTTCACAACCCATGTTCCAACCGAAGGCCACAACTATACGTACAGTGGTAACTTCAATCTTCATATTTATTTTAATGTTCTTTATACATGAAGTTCATGAATTCTTTCAATTATTTAATTTGTGTAATTATTTTTGTTGGTTTTTTCTGATTTAGATTGATAACACGATGGACATGGCAAAAGAAAGCGCGGAGGTACTAAAAAGTAATGTGGGCACGCCTATGAAGAGTTTCGCTCGGAGGATGCTCCTTGGATGTCGTAGCAATATGGATGCTTTGGGATGTGCCGAACGTTTGGATCGAGCATTACACGGACCGAGGGGGGGCCGACGTAAAAGTGTGATGGGTAGGCCAGCTTCATTGATGGGGCAACGGGACCGTGAGATCAGAGAACGACAAGGTTCAACTTCACATCCATCTCACGAACAAGCGCAAGATGAAGAGAGTGGGGAGAGGGTTGTCGGAGACGTACAACAAGAGGAGGGTGGATCTGAACAAATCCCCGACTCGCCAACCACGTTGAGCGCCGAAACCCTACTCGGAAGAGGCGAGCACCACAGCATTACACGCCCGGTGCTTAGCCAATGCATTTTGGAGATTGTAATTTTTGTTTATTGATTTTGTGGGTTTTAACCTGTTGTAACTAATTATTGGAAAATGTGGTTCTTAAGTGTAAGTGTATTTGATGTTGTTGTTATTAATTTCTAATAGTCAATTATGGTGGGTAATTTTGGCGGTTGTATATATGAATTTAGTCGGAGAATGTAGGTGATGGCAAAGTGTTTGGAATTTGGTGATATTTTCAAGTGTAGCAGCTTCAGCTGCTCTGTATAAATGTTGATTTTTTTTTGTTTTTAAACCTAAGTTGTTGCCCCAAACAACGGCCTAGGTTATAGAAAATTTGTCTTGCTCCAGTTTATAGATATACCCAAGGCCGTTGTTGGAGACAACGGCCTAAGTTGTAGTAGGAAAATATACAAAATTTATCTTGCTCACTGACTTGTTGGCTTTAAAAATAGCCAACAAGTCAGAGAGCAGCTCCAGTTTATAGATATACCCAAGGCCGTTGTTGGAGACAACGGCCTAAGTTGTAGGTGAAAAAAATAGAAAATTTGTCTTGCTCTCTGACTTGTTGGCTTTAAAAATAGCTAACAAGTCAGAGAGCAGCTCTAGTTTATAGATATACCCAAGACCGTTGTTGGAGACAACGGCCTAAGTTGTAGGTGAAAAAAATAGAAAATTTGTCTTGCTCTCTAACTTGTTGGCTTTAAAAATGGCCAACAAGTCAGAGAGCAGCTCCAGTTTATAGATATACCTAAGGCCGTTGCTGGAGACAACGGCCTACGTTGTAGGTGAAAAAAATAGAAAATTGTGTGCTTCTCTCTGACTTGTTGGCTTTAAAAAGAGCCAACAAGTCAGAGAGAAGCTCCACTTTATTGTTTACACCCAAGGCCGTTGTTCGAGATAACGGCTTAGGTTATACGCCAAAAAGACAGCATTTGGAATGCTCTCGACTTGTTGGTATTTAAAAATAGCAACTGGTTAAAGAACCCCTCAATATAATGTACATACTGTAGGCCGTTGTCTCCAACAACGGCCTTAGTTTATAGGCCAAAAATTAATTGGTTGTTTGCATTTTCCAATTTTCTTTTCACCCTTGACGAACAATCTCTGTGGAACTTTATACAAAAGACAGATGAGAACTTGGCTTGTATAACAATATTAAAAAAAAATTTAAAAATTTGACTACACCTAACTAACCACTACATAATCACGTTGTTTTAATATGTACATAACAACTCAGAAAATATTTTTAAAAAAAACTATTTGATTCATTAGTGTTAGGGTTAGGGTTAGGGTTAGTGCTAAAGGGGGTTAAGGGTAGGGTTAGGGTTATTGTAAGGTTAGTGGTTTGGTTTGGCTTCATTGTAGGGGTTAGGGTAGGATTATTTATAGTTGGGAGTAGATAGGTAATAAGTTTCCAGTAGAGAGTTTATGAATATTTAAGTTCTATCATTAATGACATGTGTCTCTCCACTCTTTACGTGCATTGCCTTCTGAACTCTACAAAATAGACGTTCATATGAATGTTTTTTTGTTTATATTTTTTATTCAATTCCATTTTTAGGCACGTAACTAAAGAATATATTATATTTTTTGGTTTTTTTTGGTTATATATTATTAATTTTTTGAGTAATAATATATAATGTACAAAATCGTTTTACGTTGTTTACAATGAAAACGTTCCCGAAGACATTTACCATACATGCAACTGGGAAGAATTCCACGAGATTGGGAAGAAGAGGTGTGATCACATGTAGTAGAACAAGTTCATTATGGAAAAAATCAATAAGGTAAAAACCCGCATGTAAAGGAAAAACCACATGTAGCTCCCCACATGTGGACCATACTTGGAAAAAACCACATGTTCAATATGGGAAAAACCTAAATTTCATCACAATATATGGGGGAAAACCATATGTATATTCCCACATGTAGTGTAAGACCAAAATTAAAAAATTCACAGGTACATCACCACATGTAGTTTTTCCATTTTTTGCACTCTTCCGAAAACACTCTCCTAAAATTCAAAAATCCATCTCCGAATATCAAAAATATAACCACGTAATTATGATGGACAAGAAGAAATCAAAAATTTAAAAAGTGTCGGTTCGTTGTTTGAGCGGAGAGTAATCAGATCAAACTACTTGGCCAACAAGAACTGGATCTGACTTTTTTTTTGGGAAACCGTAACAGAATATGCCACAAGTATATTTGACCACATGTATAAACCAATGTGACAAGTATCCCAAAAAAGTTCATAGATTACTCTCAAACACTACATGTAAACTATTGCTTATGTGGAAATTTGGGATGTGGAATCTCGTCGTGAAGTAATTGTGTGCAGTTATTCGAGACACTTTGAAAGGTGGAAGTAATGGGCAAATAAACATGCAACTGGGATAGTTATTGTATACACTTCAATATGGAAAAAACCTAAACTACATCACCACATGTACCTCCCCACATGTACCCTAAATATGGGAAAAATCATGTGTACATCCCCACATGTAGTTTAAGGCCAAAATTGAAAAATTCACATGTGGATATCAAAAATATCCAATAATTATGATGGGCAAGAAGAAATCAAAAATAAAAAAGATTCGGTTCGCTTTTGAACGGAGAGTAATCAGATCAAAATACTTGGCCATCAAGAACTGGATCTGATTATTTTCGAGAAAAAATGGTCTAAATAGGGACCATCATGTATTGGGAAACCGTAACAGAAAACCACATGTATATTTGACCACATGTATAAACCAATGTGAAGAGTATTCCAAAAAAATTCATAGATTACTTTCAAACACTACATGTAAACTGTTGCTTCTGTGGAAATTTGGGATGTGGAATCACGTCGTGAAGTAATTGTGTGCAGTTCTTCGAGACACTTTGAATGGTGGAAGTAATGGGCAAATAAATAAATATACCTATACGATATACAAGTGTAGATTATCTATCTTTTGTATAAATTTTCACAGAGATTGTGCGTAAAGAGTAAAGAGAATATTGTATAAATTCCAAAAATTTCATACCTAGGCCGTTGTTGAAGATAACGGCCTAAGGTATTTAACCTTAGCCGTTGTCTGCAACAACGGCCTTGAACCCTAGGCCAAAAGGAGATAAATTGGGGTGTTCTCGACTTGGCTAGGATTAGGATTAGGGTAACAAGTTTGGTAATTAGTGTTAAAGGGGGTTACGGGAAGGATTAGGGTTAGCGGGGGTCAGGGGTTTGGTTAGGGTTATTGTAGGGTTAAGGTTATTGCAAGAAAAACATTTGTGGTAAAATCTGATTTTGATTTATCATTGATGTGGCTAAAAATGGGGTTAAATCGGAACCGTCCAGATTGAGCACGAATCTTGAAGCTTAGGGGTAAAACGGTAATTTCACATACAAATGGGTCCGAAACGGGTACTGGGTCTCCTTCTCACAGATCCAATAACCCACAAACGGATCCACTCCAACTGGGTACAGGTCCCGACCCAAGACAAACCCAAACCAGCAAGAGGAAAATCAGGGTCACTGATTTGACCGAATCAACGAGCCTGATTCGCTCTCACCGGGAATCAGGGGTCAGTTTCCTAAACAGATTGGGAGGATTTTACTCCTGACAGTTACACAGAAAATTAGGTCCCTAATGACTCCCATGGCGACTATAAATACCTCCCACCTACCACTGTGACCAGGTAATCACTCTTTTTCCACCTTAAGCTCTTTCTTAATCATCACTGGTTACTGACAAGAGCATCGGAGGGTGCGTCGCCGGAATCAACCCCGGTGTATCGCACTTCCTTGCAGGTAGCGGCAGGAATCAGAAGGCTTGGATCCGCTATTCAGGTTTTTTCCGCGAACTCACAAATCTCATCTGTTTACCCCCACACCAGAATCAGCGGTAACAGATTGGCGCCGTCTGTGGGAACAACCACACGAATAGCCTCTGCCTCTTCCTCGTCGACTAGCCCTTCTCCAACCATGCCTCCCAAGAAGGTCAGGTCTAGGGGGTCCAACCGCGGACCCAATCCCGCCGATCAGCCAGAGGAAGTCCCCGTCCATCCTGCCCCGCAGCCCGAACATCTTCCTCCCTCGGTCCAACAGGGCCAGCCTCCTCTTCCGAACCAACAACCCCCAAATGGTCCTGCTGGTCAGAACCAACGGAGGCAGAAGCAACCTCTCCACCCAGACCATGTCTCAATTCACAATGCCTCCTCGGACTCTATGGCTTCCCATAACCCCCTAGCCTCCGATCTCCGCAACACCGTTCTGAATCGCCAAAAGGATGAGGACCTTCGCAACCATCTAGATGAGAGGCGGGCCCGAGAGGGAGCCTCCCGCCAGCATCAAGGTGAGCGATCTCCTCATCGCCGAGACGGTAGGAGGTCTCCGGACCGAAGGGGCCGGGGGGAATCTCCCGAGCGTCGTAGGAGGAGGCCACATTCCCCCGCGGATCGACATCATCCGAGGAACGATGAGGCACCTATCACTCGTGCCGAGTTCCTACAATTCCAGGAGACTGTGTTGCAGGCCCTCAACCTTCGCCCCAACAACCATAATGCCCAGAGGGTTCCAACACCCCCACGGGTTCCAAGTCCTTGCCACCGATCCAGAAGTCCTCTCCTGGCTCCCAGTCGCCAGCAACACCATTATAGTCCTCGCCGATCCCAGGACTATCGACGCCGCAGTCCCCGCTCCCCTTCCTATGAAGAAGAGTCCAGGGGATCGTTTGATTACCAACGGAGGGACGATGCCCTCTACCGTCGTCTCCACGAGATGGAGAGGCGCATCGGTCGCATGGACAAAGAGGAGGAGTCGAGAGCAGGGACCATCCGCCCCAGCAGACCCCCCTTCTCTCGGACAATCATGGAGGCTCCCATTCCGAGGGGTTTCAAACCTCCGCAGTTTGAAACGTACTCAGGGGAGTCAGACCCTGTTGATCATGTCGAAAGCTTCAAGACCTTAATGCTGATCCATCAAGCTTCCGACGCCATGCTCTGCAAGACCTTCTCCGCCACTCTCAAGGGGTCGGCACGGGAATGGTACTCCAGGCTCACTCCCTCTTCCATCTTCTCGTTCGAGCAGTTCGAAACGCTCTTCATAACTCACTTTGTGAGTAGCAGGCGAACGGAGAAGACTAGCCTCTCCCTACTCCACCTCCGACAGGAGAGGGGAGAAAAGTTGAGGGACTACGTGAGGAGATTTACCACGGAGGTCAGGTCGATCGCCTCCCTCGACCAGTCAGTGGCGACCGTCGCGTTCCAGTCGAACGTCCTCAACTCCAACCTCCGGTCGTCCCTCGCCAAGAAGCCCCCGCACAACTTCGCCGATCTTCTCCTAAGGTGCGAGAAGTAAATTCGGGCGGAGGAGGCCGAGTGCCTCCCGAATTTCGGAGGATCCGCCTCCGGATCGAAGAGGAAGACGACAGAGGAGGAGGGGTCCAAAAAGCTACAGAAGGACAACAGCGGTCAACGCCGTCCTCCCCCCAGGTTCGAGAAGTTCACTCCTCTCACCACCAATGTCTCCACCATCCTGATGGAAGTGGAGAAGGAAGGGGTGATACCGCCCGCTCCGAGGATGAACACCCCGGCCAAGAGGAGGAACAAAGAGAAATGGTGTCGTTACCACCGGGACCACGGCCACGACACCAACGACTGCCGGGCGTTGAAAAATGAGATAGAAGCCCTCATCCAGAGGGGGCAGTTGGCCAAATTTGTGAAGGCAAACAATCGGGCGGATCGCACCACTCCTCCTCCTCGGGGGGCTAACAAGCGCTCCGAGCGACGCGATCAAAGCCCCGAGTTCGAGGAAGAACGGGTTCTGCACCTTATTCACAGGGGCCCAATGGGGGGCTCTTCCAACTCCTCTCGGAAGGCCTTCGTCCGAGAGGTCAACTCAGTTCACAGCGCCCCTCCCCCCAAAGGCCTCGGCATCCCAGTGACTTTCTCTAATGAAGACCTCGAGGGGGTCCGAACTCCCCACTGCGACGCACTTGTCATCGACCTTCGCATGGCGAACTTCAAAGTGCAGAGGGTCCTGGTGGACAACGGGAGCTCAGTGAACATCCTCTTCCTTTCGGCCTTCCGAGGGCTGCAGCTGTCCCAGGATCGCCTCAAACCGACCAGCTACACGCTACACGGGTTCACGGCGGTACCAGTAACTGTCGAAGGGGTTATTACCCTGGACGTAACTGCTGGGAAGACCCCTACTACCCGGACCGAGCCGATGGACTTTATGGTCGTCGACGTCCCGGCCGCATATAATGTCATCTTAGGCCGACCCGGCCTAGCTGCCCTGGAAGCTGTTCCTTCAGCGTACCACCTTAAAATGAAGTTCCCCACCCGGTCGGGAGTGGGAGAAGTCAGGGGTAGCCAAGAGACGGCTCGGAAGTGCTATATGACTTCCACTGGGGGTCCGATGCTCTCCCTCGAGACTCTAGAAATCCCCGAGCCGAATGTCCGACCCACGTCCGAGCCGGCGGATGAATTGGAAGAAGTACTCTTCTCGGACGAGGACCCGAGTCGAACGTTCCTCATCAGCAAGTCCTTGCCGACTGCCCTATGCTCCGACTTGGTGCAGTGCATCCGGGAGAACCGCGACCTATTTGCTTGGTCCGCCGCGGATATGCCCGGGATTTCTGAGGACCTTCTAGTGCACCGCCTCAGCGTCGAACTGGGGTGCAGACCGGTTCAGCAGAAGAGGCGTAAGTTCGCCCCCAAGCGGCAACAGGCCATCAAGGAGGAGGTGGACAAGCTCTTAAGAGCTCGGTTTCATACAGGAGGTGAACTATCCCGAGTGGCTCTCCAATGTGGTCATGGTCAAGAAGTCCAATGGTTCTTGGAGGATATGCATCGACTTCACCGACCTGAATAAGGCGTGTCCGAAGGATCCATTCCCTCTCCCAAATATCGACACCCTCATCGACGCCACTTCGGGCCATGAGCTCCTCAGCTTCATGGACGCCTTCTCCGGCTATAATCAGATCCGAATGTTCCCCCTGGACATTCCGAAGACTTCCTTCATTACCGACCAGGGCCTCTACTGTTATAGAGTTATGCCGTTCGGATTGAAGAACACCGGAGCCACCTACCAGCGCCTCGTCAACAAAGTCTTCCAAAGCCAGATCGGCCGCAACATGGAAGTATACATCGACGACATGCTCGTGAAGAGCATCAGAGGTACCGACCACGTGGCCGACCTCCAGGAGGCATTCGGCGTATTGAGAAGGCACAACATGAGACTAAATCCGAACAAATGTGCGTTCGGAGTCTCCTCAGGAAAGTTCCTCGGCTTCATGGTGAGCCAGCGAGGGATCGAAGCAAATCCTGAGAAAATCAAGGCCATACTGGACATGGCCCCGCCCCGGAACGTCAAGGAAGTGCAGAAGCTTACGGGGCGCCTCGCCGCTATTGGCCGATTCCTTTCCAAGTCTGGGGAAAAGTGTCTCCCCTTCTTCAAGGCTCTCAGGGGGGGCCAAGAGTTTCGAGTGGGGCGAGTTGCAACAGGAGTCGTTCGAACAGCTGAAAGCCTACTTGGTGAACCCTCCCCTGCTCAGCAAGCCCGTTCCGGGGGAAACCCTCTTCATCTACTTAGCTTCTTCCGAGCAGACCCTAAGTGCTGTTTTGGTGAAGGAAGAAGACCGGGATCAGAGGCCCATCTACTATGTGAGCAAGGTGCTTAGGGATGCCGAGCTCCGTTATCCGAAGATAGAAAAGATGGCCTATGCCCCGATCATGGCGGCAAGGAAGCTCCGCCCATACTTTCAGTCCCATTCGGTTGTGGTCCTCACCGACCAACCACTGAAGCAAATCCTGCACAAGCCGGAAACCTCAGGTCGGCTTATGAAGTGGTCCATCGAGCTGAGCCAACACAACATCTCCTACCAGCCTCGGACTGCGATCTAATCTCAGGCCCTCGCCGATTTCATCGTCGAGTCCACCATTCCCGAGGTCAGCCATGTCCCGAACGGACTCCCCATTTGGACAGTTTTCATGGACGGTTCCTCCTGCAACGAGGGAAGCGGCGCCGGTATCATCCTGAACGGCCCTGATGACTTCGTCCTCCAGTATGCCCTCCGCATGAATTTCAAGGCCTCAAACAATGAGGCGGAGTATGAAGCACTAATCGCGGGCCTCGGACTTGCCCGAAGTGCCGGGGCGTAGCGCCTCCGAATCCATAATGACTCTCAGCTGGTTGTGAACCAAGTTTTGGGCGAGTACGAGGCGCGAGACGAACAGATGGCGAAGTACCTCGCTAAGGTCTGAACCCTCATGGGCCAGTTCGAAGAGGCACTCATCCAACGAGTCCCTCGAGAGGAGAATTCGCAAGCCGATGCCCTCTCCAAGTTGGCCTCGTCCTCCCTCCAAGGTCTCGAGCAGACCATCTTGATCGAGGTTCTCATGAAGCTGAGCATAGAAGACGAGGCCCTCAACTCAGTGGAGTCATTACCGGTCCTACTGCAAGATAGTTGGATGAAACCCTTAGTGGAATTCCTAAGGGACGGACTCCTCCCCGAGGACCCGAAGGAAGCGCGCCGAGTAAGAACCAGGGCCGAGCGGTATGTCTTGGTCGAGGGAATCTTGTACAAGCGCTCCTTCTCGCAGATTAACGGCCGACCGTACCTGAGGTGCCTTTCCCCGGAACAGGCCAACTATGCCTTACAGGAGCTCCACGAAGGCATCGGCGGAGCGCATTCAGGGTCTAGGTCCTTGGCTAGGAAAGCCCTGAACTACGGATACTTCTGGCTGACTCTCCTCCAAGACGCCGAGCAACATGTTCGGCAATGTGCCTCTTGTCAGAGACATTCCAACATTCGTCGCCTCCCCCAAGCCAACCTCGCCTCCCTATCAAGTCCTATCCCCTTCGCAATGTAGGGGATGGATTTACTAGGGCCTTTCCCTCCAGCTCCGGGCCAGTTCAAGTTCTTGGTCGTAGCCATCGACTACTTCTCGAAGTGGATTGAGGCCGAGGCCCTCGCCACTATCACCGAGAACAAGGTGCTTCAATTCTTCTGGAAGAGCATCATCTGCAGATTCGGCATTCCCCGTGTCCTCGTAACAGACAACGGGACTCAATTTACCGGGACCGCGTTCCGAGCTCTGTGTGAGGACCTTGCCATCCAACAGCGCTTCTCTTCTGTCTCCCACCCACAGTCGAATGGCCAGGCAGAAAACGCTAACCGGAAGATCCTTTATGGTATTAAGAAGAGACTGGACAAGTGTACTAGAGGCTTATGGGTCGACTAACTCCCCAATGTGCTGTGGAACTACCGCACCAACAAGCGGACCCCCACAGGGGAGTCCCCGTTCAACCTCACCTATGGGTCCGAGGTGGTGATACCACTCGAAGTCGGAATACCTTCTCCTCGCCTCGCAGCTTACAACGAGGAACAGAACGCCAGAGACCTCCGGGCCAACTTAGACCTGGTGGACGAGCTGAGAGAAAGAGCATCAATACGCCAACAGAACTACCGGAGGAGGGTCGAACTGGCGTACAACAAGAAAGTCCGGCCCACCGATCTCAAGGAAGGGGACTTGGTCCTCAGAAAGCTAGCCATCTCCTTCCCCAATCAGAAGAGCAAACTGGCTCCGAATTGGGAAGGACCCTACAAGATCACAAAGGTAGTTCGGTCCGGAGCTTATCGTCTGGAGGACCTAGAGGGCAGAGAGATTCCGAGGACCTGGAATGCCGACCACCTGTTAAAATACCAAGAAAGCGCCCCGGCGCCTCTCTAAGTATCACAGGATGTCGAACCATTCCTCTCCTCCAACTTGTAATTCATTTCTTTAAGTTGTTATATATAAAAACGGCTCGCCGTCAATTATCAATAAAGAATGCTCTTTCAGACTTATAAAATTGCTTGCATCTCTCCGCCTTTATTTTTTATTTATTTTTATTTCAACCAATGGTTCGGAGTCCAATGTCCGGCTCGACCCTACTTCGCAAGATCGCTCATCAGCGAGCTAGAAGTAGATCGACGTTCGGAACTGCTCCCACAACCGTTGAACTACACTGATGGTTCGGAGTCCAACACTCGGCTCGACTTTACTTCCCCGGCTCGCCCTTAGGCGAGCCAGAAGTAGATCGCCGTTCGGAACTGCTCCCACAACCGTTGAACTACACCGATGGTTCGGAGTCCAACACTCGGCTCGACTTTACTTCTCCGGCTCGCCCTTAGGCGAGCTAGAAGTAGATTGCCGTTCGGAACTGCTCCCACAACCGTTGAACTACACCGATGGTTCGGAATCCAACACTCGGCTCGACTTTACTTCCCCGGCTCGCCCTTAGGCGAGCCAGAAGTATATCGCCGTTCGGAACTGCTCCCACAACCGTTGAACTACACCGATGGTTCGGAGTCCAACACTCGGCTCGACTTTACTTCCCCGGCTCGCCCTTAGGCGAGCTAGAAGTAGATCGCCGTTCGGAACTGCTCCCACAACCGTTGAACTACACCGATGGTTCGGAGTCCAACACTCGGCTCGACTTTACTTTCCCGGCTCGCCCTCAGGCGAGCCAGATGTAGATCGCCGTTCGGAACTGCTCCCGCAACCGTCGAGCAACGCTAACGCTGGTTCGGATTACATCGTTCGGATCGACTACGCTCACTCGAATCCTCGAGCCGAGCGGACGAGGGACCGATCCTCGTATATGGAGAAAAAATTCTACCGAACCAATTTCACCGTTAGATCATCTCAAAATGCGTGCTAGAGTGTGATGAACGGAGATGACCACGCCACGTGTCCACAAAACGACAAGATAGTGTTTTCTTAGAACTCGCGCCTCTCTTCTTGTGATCCGCACCCTGATCATGATCCACCGTTGATGAACTCAAGAATATTCACATTTAGGAGCAATAATCTTATTGCAATTGGACATTTTAATGCTCTATATGTGGTATTTTACTCTTCTTTTCTCTTTTCAATAGGAAACAACCAAAAGCAGCAAAACGAAGCAGATTCCAAACTAATACAGACTGAGAGGATGATATACAAGGAACTGCAGTGCAACAGTCGACTTGTTCTTCATCAGTCGACTGAACAGAGAGTTTGCTGGGGTTCGGCACAGTCGACTGCCCCAACATCAGTCGACTTGACTGAGGAATCATGAAGCCACAAATGTCTCAGCACCAGTCGACTTACACTCAACACCAATCGACTGGTATTTGGCGGAGTGAAAAGATAAGATGCATCCGCATCTAGATCCAAATCTATCTGAACCCAGATTATATGCGAATAACAACTTCTACAACAAATCAAAGCTAGATACAGGGGATTGGCAAGAGCACGTGGTTAGCAGATAAGGAAGAAAAGAAGAAAAGAGAAAGAAATAAATCGCCAATCAAATAAAGAAGGAAAGAGGAGGACTTTCTTGAAAAAGTGGAAAATCCTAATTCTTGTGCCGTGCTCTATAAATATCAATCAAGAGGCATTATTTTACAAACCCCCCCTCAGCCGAATCACAGAGTTCCAGAATCATCAAGACATCGACCAAGAGCATTATTCTATCAGCATCGAAGAAGGAGAGAGGAGATCAAGTACTTAGAAGGGAACAAGGCAGTCGACTGAAGTGACAGCCAGTCGACCTACCTGCCGGACTTCATCAGTTTATTTCTCCTCTTTTTAGTGTTTTATGTTTATCATGTATTCGAACTTGTTGATCAATAAAAGTTTAATTATGTGGAACTAATTTTATAGTTGGGTAGATTGAAACCGTAGTTATGTAATGCTTCTATTCTTCTGAATATTACTCTAGTACTTATTGATTAAATCTGATTGAATTGGTATAGATTTATAATAATCAAACTTGTTCAGAATTCTAAGGGCAGTCGACTGAGGTGACAGCAAGTCGACTGACATACCGAATCTGAGTTTATCAAGTTTGTGTATTATCAATCTGAATCTGTTATATGAGCATATTGAGACGACCCGTATCTCATGCTCATAACTTGTAACACAGGAGTCCTTAGGGGTTCTTGGTTTAATCAACTTGAGGGATCTAGATCTGATACCAATTTCTAGAACTTTGAGTATTTGTTCGTTTCCATTGTTCTTATGTTTTCTTTAAGTGCAACTTAGTAGATACCATGCTAAATACTTAAGGAAAGAAACGAATTAGAGTAGATACCATGCCTAATTCTTGGCTAGGGAAACAATACTTTAAGGAGTAGATACCATGCCCTTAAAGGAACGAACATGAGTAACTAGAATAGTGAAGAAGAAGACTTCGCATTACTGACTATAGGTGGAAATCGAAACCCAACTACTTGATAAATATTGGTGATTCAGCACTACTTGATAGAGTTTTTTCTCCTTCTCGTTAGAAAAATTCTTTACGATTCTTATTTTTGGTTTATTGGTTAGTAAGTTAATTTCTACAATCTCTGTGGGATCGACCCTTGCTCTTCACTACGCTTCTCCAAACGATTCGTACACTTGCGAGGTTTTTAATTTGTGTCTAGTTTAGATCATCTAGATAGCACAACAACCGTCAAGATCAGGCCACGTGGCCCCAGCCTCGAAACAGTTACACCTCTGCTGAGGCACCGAGCCGCACCGGTATGTACCGAGCAAGAGTCAGGACCACGGCTAAAGTGTGAGTTTTGTGGCCAAGGTGCTCGACGAAGCAAATGCTCGCTTCTCGCGGTTCATTTCAAGCCAACTCTAGCTAAAGCAATCACAACACTACAACAAGCAAGCCAACTCCAATTTCATTAATATAACTTGGATAAATTTACAAAAAGGTTACAACAAAAGACAGTTCGGAGACCCATAAACACAATACGACCCGTTTAGTGCCTCCGCGGAAGGGGGACGCTCCGGTTTAGGGATACCCGGGGTCGGCGCTTCTTGACCTCCGAGCTCGTCTCTAAGCCAACGAATCGAGACGCCCCCTCGCCGCTGACCCTGACAGTCGCTCCAACCGAAGCACCACTTGAAGATACCGTTACTCCACTTTGGGCATCGGCTGCTGTCCGACCTATGATGGGGGTTCGGCTCGCGAGTTGATAGAACGTAATCCCTCGGTCAATCTCTTCGCGAGTACACGAAGTACTCCGGACATTAGCCCTCACCGGCTGAGGTTTAAGCCGAGCAACCTCTTCCTCCAGTTCAACGATCCTGTCCTTCAGTGTGTCGTCCCTCACAATTACCTTGAACCGAGGAAGCTTCGCCGAACCAGGATACTCGGCACTATCAGATATGACGCGGCGCAAATGGGTCACCTCGATACTCTTGTCGACCGTTACCCTTTGCAGCTGCTCTACCCTCCTTGCGAAATCATCTCGCTCGGCCAAAGCCCGGGCAAACTCTTCCTCCTTCGCAGAGAGTTCGGCCTCGACTATCCGCAGATGGTGCAATTCGGCCAACAACTCGCTGTTCCTCTTTTCTACGTTGTGCAGTATTCTCCTCGTCAGATGAACCTCGCCCTCGAGGCGATCCTCCCGGGACTGCTGAAACAACTCCGCACGGCGCCGAGCTGCCGCGGTGACACGAGTTTGCTCGGCGATCTGAAATAAAGAAAAGGACAACATTGAAGAACAACATGGCCGAACTGAACACTTAGACAAATCCAAAACCAAAACAATCTTTTCATTCATCATAAAAGCGGTGGCCAGTCCGCAAAAGGCATTACATTTTTGCAAGATTGAAAACGAAGACTACAAAGAGACGAGAAGGTCAGGGGTCCACCTGCGCCTCCATTTCGACTACAGGCGCCTCGCCAGAAGCCCCCTCGTTTCTCGCCTCACCCTGGGGGTTCGTCTCCGGAGCATCGGCGACAACCTCCTCTTCGTCGCCCTCCACCTCGTCATCTTCGCCTCCATCCTCCTCGCCGTCCGATGGGGGACCGGGCCACAGTCTGTAGCCGACCCGTTCGAAGCCAGGGACGCGGTCTTGAACGTGGTCGAGCACCCTCTGATAGGACATCTCCATGCTGGTGGCCATGTGCTTCTTCGCCTCGGCCTCGACCTCCGCCTTGATCTTCGCTGCCAAGGCATCTTTCTCCGCTTTCACGTCGGCCAGAGACTTCGCCGATGCGGCCAGCTCCTCGGCGGCCTTTGCGACTTTGGCAGACTCCGCATCAAGCCGCCCCTTGGCTCGTTCAAGGTCGGCCACAAGATCGGCAACCCGGACCTCCAAGACCTCGACTCGCCTCTGCTCGGCCTCGAGTTGCCAAACCGCCTTGACCTTTTCTGCCCTGTCCTTGTCGCTGGCGGCCTTCAACTCCTTCTCCTGCGCGGCGAACGTCTCAAGGAGATGGCCGAAGTGATAGGTGGCCGTGAAGACAACTATGAGCACAAGATACAGGCCGAGCAATAGACTTGAAGAAATTCACAAGAAAAACTTACCGATACGAGCGACCGAGCCACCTCGTAGGTATCGTCGCCGACTGTTCCCGCCTGTAGCGCGGCTCTATCTTTCGGGGTCGCCAGGTGCTTGACGACCTGCACCGACATCTGCGAGTTTCTGAGGAATCCGTCGTGATTCTTCACTCGCCAGTTCGGCACGAACAGCTGTTTGTGCTGCTCGGTTAGGATCTCCTCGGCCGCAACGGTCAACGGCGGAGCCTCGAGCGACAACGCCGCATTGACATCGAAGGCCCCACCAACCGGGGCAGATGCCACAGGCGCCGAGGGCTTTTCGGCAACAACCACCGTCGAAGGCGCCTCGGTGGTCGGTGGAGGCGGAGTGGTAGTCGAAGCAACCTTGGGCTGCTGACCTGACGAGGCAGCCGCGGTCAGCCTCTTCCTCTTCCTGCCACCGGCCACTTTGCCCCTATCGATCATCATGGCGCTGAAATCCATCTTCGGCGCTTCTGTATCAAACGAAACACAAACAGAGTCAGTAAGACGAGCTAAAGACTTGAAAGAAAAACAAAATAAATGAGATGTCAGGAGCATACTCAGGTCGATGGGGCTAAGGCCAGACCCGAACAGCACCTCCTCCGTCAACTCCCTCCAACTCAACAGTGGGAGGGCCATGATCTTCCTCGCCACCTCCTCCTCGGCCGCAGTCAATACGGGGTCGGCCCTCGCAAACTTGGGCACCTCAGGCTTCCACTGGCTCGGAATAGACAGTAATGGTTCCCCCCTCAATATGAAGAACTTTTCCTTCCAGCCTTTGATTGAGTCCGGGTTTTCTATGATCCGAACACCCTTCCTCGGTCCCAAGTAGTACCGATGCTCGGTCTTGTGCATCCGGTTGATCCGATACAAGCCTCAGAAGACCGTCAGGTCCGGTTCGACTTCAGCGTTGCGATACTGGAGCAGGAAGGCGTTCACATGACGCCATGTGTTCGGCATAAATTGGGTCGGCGCAAGACAAAACCAGCCGAGAACCTGAAGAATGAAGGGGTGCAGGGGAAAGCGCAGTCCGGCGTTCAGCGAGTCGAAGTCGAACATACACATATCCGACGACGATAGCTTGGAATTCGCCCGCATCCCAGCGCCGGGGAGAATCAGTTTGTACTCCGGAGGGATGGCGAACCCCTTTCTGATCCGAAGGAGATCCCTCTCGGATAGCACCGACGCAATCTCATCTGCCTCGGTGGTCAGTGCCGGGTTCAGTTCCTCATAAACTGCTGACTGACCGAAGACCGCCTTCTTCAGGAGGTCGCCTTCGTACTGCCTAACCCCTGCATGCCCGGACAATACGGAGGGGTATCGGCCCATCTCGGGGGCCTGCTTCGGATTCTCGATAATCACCTCGACCACGGGAGATTGCGTTACTACCCTCCTCTTCTTCTTCTCCTTCCTCGCCTCGGTCACAGACGGCTCGGCTACCTGCTTCCCCTTCCTACGGATCTCCGCCTGCCTTCTCTCCTCGACGCCATCATTGCCCGAGGACGAGGCCTCACTCTCCGAGTTCACTCTTGACATCTCTATTAAAAAAAGCTAAGGCAAATACTGACCTTGAAGTGACGTTCACGGTCGGAATGAGCTCGCCGGAAATCGCCTGGCCCACGCGACAGCTAGCACAACCACCTTGAAGCAAAAATCGCCACTAGCAGAGAGCACCGAGTAAAAGTGAAATCTTAAGAGTGAAAAGTGAGAAATGAGCTTGGGGGTGGGGGAATGATCTTTTATAACCCCAAAAGCGAATTTGGGCCGCCTTGGGAATCTAAAAAGCCCATTAAGAAGCTAAAGCGCCAAAGCGGAGTGTCGCGACGTTTCAGCTCCAACGACAGAGGATCTTGAAATAACCAAGTCCGCAACTCGGCCACCGGTGTGCTTAACCGAGCTATCGAACAGCTCGGCTGGGCCACCGAGCTACTGAGTCTCTTCAGGACAACTCCGAGGTACTGAGTCTCTCCAAGACAACTCCGAGTTACTGGGTCTCCATACCTCGGCCAAAGACACCGAACCTCCGAACCGAGGGGACGAGGAACCGACCCTCGTATATGGAGAAAAATCCTTCCGAGGCGAAATCACCGTCGGATCTCTCCAAAATTCATGTCAAAACTCGATGGACGGTTCAGATTGCGCCACGCCCACAAAACGACAAGATTAACGTTTTCTCGTGATCTGAACCCTGTCCTCGTGATTCGCGCGGTGATGGACGCTCCAGATTCGACCACGTGTACCTTCCGGACTGCCTGCCACCGACCTGCCTAACCGAGCTACCGAACAGCTTGGCCAAGCAGCCGAGCTACTGGGCTAGAAGGTCACGACCTATCAAGGCCGACATTCTTCAAAACGTCCAACTCCATGCCTCGACTGACAGCACCAAGCTTCCGAGCCGAGGGGACGAGGAACCGACCCTCGTATATGGCGGAAAAACCTGCCGACCATCCTCAGCCGTCAGATCTTGTCAAAAAGCGCGCTCGGCATGATGGACGGCTCAGATTTCGCCACGTCCACTAAATGACAAGATAGTGTTTTTTGGGGATCTGCGCTGAGATGGACACCCAGGATCGCACCACGTACTTCGGCTGATCCCGAACCATTGGTGCCTCGACCTTCCGAGCCGAGGGGACGAGCCGAGGAGACGAGGAACCGACCCTCGTATATGGCGAAACATCCTGCCGAGCCGAGGGGACGAGGAACCGACCCTCGTATATGGCGAAAAAACTGCCGACCCATGTCAGCCATTGGATCTTGTCAAAAAGCGTGCTCGTCATGATGAACGGTTCAGATCTTGCCACGATCACTAAACGACAAGATAACATTTTTTGGGGATCCGCACTGAGATGAACGACCCAGATGACGCCACGTACCTCGGCTAATTCCGAGCCGAGGAGCCGACCTGCTGAGCCGAGGTACCGAGGAACCGACCCTCGTTAATGAAGAAACTACCTGCCGAGGAATAGGGATCGTCTGATCACTCAGAAATTCGCGCTCGGCACTGATCAAGGGTCCAGATTGCGCCACGTCATAAATCGGTATTTAAAAATCAATTTTTATTTATTTAAATCGTTTTATTTATTTAAAAATTGCGAAAAATTGCTAAAAATTCGGGAAAATTAACTAAAAATTCTAGAAAATAATTATGAATTCGGGGAAATACCCTTGAGCCTTTGAACGAACAATTATTGCTTAGAATGTACTGTTAAGGCCCCCGAACGATTGGCTAACACCTCGCGAAATTAAATAAATAATCCGAAAAAATAGATAAAAACCATCGAATATTCAAACAAGGCTTCAGAACAGCATATGGCTTCAAAAAATTACCTCACTACCCCCTTCGAGATTCAAAATCCTCCATTCAGACTCCGATACATCTCCACTAGCCACTGAAACGGTTAAACTACTCCTCAAAGGCTGATCACACTCAGTCTTTAGGAGTGGGGGGCTCGTGATGTGGCTAAAAATGGGGTTAAATCGGAACAGTCCAGATTGAGCACGAATCTTGAAGCTCATGGGTAAAACGGTAATTTCACATACAAATGGGTCCGAAACGGGTACTGGATCTCCTTCTCACAGATCCAATAACCCACAAACGGATCCACTCCAACTGGGTAGGGTCCCGACCTAAGACAAACCCAAACCAGCAAGAGGAAAATCAGGGTCACTGATTTGACCGAATCAACGGGCCTGATTCGCTCTCACAGGAAATCAGGGGTCAATTTCTTAAACAGATTGGGAGGATTTTACTCCTGACAGTTACACAGGAAATCAGGTCCCTAATGACTCCCATGGCGACTATAAATACCTCCCACCTACCACTGTGACCAGGTAATCACTCTTTTTCCACCTTAAACTCTTTCTTAATCATCACTGGTTACTGACAAGAGCGTCGGAGGGTGCGTCGCCGGAATCAACCCCGGTGTATCGCACTTCCTTGCAGGTAGCGGCAGGAATCAGAAGGCTTGGATCTGCTATTCAGGTTTTTTCCGCGAACTCACAAATCTCATCTGTTTATCCCCACACCAGAATCAGCGGTGACAATCATTAATTTGTGGTTGTTGAGAGTAGACAGGTATTAAGTTCCCACAAAAAAAATTTATACATATTCTGTATATAACCAATAAAAAATAATAAAAGTGATATGTAGGTTAGGGTTAGGGTTAACGTAGGGTTAGGGTTATTGTAAGGTTAGCAGAGTAGGGTTAAGGGTTAGGGTTAGGGTTATCGTAGGGTTAGCACAACCCTAACCTTAACCTTGACCTTATACTTGTAAACCAACCCGGTATATATTTTTTGGATATGTGGGTATTATATTAGCATAATCAAATCTATATATATCATACTAAAAAAAATCACAAACGTAATAAAATTAACAGGAAAAAGCTGAACATATTCCCTTTGTAATGGAACACTAACATATATCCTACTTCTAGTTTATTAGAACCTGTGAACTCTCTCCACTTCTCTCCACCACTGCACACATGATTCTGCCCTACTCTAATTAACCCAACTTTCCATGTTTTGCCATTAGGACTCAACAATGTTGTTGTTTTGCTAGTTTCTTCCTTGTTGTTAAGCTCAACAAAATCACATGCCAACAGACATTCAACATACACCTAAATGGGAACAAGCACCAAGCTAAACAACATGTAGATCCCCACGTCCCGCCTATATATGGAAAAAACCATATGTACATCCACACATGTAAACCCATATATCAAAACATTCCTAACCCTAACTTTATACATGTAATACATGTAAATTTTCCCCAAAATGGATGATTATGAATTATTTTTTATCATTTTTTTTTACATATTTAACCACCATGATTATATATTGGTTTGAAAGGTGGTAGTAATCGGCACTTAAAAAAAATATAGCGGTAAGAATACAAGTGTAGATCATCTGTCTTTGGTATAAATTTCCACAGAGACTGTACGTAAAGAGTAAAGAGAAAATTATAAAAACACCAAAACTACAACTTAGGCCGGTGTTGGAGACAACGGCCTAAGGTATTTATAATAAATGGGGTTGCTCTCTGACTTGTTGCTCTTTTTGTCTTCTCCAAGTCAGAGAGCACCCCCAAAATCACAACTTTTAGACTATGACCTAGGCCGTTGTCTTAAGGTATTTATAAGAAATGGGGTTGCTCTCTGACTTGTTGCTCCTTTTGTCTTCTCCAAGTCAGAGAGCACCCCCAAAATCACAATTTTTTGACTATGACCTAGGCCGTTGTTCAAGACAACGGCCTAAGGTATTTATAAGAAATGAGGTTGCTCTCTGACTTGTTGCTCCTTTTGTCTTCTCCAAGTCAGAGATCACCCCCAAAATCACAACTTTTTGACTATAACCTAGGCCGTTGTCTCAGACAACGGCTTTAGATATTTATCAAAAATGAGATTGCTCTCTGACTTGTTGATCCTTTTGTGTTCTCCAAGTCAGAGAGCACCCCCAAAATCACAACTATTTTCATTATCACCTAGGCCGTTGTTGTAGTCAACGGCCTGTAGTATTTTTTAGAATAGCCACTGCTCTCTGACTTGTTGAGTTCTATTCTATTAGCCAAGTCAGATAGCAGCCCCCAAATCACAACTTTTTTGATTATAACCAAGGTCGTTGTCTCAGACAACGACTTTAAGTTTTGATTAAAAAATGGGATTGCTACCTGACTTGTTGCTCCTTTTGTCTTCTTTAAGTCAGAGAGCACCCCCCAGGCCCCCAAACCTTAAATTTTTTGATTATCACCTAGGCCGTTTCTAGAGACAACGGCCTAAGGTTATCAACTCTTTTTAAACTAGTTATATTGAATGAAAAACCAAATTCATGAAATAACTGAGGCCGGTGTCTCCAACAACGGCCTTGGTTTAAAAAAATAATAATAATCTACAAATACAGATACAACTACAGCTGATACAATTAAGTAACAAACCAACATTTGCGTACCACAACAATATTAACAAACGACACAAACAAACGATACTTATGTCTCGAGAATTACATTTACAGTTACCAATCAAAGGTAATTAACCAAGTGGCATAAAGAGTTTTGAATATACCCAACAATTACATTTTAAAAATTACAATTCATAGTGGATCGTCATATCTCGACTCAGAACTGTCTTCTTCGGAAGGAATTACTTCTTGCCTTCATTGAAAGATTAGGTTTAGTTAGTAAGAAACTCAATTGCCAGAAATAAAGTATAATAAATTTAAACGAGTGACAAACATAAAAGTTACGAGTCATACCCCTTAAATAAAGTTGGACAATTTCTTGAATCATGATTTATTTGGACAATGCCGCATCTTCGGCACCTTCTCGATTTTTTTTATGCGGAGTTGCTTTCTAATCGGCCTCAATCTTTTGGCGCGAGGCCTTCTCTTTATCGTGCACTGCTGTGGGTCACTAATACGTGTAGGTATGTGTCCACTCCCTTGATCATGAGGTTGTGCACTTGGATGCGGTTGTGAACTACCTCCAGGTTCGACACTATCATGTGGTTGTGAGGCCTGTTCCGATTGTTCACCTAATCCGGGTTGTAGCCGAGAAACCCCGTCAATGATCTTCTGCAATTCTCCAACGTGTATTTGTAACTCTCATTGGAGGAACAACCGAGATCGACAATTTATTTTGCATGGTAGCTCAACTCACAATATCGAGAAGCAAAATTCTCGGTATTGGGTTCGGTTGAAACTGATGTGTAACTTCTTCTCATCACATCCCTAGTCCATCTTCTTTTAATATATGCATCCGGGAGGGATGTGTGATGGGAGAAACGAAGTACAGCTAAAATATGCCGGCAAGGAATGGCAACAAATTCGAATAAGTGACATGCACATGTAATAATTCCATTGATTTTGGATAATTGAAGAAGGCGAGCCGATTCTGATTCTCCACAGAGTATCACATGGAAGGTTGAACTATCTGGTGTCTCAAGATCAGCAACAAATGTCACATTGTACATGAAGCTTTTTATGACTTCATCTTGGAATTTGTAAAATATTTTCAAAGTATATGTTTTTGCCATTTGTGCCTCCAAAGCCCATTCGCTCTTCAACTTCGGTCTCTTCTCACGGTTACGATAATTTTCTTTCAATTCATCGTGTCTTTGCCTTCCCAAAAAACAGTCGAAGATGACGGCAAATTCGTGCAGGGAATACTTTTTTTCTGTATGATGTTTTAGAGTAGAATGTGCCGACTCAACCCGTTGGCTACTCAACATGCCGGCCCAAAATAATTCTTTAGCGTAGATGAGTGCCCAACTTTCACGGATATCGAATATATCGTTCAACCATTTGTTACTCTCTAATCCGTATTGCGAAATCAAAATATTCCACTTTTCTACAAATTCATGTATATATTCTGAATTGTAGATTACATTCTTCAAGGACTCCCTAAACTTGTCGACATCGAAACCAAGATGAACCTCCTGGGGTAACTTATCCAGAATGTGCCAAATACAAAAACAATGTCGAGTCTGGGGAAAAACTTTCTTAACTGCGGTGGCGATCCCACGGTCTTGATCGGTGACAATACCGGATGGAGCACGATTCATAACTCCTAACCACTTTTCAAAGAACCATTCAAACGAAGAGGCCGTCTCATTTGGAATGAACCCACCTCCTAAGAAAGTCGATTGCCAATGTTGATTCACTCCAACAAACGGAACAAATAACATTCCGTAACGGTTCGTATTGTACGTGGCATCAAAGCAAACTACATCGCCAAATTCTTCGTAATTCATCCTACAAATATCATCTACCCACATACAATGTGACAACCACCCTTCGGGATCAACTTGAATGTCATAAAAAAATGAAGGATCCGTCTGTTTCTTAGATTTGAAAAAATCAATTAGCATTGTAGAATCGTGTCCTTTCAATGCTTCTTGCGAGTCTCTAACTAAATTTCTAACATATTTTTCTGTGAATCCTACTTGATCATGACCACCACTAGCACTTTCGAAGAAAAGCATTTGTCGACATGTTTGGATATTAGCATGGTTCATTTGGTCTATAATCCTTTTGTCCGTATTTGACACGGACCTGTTCCGGGGCAAAAGGAGCCTTCTACCGGGTGAGGTAAATTCGTGATTGTGTTCTTCGTGAAATGAATACACCACCCACGTATTACTTGTTTCGTTCAATTTTACACGAACGCAAGCCTTGCAACCCGTTCTACTGGTTATTCCACGTCTACCATCACTATGTTGACCCGGCGACGACCCAGCTTTATTACAAAGATATGACTTATCTACTTCCATTATCCCCTTTAATTTATTCCCACCTTTACGCATTGCAAAACCCCCATAACGAGCATATGCAGAATAAAATTTCTCGGCCTCAACTAAAGTGGGGAATGTCATACCTAACTTTGGTTTCAGATAGTCTTCGACTATCGGCATGGAATCAGTGATTGGTTCTACCCGCACAAAATTATCGCCGGCAGCAAAACTCTCCGAATCGTTGTTCATCTGGGGTAAAAATATATTATTGGTCAATTAATATACACATTATATATAAAATAGCTTGTTAACAAACGATTGCGATATATATACCTACGAAACAAAAATAAGTGACAAAACGTCAAAAACGACGTCATATAAATACAAAACTCTTCATTTGGGTTCGGCTTGCCGCACACAAGGTAATGGAACTTCTACAAGTAAGTTCCGATCCACGGTTTGCAAGATAAGGCCGTGTCTCGCTTGCATTCTCCTCACTCTTGAACTGAGGTTGTTGTTTGATATACGGTATAAATCCGCACAAACGAGATCAAAAAATTCCTATACTTTGGGAGTGGGACGGCGGCAAAACACATGAGCCAACAAAATTTGTAGAGGTGAGTTTCGGCTCACGGTTTGCAAAATACGCCGATGTATCGCTTTCACTCACATGAATGAATTGAAAGCGATACACGGCTGTACACTTCAAACCGTGAATCCAAACACACTTCTACGAATTGCGTTGGCTTGTGTATGGCGAGCTCGACGTACTCGCAAAGTTCCACAAATTTTTGTTCGCTTTGTGCGCTATTACTAACATCGAATAACAACCAACAACAACTAATACTACGTCTACTTCCCCAATTAAACTAGAATTACCTACTCTATAAATACCTACGCATAATATAGCAATTGTACACTCAAACATTGGAGAAAAATTTCCAATCAATTAGCCTAGTTAGATCTACTCAAGTAGGACAAATTAGTAACTTTAACAATGAGGGTGTTCGGGAGGCCGCTGCGCGCTGCTGTAGAGAAAGGAAGGGGAGTAGGGTTTGGCTAATTTATTCAGGATTAGAGTTTTAGGGTTGGGTAGATTTCGTAAGGGTTAGGGTTTTTTTGTAATTGGGATCTTTAGAGGAAGAGGGCTAGAGACTGAGAATAGGGAGAGATTTGGTGAAAAACAACGATCAAGAGAGAGGTAGGGTTTTCAGTTCGATAGAGAGAGCTACGGTTTGGGAAATTGGGTTTATGGAGCTCCGCTAGCGAGAGAAAGTTGTGAGGGAGATGAAGATCTGAGTATGTACAAGTGTTTGGAAAAACACTTGTACATACTTAGGCCGTTGTTCCCAACAACGGCCTAAGTTGAAATTTTTTATAAAAAAAACAACCTAGGCCGTTATTTCAAACAACGGCCTAAGTAATTTTTTGGACAAAAAAAAACTCCACGCCAAAAAAACGTTAAGTCCCAAACGTTTTTTGGCGTGAAGTGACGAAGTTACCCCTCCGCTTTTTGGAGCGTTAGTGGGAGACCTTAGCGGATCTTAATCACAGCCGCTGATCAAGATCACACTAGATCGGATGGCTGAGATGGGTGTTTTCCAACCCATTGAAAACGAACCCGTTTTCAATGGAGCAAAACCCTATATATATATATATATATATATATATAGGGTAAAAGGGATATGAGCAACTTGCTCATTTAGTAAATGAGCAATTGATTATGTGGCATGCATGTGATACATTGGACAACTAACTATTTTAAGGATTTTCCAATCACATGTATGCCACATCATCAATTGCTTATTTACTAAATGAGCAAGTTGCTCATACCCCTTTTCCCCATATATATATATATATAGTATTAGAGAATTTCAAATTTGTCAGATGGGCTGTTGCAGACTGCATGTCAGTCGAACCCGCAGTCGACTGCAGTCGGTCGAATGCAGCATTACACTACTGGCATATTAGTCGACCGTAGCGACTGGTTTTCTGCCATTCGACTGCAGTCGGTCGACCAAAGCCTTTTGTACTGCTGCAGTCGGTCGACTGACATGACTGAACTTTTTGCTCTTTGTTTTACTGCAATTTTCTTTTCTTTGAACGAATGATTCTCCGAATTTACAAACGAGGATTCTCAGTTTTCCAAAGTAATTAGATTCATACTTTACTACTTTCAGAGAGTGTATTTTCAACTTTTAATATAATTTAGCTCAGGATTTCGTGGTTTTAGATTGTAAATATTATCGAATTCCAAGAATATCACATTTGAGATTTTTCTACTATTTCAATGATGTAAAATCTCAGTTTAATTGCTATTTAGTTTCAGTTTCTTAACTAATTATGTGGACATGGTATGTACATGGAGGTATTTTGGTTTGACTATTGGTTTGAGGGAAATCCTTATTGTGAGTTAGTCAATTTTGAATTTATGTGATTGAAATAAGAGATTGAGATGGTATCTTGAGTTGTGACTCTAAAGGTTGAGTGGGACCCTAGTGTGCCGGCAAATTGAGAATTTGAGAAAGTGGGCCAATGGGGCCTTCGTTCCTGGTTTTGTAGAGCTAAGTCTGATTGGGTACATCAACTTTAGGGGAGACTGTGATTTATTTAATAATAATAAACATAAGGACAGACACTAGTTGGAGTTGTGATGAAATAAGAGCAAACATGGGTAGAGATGCCTCATATGACTCACGGTGGGAGATGATCTCAAGAATTATTGGAGTGTAATCACTTGCCGTGTAGGATGTGTCTTCAGAATTATCGGAATCGAGGTGACACTCATGGGCTATTCGTGTGATGAGGTACTATTTGGCTTGTGGTGTGGGTTTCAATTTTCCAGAATTATCGGGGTGTGAGGGAATGTACCCGAAATCACTTGCAGTAGGAAGTTGATTCTCAAGAATTATTGGGACATGGCAGTAGATACACACGAAATAATTTAAATCTGAAACTAATCACTGTATTAGGTTAGTTGCATAACGAGGGATTGAACACAATAAAGTGAAAAACGATAAGGGCTTGCACATGACCTCTGTAGAATGGGATGCATAGAATCCGACAAGTATGCATTAGGAAATCTTCATACGCATTTTTGTTTCTTAATTTGTTTTATGCATGCTTGCTTTATGTCTTCATCACATACATTTGACACTTAGCCTAGCTTCAATGGCTGTTCCATGTTCTATTTATTATTGTTTATGCATCATTTTTTTTAAAATTTTATCAATATACATCAAGTTTGTGATTGTGAGATTTAGAAGTATCGCTATTGCTATAGTTGACGTTAGTTACATTTAACTAACATGCCCACTTTTCAATAGACTTTTGCGGGTTTTCAATTATGGATAACATTGATACAAATAAAGTTTGGAGTATAAATACAAATTAAAGATTCTATGTGTTGTAAATATTTGTAATTAATGTAATTAATTCCGTTGTGTTTTGTAAGAAGAGAAGATGTAATAAAAAATTCAAAATTTTCCCTGTATTGATACTGTGTTTATGATTGCGATTGAAGTTGGATTCTGGATTTTGTGTCACTTATTTCTAATTTTATTTTTTGGAAATTCGGGGCACCACGAGTCCTTCTCCTCTGTTGTATTGTATTGCTAGAGTTATGGATCCTCGTATCAAATTAGCGGGTACGAGGAGTTTGATTGAAATGTGTTTTACTTTACTTGGAGATGAATCTACTATTGATTGCGATAAATTTTTAGCTAGATTTGAATCGACATTGAATAACTTGTATGATTATTATGATATAAATTTTGCATCTAGTAGTCAAACTAGTATAGTTACTTATTCTTCTTATACTTCTAGAGGTAAGAGTAAGAGTAAATTAGATGATGCTACTTTTAATTTACTTGTTCGAATTCAATTAAAAAAAACATAGGACTAATCAACCGATCGAATGAATTAAATTGGTATAATCAACAAAATAGTGAGAGTTTTAATGCTAAGATTAATGTGCTACAATGGTGGAAAGAACATGAACATGTTTATAATATTCTTAAACATATGGCTAAAAATCTACTAACTCTTCTTGGCTCAACAGTTGCTTTGGAAAGTGCATTTTTTTACAAGTGGCAGAGTTCTAAAAAGGTTATAGGAATCACTTGAAGCCCCAATCGTTAGAGATGCTCGTGTGCACAGAAGATTGGATGAAGGCTGAAGATAGAAGTCAAGAAATCGGGGTCGACACGTTAACAAGTGAAAGCAACTTGCCCGAAGAATAACAACAATAGCAAATTGAAGACCAACAACATTTAGCTAGCAAATTGTATGTAAAAAAATTGTAAAAAATTCATAAAAGTTCAAATGAATAATATATAGAATTTTTTTTCACACTTGCACTCTCAACCGGGCCAACCCGCGACTAGCACTGGTATAAATACCCGATACCCGGCCCCGACCCGGACCCGACGTTGGACCGGAATCGACCCGGTCTATACGGGTCCAGGTCCTAAAATTGGACCAGTTGTATTTCCGGATCGGGGTCTGGGTCCGCTTATAATAGACCCGATCCGGATCCGGACCCGGACCTATTATAAAAAATAATTATACATAAAAACGGGAAAGATATGGACTTTGATACTAATATGATATGGACACGGACCCGTTCAAATCTCTTTCCTCTTACTAATATTGTAGTACCCCGTATTTTTGAATATTATTTTTAATATTTATAAATAGATTAAAATGATTTTTGATGATTTAATAAATATTTTTTTGAAAGATTATCTTTTACACGTGAAAAACATGTGCAAATGTTTTCTTGGAAAGTTCAAAGTCAAAATTTATTTTGTGTAAAATCATTATTTATTATTAAGTATTATTTGTGAATTTTCTGGATTTTTTTGATAATTATTGGACCTATTTGCAAATATTTCAAAAAGAAGGACTTTTGTGCAAAATTACCAAATGGGGGTGAAAATTCTAGATTTTTGGATTTTTGGGCTGGGTATAATGCCTAGTCAACTCAAGGTTAAAAGGTCTACTTTTTATTTTAATGAATTTGGTTTATTTTACAAGTTTTGATAAAAGATGACTCTTTTGCAAAATTGTTATTTTGAGGGGTAAAAGTGCAAATTTGTTTTTTGGATTTTTCAAACAGTGCCGGCTGACTTTATGACGGTTTTTTTTGTTTTTAAATCTCAAATAAATTGGTTTTATCAAGTTTCCAAGTATATGGATCTGTATATGTAAAGTTATATTTAAAAGGAGTATTTTTGCAAATATATTCAAAACCCTAATTCTCTTGATTTCCGGCCTATTTAAAAGGTGGAGTGAAGCCGTCTTTCGCTGCACAACACAAATGTTTATTATTATTATTTCTTGAAGTTTTAAAGAGGAGATCATGGATTTCTTGCGAAGGAGAGATTTTTCGTATTGCTTTATTATCTTCGTTTGATCTCTTCAACAAAGTGAGTGATATAATTTGTTTTGCTTTGTTCTTTGAATATTGTTTGTGGTGGTTTATATACTAGAAAGCATGCTTGGTTTTGGTATAAATTTATATGATGGATTGGATTAATTGATAAGTTAAAATTTGGATCTTTTGTGAAAACCCTAGTTATTTGTTAGTAGAATTGCATGTGAATGATTCAAAATTGATAGAGGACCCAATATAAACTGTGAGTAGGCTATTTATTTTGGATTATTGTTGATTTGATTGAGTATGGTGAATATTATACATAAATCGGTTAAAGATGAGATTTTTGACTATTGGTAAGTTGGATGAATGCAACTTGGCCATGTTAATGATAAATTTGTTTTTGTTCATGAATTAACTATTGAGAATAGTTGAGATTGCGTTTGAGGAATTTTAAGAGGGGTAATGGATTAAAAGACCATGTCTTGAGGATTTAAGTTGTGATAACTAGATTTGGGTTTGATACATTTTGACTAAATTGGAGGATTTTGTGATTTTGTGAAAGATTTTACTTGAATTTGGATTTGCTCAAATACTAAGTTTTAATCTGAATATTTGTTATTTTTAATTGATGGATTTGTGAAGTTTTCTTTGGTGCACGAACATACACAAACAATTTACATGAATATCGCATTTCATTGTTTTTGAAGAACTTGATTCTTTATGTGTTTTCGAATGATTTGACTATATCTCAACTTATTTTGGTATTGATATTGTTTGGAATATAAAACAAAGTTATTTTGATGTATGATTGATTCTTAAAAACTTTACTTTTGATATATGCACATATTCATGTTTCAATTTGAAGGAATTCATCCAAAAGCTATTTTTATCAATTCAAAGTGGTTTTGATTGGTTTTTATGGACTCTTATATACTCTGCAAGTCATATTTGATCATATCAGAAATATACTTTTTATAGATTTTGTTTTTATAAAGTAGAACCCCATATCGGTTGAAATGTGCACAACTAAAACTACAGTCTGGAGGACTGACAGTCGATCGACCAATGTCGACAGTCGACTGTCGGGGTCTTGGCTAAAGTATTTTCTTGAAGTCTCGAAATTTCCTACGGGACATTCGACTGTCTCTGCTCTAAATTAATGTTTTCTTTAAGTGTTGGATTTTCCTGCGGGACAGTCGACTGTCACTGCTCAGGTTTGTGTTTTCTTGATGTATTGGATTTTCATGCGGGATAGCCAATTGGCCGCTTTACACAGTCGACTGTTCTGCTCTGATTTATGTTTTCTTAAAGTCTTGAAATTTTCGTGCGGAACAGTTGATGACCAATTTTTACAGTCGACTGATGACTTTTTATAGTTGACTGTTACTGATGTTTCTTCGGTTATCCTGGTATTCTTTAAACGATTGATTCTTTAAAAGTTTTTGGATCTATAACTTACTATTCTAAATATTATCCTTTCTACAGATCATATGTTTTCAAGATGTTTTTTTATTGGGTTTGGATTCTGGAATTTTATAAAAGATTTGGGTTTTGTTGATTGGAGAAGTTTCTTCATATGATCGTTTTGACAATGGATTTGTGAGTTTTGGTCTTGATGATGTCTCTAGGAGTTGAGTGGGAGTCCTGTGAACCGGCATTTGAGATTTGTTGATTCAGACCAGTTGGGTCTTGGGGTTGTTGTTGAGTATTTAAGTCCGGCAGGATACATTAACTCTAGAGAGGGGATGTTTTGTGTTTTCAATAATAATCAACTTAAGGACAGGCACTAGTGGGGATGTAATGGAACTTGGAAAATGCAAGTATAGGCTCATGGTTTTGTTAGACCAACGGATGCGTTCCAGGACTGTTTGTTGTTCTGTCTCGAGAGGATATTTGTATGTTCTCGTGTCGAGGGTCTGCAGGCCTATTCACGGAGCATGCATGGTGTATTCGCGTGTCGAGGGTCGGCAGGCCTTCACGGAATGTACCTGGTGTATCTACACGTTGAGGGCCTTGCAAGCCTATTCGTGGGGTACACGGTTGGGAGGTGATTCTCCGGTTTTTGAGCTATCTTACATGATGCTTGCGCGTCGAAGGCTGTGGTGCCTATTTGCGGAGTATTCTGGATCTTGTTTCACATCACCGTAGTAGGATTAGTTGCATAACGAGAAGCGTAACCCTATAAAGTGGAGATCGTTAAGGGCTTGCGCCAAAACTATGTACTATGGAATGCATATAATCCGATAAGTATGCATTAGAGAGTCAGCATATAGTATTGATGTTTCTTGACTTGGTTTTATGCTTGTGTTTTATGTTTTTCCACACTTGACACTTAGTCTAGATTCACTTGATGTTTTCAAGTATTACTATTTACTATCTTATATTCCTTGATGTTTTCATGCTTCACTTATTGTTTATGATTTTATTCTTCATGTTTATTCATGTTGCTTTTGTTTTTATGTCACTCACACCGTTATGGCTGACCCTGTAGTTTTGGGTGTTAGGGTTATCTCTAGCCTCATGTTTTACAGGTAGGTGCTTATAGCATGGGATTTGGATGCTTGTGCTAGAATGATAATAGAGCTTCTGTAAAAATTGTAAAAGAAAGTGTCGTAAGAGAAAGTTTGTAATTCAAGGTGTTTTGTATTCCCCTGTGTTTTGTAAATAAGTATTATAATAAAAGTTTGAAATAAAAATTATCTGTGTGTTTTGGCTATGTTTACTATTGCAATTGAAGTTGATGCTGGGAATTGTGCCACGTATTTCTAAGATATCATATTGGAAATTCGGGGCGCTACAAATATGATACTAAGTTTCTCGAATCATGATGATGATGACCGAGTGTTTAATATTTAGCGGTTTATGCATACAAATCTATTGTATCTGTATTTCTATATGTAGATGTACGTAAAGTTTATGAGAAAAATTTTTGTCTACAAGAAGAAATTGAACTCGTCTAAGATGGAAGTAACTAGTTTTGGACCCGGACAGGTAGGAAACTTTTAATAGGACCCGGACCCGGTCCTCACGGGTCCGGGTCCAGGTCCAATTTTTGGACCCGTAGAGGACCGGGTCCGAGTCCGGGTAGTGAAGGACCCGACCCGACCCGATACCATTGTTACCCGCGACCCGGATCGACCCCTTCGGGTTCGCAGGTCCACCACGTCGACATTACCGAATTCGGACCCGGCCCGGTTAAGCCCTAGACCCGACCCGAACCCGCATAGACTCGGGTTCGACCTGCTCAGGTCCGACCCGACCTGGCCCGGTCGACCCGAATGCCACCATTACTATATCACCTTTCTCTCTCTCTCTCTCTCTCTCTCTCTAAGTTGATAGAAGTGGCTTGGTTACTTACTCCCAAATACATTTACAAACTATTGAGTGATCATTACACATTACATAACACGTCAAAAGTAAAAGAAACTAAATCCAATTTAGTGTTCTCATCGAATATTTGCATACCCGAATCAATTACAATAATAAATTTCATAAATTACAAATATGTCCAAATATATAATAAATTTCATAAATTACAAATATGTCCAAATATATAATACAACCTTGAACAAAATCAACGTTCGATCACCTCGAATCATTCCACGAATTTCTGCCAACTAATCTTGTCACGCCCTGCTTCCCGAAAATACGGAATACGAGCGCATGACAAAGCCCAGCGAATGATTTTCATCATTCATGAACTGTAGGATCGACTCAGCATCATAACAAGAATATAACAAAATGTACACATCCATGCATGCACGAATAATTTATTAAACAACATAAAATAATTGAAACCAAATAATAATATCCCAATGGTTTTCATATCTGGAACTAAAGATAAAACTCGGAATTATAGCCCGTTACAAGGTTCAAGTAGCAAAAGAAATAAATGACTCAAAGAAAACAAATATTTTAAGCAAGTTCTTTCTCCAAGCGAAACCTAGAACGTTTGCTCACCAATTCCAGCAAGCAACTCGTCTCCAAAGTCTGTATATATAAATATAAAAAGAAAAAGAATAGAGAAAACAAGACAAACCCCTTACTGCAAGTTAGGGCCGCAAATAGTAAAACAAGTACAAGAATATGGAACAAGATTTAGAATCAAGAATGTAATAGGGATGCAACAAGTAGTGGGGATTCAAGAAACTAGCTAGCAAGAAGGACAACTCAAGTGACAAGATTGGGTAACAAGTACTAGTAGTAAAACAAGTGGCTAGTGAACATGTAATGGTATCAAACATCAAGTAATAAGTATCACGTACAAGTGTCGAGTAACAAGTAACAAGTCTAATGTGTCAAGTTGTCAAGTACAAGTATTAAGTAACAAGTGTCAAGTATTATGCTCAAGTATCAAGTCTTATGTATCATGTCATCAAGTATCAAGTATGCATGTGTCATGTTCAATTACCATGTGTCAAGTCTTATAGTTATTACTATCTAAGTGGCACTTTATGTGCCATCCTTTTATCACATGATTGCTGCGGTCAATGCAATTTCGTTTATGCCTAGTGGTGAATTTTATAGGGTAGTGTACTCAGGAAAAACATGTCAATTATATCTTGTTCGAGATACGTGCAAACTTGTAACGTGAAACATGTAGAGTGTAAACTTGTAGCGTGAAACATGTAAAGTTATAATCATGTAATGGATTCTAGAGGTGGCCCTCGTAGATTCTAGAGGTGGCGCCCGTCAACCCCTGACGTGACACTTAGTTCATATAACTTGTAATCATGGGAAACACGAGCCCCCTCCCGAGTACACTTACCTATATTGTCCACTACTATGGTCTTTCCCTTAAACCCCAACTTGTTATTTATTATTATCATCAAGCAAGCATGAAAGTGTGCGAAACAAGTCAAGTAAACATAATCAAGAATATGGAACAAGACTAGGCTAAGTAGGATACATGTTCGAGGGTCAAAACAAATCAAAGTATCAAGAACAACGAGAATCTCAAATCTGGACAGCATGACGTTGCTACACCAAAACTGCGATTCCCGTTGGTACAAGATAGCAAATGTGGATCCGTCAGAAGGTCTAGAAACTAGACTCCTTCCCGGTTCCAACGCATACAATTAAGGTACATAAAAGTTGCGGTGACAAGTGTCAAAACAGCAAACTATACAACATTTGTGTTCAGCCAGAATTTGTAAACTAAGTTTATACATGTGAAATAGGGTTGAAACATCATTAATTAATTCTGAGAAACGTAGGGAATGTTCTCTAGGGTGTCCAGTAACAGCATGCAAAATTTCAAGTCATTTATTTACTGGTAGCATAGTCAAAATAATTGTAAACTAAAGAGGTGCAGCAGTTTTTTTTGAATCTGCGACTACCGACATAGCAGCAATAAAACTGTGATATCTCCTAGACCGTAACTCGGAATTCGAAAATTCTGGATGTTATTGGTAACTAGACACTTAGGGCTACATTTCATATTCAGGACTCAAGTTCAGATTCTGGTTTTATCCGGGTCGAAACGGCAAGGCAAGACAGAAACAGAAACCAATTAAAACACTTTTCGTATGAAATGAATCAAAATCTTACTAATTGTGAACAAGTATATCAACGAAGGGTTGTGACTCTTAGATCATGTGATAGATAAGGCAAAACATGAGATCATCAATGATAAACAAAGAGGAGTCACAATTTACAATTTATTTGCAGTATTTTCAAGAAAAAGCTTGTACTAGAAAACGAAATGTACAAGAGATACTTGCCTTGGGGTGTAGACGATGAATCCGACGGAGGAATAATGGGAATAGATCCCGACACGGACTCAACGAACACACGAACCAATCACGAACACACGATCACAATCGCAACCACGAACACCAAGCATGCATCTAGATGATCAAGGGGAAGATCAAGATCAACAAGGTCATACGGTCCAGATCTTTTGATGATGAAGATGATGATGATGATCAAGATCGATCGATCGAGTGACTGCGACCAAAGGATATTGACGATCATCTTGATCGTGACGATCAAGAAGAGATCAGATGGCCTAGATCAAGGTGATCAAGATGATCAAGATAAGATTGACGGTCCAGGATCACTTGATGAAGATCCGACGGCCAGGAATCGATCAATCAAGATGATCATGATCGCGATGATGATCAAGATCAAACGGACGGCCCATGTTCACTTGATCAAGAACCACAACAGACAGCAAATCCATTGGCTTGGGATCAGACAGTGACATGGACAGCGGCTACTGGTGATGACCGGCGGCGGCCAAGGGGCGACGACGACCAGGAAGTGGCTGTCGCTGTTGCTGCGGTCAGACTGGCACTTGGGAGGAGCAATGTAGGGGTGCGATGTCGACGGGAGGCACAACTCAGGGTAGCTGCGCTGGCTGATGTCGGAGCGGGGAGGCAGCGCTGGCTGAGCGGCATTGTGGCATCGCGACAGGAAGGAGAGCAGGGGGAGATGATGGTGCTGGCGCTAGTTGCGGTTGCTGTAGTCTGCTGCGACGGGGAAGAGGAGGCAGGGCACTGCGGGGGGGGGGGGTCTGGGCGACGCTGCTGCAGTCGGAGGGGAGGCAGTGCAGGGGCTGGTGAGGCTGAAGACGGCGGGCTGTCGATGAGCAGGGAGGCGTTGCTGTCGTCGGATGGGACGACGTTAGGGAGGAGGGCCGGGTGACCGGGTGAGGAGATGAGAGGGAGGCTGATGGGTTGAAGACGGGGAGATGGGGAAGGAGATGGAACAGTGGCGGCTAGTGTATAGACAGTAAGGGTTAGGGTTAGGTTTAGGTTTAGGGTAGGGTATTTGGGTAGAAAATCCAATAGGAAATTGGGTTTAAAATGCATCCAATAAGGGATTGAGTAGGGTTTTGGGGTTATAGGGTTAATGGGTTTATTAAAAATATCCAATTTGAAACAATTAGGATTATAAGGTTTATAAAACACACATACTTATATACATTAAGTCAAATAATGAATACATATAAAATAAAGTATGTTCGACTTAAAATAAAACAATAATAATTATAATAATAGCAATAATAATAATGATACTACAACTAAAAACATTTATGAAAATAATACTGATAATAGTAATAATAATAACATATGTATATCAAAATGCAGTTTGAGTTAAACAGATTATTAAAATAATCCGAACAATATATAATATAAATAGACGATCAAATAGAAATAGAAATTAAAGTTGAAATATACAATTATTCGAAATAAATAAAATTTCCGATTAGAAAATATTTTAAAATAGAGAATCCAAAACGAATTTCACACAAGGTAAATTATAATTAATCAAATAACATAAAATATTCAGAAAATATTTATTTACGAAAACAGGGGTTACAAATCCTACCCACCTTACACAAAATTTCGTCATCGAAATTTGCTTAAGCAGTACATCAGATAGGGCAAAAGCAAACTGGGGGAGGGTAACATTGTTCTGTTTAGAAACTTCTTTAGTGCACTTTTGTTCACATTATTCTGAAATCTCATTCTTTTTTCGAAATATTCATTTATCTAACGATCCAATCCTTTAGGAGTAATAGATAAATTTTTCTTATGGAATTGAAATGAATCAAAAATACAAAAGACAAGTTCAACTTATTATTTAGATATGTCTTTTCTATTAGTTTCTCCTTATTTTAAAAAAGATTTCATTTCTCAACAAAACTCGAAATTATAGAAATCATGTTTAATTTAAAATCCATCATCATAAAAATGAAATTCTTGTTGCTAAAAACCAATTGTATCTCTAAATCAACCTTGGACATCACAAGTGTTTCTTCATGCGAAAACTAGCATCTTCTACATATGTCGACAAGTCTAAAATAATAAAACTTATCTTTACCTTTTCTTCTTTTAAGCATTATGTTTATAAGCATGTCACAATAAAATATTCTTTAACAATTACTCATGCTCATCACACATTTGGCAAACAAGAATTTACAAATATTCTACCATGGTTTATGTGATTATTTCTTTACTTTTAAATTTGCATGATAACAATCAATTACTAATTTTCAACAAAAATCATTGCATGTTATGCTAGCATTTTATCTACACATATTGCATTCAATTCTTATACTATTCATTAAACTATTAGCATGGTAACAACAAAATCATTACATGAGATGCTAATATTGATTCTTATCTACAATATCTCATTCCATTTTTCACTACTCATTAACTATTAGCATGCAAATCCTACTTAGAAAGCATAAGAACACCCACCTTAATTTGGAGATTGAAAACTACAAAGAGTGGGCTCCTTCTTGCTCCTAGTTCACAAGCACTCCTTTGCTCCTAGCAAAGCTTCCTATCCTAGCTATGACTCCTTCTAGCAATGGCTCCAAGCAAGAGAACTCTCACTCGCTTTCTTTTATTTCTCTCTTTTCTTTCTTTCTTTCTTTCTCTTTTGATTTTGTTTTTGGTGCAAGAGAATTGTAGGAATTTGGGGCTCTATTTATAGGGTTTTGGGAGGATCCTTTATGCATAAATCCACCCCTAATAACTCTCCTAATTAACTCTTACAACCTTTCACCTCCTAAACTCCTAAAACCTACAACCCTTTACCTGTCCAACTCTTCATATTTGCAACTCCCATAACCTACAACCTTTACCCTCCTCTCATTCATCAAAATCCGGTCAACAAGGGGTGAAAACCGACCAGCTATGGTGTGTGTGCATGCACACATGCACATGCGCATATACAAATTAAACCCAATCCTATAACTTTAAATGTGTACTAACATTTGTAACTTATAATGTATTTGTGCATACTTAACTTTATTTATGATTTTAATAGTGGGCTAGCTTAATGGGCTCATCAATTAATTAATTAGTTTAATTATCTAGTGGGCTCTTCTCCTAACGGACTAAATTCTAATGTTTTGGTCCATGGATTAATTAAAAAGGCTAAATAAGTTATGCATGCTAAAAATAGATAATGAGAGTAATAAAATGAGCATAAAAATTTGCACATGCATCATACGTGCAAAATCCAAAAAAAAATATTTTTAATTTAAAATAAAATATGGGGTGTTACAACACTCCCTCCTTAGAATAGTTCCGTCTCGGGAACTACGCTTAGGAGCGAGAAAATTAAAAAAAGAAAAAGTTTACAAAAATTTTCAGTGGAAGAGTTCAGGGTGATTTTTCATCATCTTTTTCTCTGATTCCCAAGTGCCCTCCTCAACAAACTGGTTCCTCCAAATGACCTTTACCATGGGTATTGTCTTGTTTCTCAAGACTTTTTCTCGACGATCCACGATCTCAATGGGACGCTCAGCATAGCTCATATCCAGTTGCAGACCTTCTGGCACTTCTGGCAGATGATGACTCGAGTCAGGAACATAACTTCATAGTATGGACACATGAAAAACATTATGTACTTGGGCCAACTCTTCCGGTAGTTCTAACCGATAAGCTATCTTCCAAATTCTCTTCAATATCTTGTAGGGTCCAATATATCCCGGGGCTAGTTTTCCTCCCCTTCCGAACCGAATCACCCATTTTGTCGGAGACACCTTCACAAAGACTTAGTCGCCTTCGTCAAACTCCAGGTCTCTCCTCTTGTTGTCGGCGTAACTCTTTTGCCTGCTCTGTGCGTCGACTAACCTCTTTCTGGTCAGCTCGATCTTTTCCGAGGTTTGCTGCACAGTCTCTGGTCCATAAAGCTGTCTCTCTCCCACTTCATACCAACAAACCAGAGTCCTGCATTTCCTTCCATAAAGAGCTTCATATGGCGCCATTCTGATGCTTGCCTGAAAGCTGTTGTTGTAGGCAAACTGCACACGAGCTAAGTGCCTCTCCCAGCTGCCATCGAAATCCAACACACAGCACCTCAACATATCTTCCAGCACCCTGTTGACTCTCTCAGTCTGCCCATCAGTTTGAGGGTGAAAAGCGGTACTGAAATCAGTCTTTGTCCCCAAAGCTGCTTGAAGACTTCTCCAGAAATGTGAAGTGAAACGTGCATCTCGATCGGATACGATTGACAGTGGAACTCCATGCAACTTCACAATTTCACCCACATACAACTCTGCCAGCTTCTCCATTGACCAAGTAAGCTTCATTGCTAAGAAGTGAGCTGACCTGGTGAGTCGATCCACTGTTACCCAAATTGTATCATTGCCTTTGGAACTTTTGGGTAAACTCGTGATGAAATCCATGCTAATACAGTCCCATTTCCACTCCATGATGGATAAAGGCTGCAACAAACCGCCGAGCTTCTGATTTTCTGCCTTAACCTGCTAACAAATTGCACACTTGGCAACAAATTCGGCTACATCTCGCTTCATCCCTGGCCACCAGAAGTACAATTTTATATTCTTGTATATCTTGGTACTCCCTGGATGTACTGATAACAAAGTAGCATGTGCCTCCTAAAGAATAATTAGAGTTATACAGTTGACATTATAATCAATACTCGAAAACACAATTAGCAAATACCAATTAGCAAATAGGTAGAAAATCTTGCCTCCTTAACATCGAGTTGCATGTTTGCCTTCACGATATCAGGTTGCAAGTTGCTGTCTGGATATTCGGTTGCACATCTTTGCCTCCCCGACATCCAGTTGCAATTTGCCTCCATTGACATCGGGTTGCATATTTGCCATCTTGACATTAGGTTACACCGAAACGGTGAAATGGAAGATGTAACATTCTATATGCACATGGGTATGGGACATTTAATTTAAGTATGATGTTATGTTTTGAAATTCGTGATATAAATATAGTAGAAAGGTAAGAAATGGAGTTGAGAGTCACACAATGGAATATCAAAATATATGTATAGATTATAAATATCAAACACAATAATACAAATAGTAGTCGTGAAAAAGTAGGGAGAAAAGGGGAATGAAATACATGTATAAGCACAATGCAAATATGAATGAGAAAATAAATATGCAGTATAGCAAATTTACACAATAAATACATCATAAAAATATACAGTATCGTAGGAATTAAACGAGCCTCTAACATGTCGTTGAAGATCCACCGATGTCGATCGACGAACTAAGCGGGAAGAAAAGAATGGACAGCTCCAGAATCAATGAATATGGGCACAAAAGAATAAAATTATATCCAGATAAGGAATCAAGGGAGATGAGGGTTGCAAGGGACGGAACAACTAAGAAATGAATGAACTGAATATGAAGGGATCAAAAGAGGAATTAAATGAGAGGAGTATCCAGATTATATGTTGGTTATTACATGTTCATGTGATTGACGTGGTGTGCACATTATTGAGTTAGACTGGCTAGAGCCAAATTTGACTAACGTATGAGCCAAACATGACTAACACATTAGCTAAAATCCAGCTAAACTCCAACATAGTTAGAGTCTAACCTGGGCTAAAAACATTATTAGAGTCTAACCTGGGCTAAACTCTAACATTATTAGAGTCTAACCTTGGCTCTGATACCACAAAAAACCTGTTACGCCCCTGCTTCCCAGAATACGGGAACACATGCACGTAACTGAGGCACATCGAATGATATGAGTACACCAACTCATATCATCCATAAGCTGTACCAGTCTTAACTCGACAACATGACAAGGAAATAATCACAACCACGCATAAATACATAATCACATAAACAAATACTTAGACTAAACATGCAATAGTCCAATTTAATAACCAACAACTAGAAATAAACAACAAATACCTTCTGGCAAGCTCCTGCTCCAATCGTAGAAGAACTACTCACCAATGCCTTCTGGTAATTCTCCTTATGCACCTATACTTGATCATCTAAAAAGAAAGAATAATTTGTCCTTAGAGCAAGTACGGACAGCAAGTAATGAAAAGTAGAGAGTAAGGAATAAGGTACATGAAGGAATATGGATCAAGATCAATTTACAAAAGCAATAACGGTATTAATAAACAATGGTCATGATCAAGTATTTACATGTCAACTTAGGTCTATTAGCATGTTGATTCTCTTATCTAGTGCACGTACTACTGCGTCCCATACCACAGGTTCGGTGCACGCAAAACAGTGTACATTTTAGACTTCGTAGTCGGATCTACAGAGCGTGTACTCGGTGTATCACGATAACAAGATAACAAGATATCAAGTCACGAATTCATAAGTAATTATCCACCTTCCATGTCAAGTTTCCATGTAACAAGAAGGGCCCTACCGAGTACATTCTCTGAGATTATCCACTACTAAGTCAACCCTTATTAACCCCGGCTTGTTTAGTATTTTATTAAGTCATTCATGTTCATGCAGGTATGTGTAAGGATGTCAAGGGAATGATAAGAATGCAGCAACATGATGCATTGCACAATAATAAACATAAAGCAGTGAATCTGAAACAGCCGACACAATTACACAAAAATAGTGATAACTCATAGACTACAATTCAGAATTCGAAGTTCCAGGATGTTATCAACAACCAGACACTTAGGGAAACAATTTATATTCAGTAAGGTTTGGTTAATTCTGACTGAAGCTAGGTCAAACACCATATTCTTTGCAGTTTAGCTGTTCTGGCAGCAACTTAGTGTCAACATTTAATGGGTGGCAACATGATATAAAATCATTATAAAAATCTACAAAAAATAGAGATGAACCCTAAGCATGTCTATAAAGTTCTTGGATATTTTCATGGCATTCTAATACTGTTAACATGGTGTTTCGCTAATAATTGTGTTGATGTTACATTAATTATGCGATCTGAAAAGTGCAGACCAGTAGAGACTAAAAATGTGATATCTCACAGCTCACTCATCAGAATCAGGATCCGTCAATTGGACTGGAAACTAGATTCAGTAAGCTAAAACTCTCTTTTGTATTGTTTGTGCTAATGCTTATGGTAACAGGGTCGAAACCTTTGTGCAAAACAGTATAGACAGCAAGAGTTCATACAATGTCATCACATATATGTTCATCAAAGTGGGTAATTAACATGCTATTGTATCATGAATATATTAACAATAATGTACAACAAGTAGAATAGATTTTTCAGTGTACAAGCCAATTTATCATATCATAGTTCAAGTCACAAGATCTCGATGAATCAACCAACATGTATTTGATCACAATGTATTTTCTTCATATGCATGTTCTAGTCATTTTATTCATGTCATGTCTGTACATAGGCTTGAGTTTGAGTCAATGGATAATGATACAATGTCAAGAGTACGTCGGGTTAGCTCGTGTAAACCCTCGATGCTCTCAACGGAAAGGATATAAGAAAAATTTAAGATAATTGAAAGGAACTACTTACAGGAGGTCAATGAAGTTGAACTAGGAGAATTAAATGAGTTCAAGTGGACTTGTCTTTTTGCAGACGATTCAATATAAGTAACAAGGAATAACGAGATCAGAATCCCGGGGAGCGATCCCAAAAATACGTGCAAGCGACACACAGCAAGAACTCCAACAACGACAGCAAAACCGAATACCCAATCCCTCCCCACACAACAGCAAACACGGGTCCATCCAATCACAAACATCGAATCTGATCCCCTACTTTCTGAACAGCAAACACACAAAAGGGCTCACTGTGCTTCCTCTCCTTCACACAAAACACCACACATCCAAATCAAAACCCTACAGCAAACCAACCCTTCCTCCTCTTCCCGAACAGCACACACAGCAACACCGAAACACAAACTCCTGATCCACTTCACAAACACCAACAGCATGTGCACACATCAACACGTGCAAACAGCAAGAACAGCAACAGTGAGAGCAACACAACAACCCGAACCACCAGCAACAGTGAGGGCAATGAACAGCTAGGAGTTTCTGAGGTGGATGGAGTTCGTTCTGCGAGTTGCAGGCCATGGTAGTGCTGCTGACGGTGGTTGGGGCAGTAACGTGAGGTGTTGTCGGAGTTGGTCGTAATAGGGGAGAAGCTTCAAGGAGGCAACGGAGTGCAGCAGGGAGGGAGAGGGTTCGACGGTCGGTAGCGATGGTGAGCGGCAGCGACCAGGGGGACTCGAGAGTGCGAGGAGGTGGCAAAGTGCAGCGAAGGCGACAAGCGGCGGTCGAGGGGTGATGGAGAGGATGACGGTGGAGTAATGGCATGTGGAGACAGGGGATGCTCTGTTTCAGAACAAAGGAAGAAGATGATCGGGAGGTGGAGGCTCGACAGGGCTTTGGAGGTGGAGAAGATCAACTGTGGCGGTCGAGTTGTTGGGTCTACGAGAGCAGAGGTTGCAGGCGGTAATGGCAATGTTGAACTTCAACGATGGTGGTTGCTGTGGAAGTCGAGCTCGGGGTGAAGGCAGGGGCAGCGAAGGAGAATGAGCTTCGATGGTTTCGTGAGCAGGGCAGGGGAGAGGGTGGCTCGAGCGGTGACGGGGGCAGTCGACATGGAAGGGCATCGCGAGGCAATGGGTTCGACGAGAACCCACATGAAGGAGACGGAGGACTTCGACTGAGGTGGAGGACGGTGGGGTCGATGGAGGAAGACAAACGGGAGCGGCTCGATGAGGGGGTGCTTTGGATGGCTGAGATGGGGTACAAGAGTGGAAGTGGAGACGTCGAGGTGCAGAGCGACGTTGGGTGGTCGACTCGAGATGGTTGATGGGTTCATGCTCGCCGAGGAAGACGAGGGGGGGGGGGTTGCACTCTGTTGGGGAATAGAAGAAAAAGAGGAGGAGAGTGGGAGACGGGAAGAGAGAGAGAGAGTGGGGGGGGGGGGGGAATGGGGAGTTTAATAAAATAATAATTAAAGTAGTGGGTAGTTGGAGATAGTGGGGGATTGTGCAGTTGAGGATAATATGAACAAATTTGTACACGGGTGAGCGTATGGGTTTAATCTGTACAATATAAATGGGTACTGTGTTTGGGTATAAGGTTAGAGTCCAATAGGAGATGGGCTTGGGATTGGGCTTCAATTAAACATAATCAATTTAATAATAATTATTGGGCTTCTCATGAACTCAAAATAATCAATAAAATGATAGTATGGATTAACTTGGGATTCAAAGTAAATTAATAAAAAGAAGAGAGATAAGATTCTAGTTTGGAATATAAATTTGGGTTTCAATAGGAGATTTAAAAGAATTTTAATACATTGGAAAGAATCTATAAGAAAAATGAAATACAAGAATACATGGAGAAAAGAAAAGAAATGGAAATCCGTATAATCGGAAACAGGGGTTACACGATACTAATTTTTTTTTAGTAGGACCCGGATCCGAACATGATTCTCGTGGATCGGATCCGGGTCCAAATTTCAAACCCATAGGGTATTAGGTCCGGGTCTGGATAATGAAGGACCCGACCCGATACCAGTGCTAGTGAGTAGGTTTCATTTTGTTTTCAGTGTGACTGGCAGGGAAAAAATAATAATAAATAAAAGGAACTCGGGTCGGATCACATTTTAGACATCGGGTCGGATCCCATTACACAGTTCACTATAAAATCCCATTCCTCTTTCTTCCTCTTAAACCCTAACCCCCAAATTTGCATCCATGGCGAAACCCCAAAACCTCAAAGAAGACGACGAAGTCAACGGAGAAGAAGAAGAAGAAGAAGAAGCAACATTCGACGATCTCGGCCTCGATCCTCGCCTCATCCGCGCCCTATCCAAGCAGTCCATCACCGTCCCGACTCCCATCCAACGGGAGGGCATCCCCTTAATCCTCGTAAGAATCCTTTTCTCTTTCAGTAGTTCAATTTGTAAATTTTTTGGTTCAGTTTCGTAATTTTTTATTTGTTTGTGGTTTAGGAAAGGAGAGATGTGTTAAATTTGCAAATTTTCTGGTTTGATTGTGGTTATTTGATTTGTTTGCAATGTAGGAAGGGAAAGATGTGGTGGCGCGTGCGAAAACGGGGTCGGGAAAGACGTTTTCTTATTTGCTTCCTATGCTTCAGAAGCTGTTTGGTGATATGGGAACGAGAAATGCGGCTCCGAAGGGGTTTGTTCTAGTTCCGACAAGGGAGCTCTGCCAGCAGGTGCGCAATGCGCGTGTTTTTGTTCTTTGTATCTAGTTCGAAACAATTGTACTGTCAATTTTAGGGAATGTTACTTAGCTGTTACAAAGTTTATATTTTTTTTGTTTTGATGTGTGATCAAGTTCGTCGAGATTAGAAATGCTTATGCATATGCGATACATGTGATTCCATATGTTGGTATTGTTCATCGTTTACAGGGAGATAGACATAGGAATCAACTAAAAAAGGTAAATAGAGAATAGTTTGTGTAGGTTTAGCCAGGGCCAAGAAAAAATTCTATAACTATATATAAATATATAGGTATTTTTCATAATTTTTAGGGGGGCCAAATAATAAAATTTAATAGATTTAGGGGGTTTGTTAAAAAAATTTCAAAAAATTTAAGGGGTTTTTCAAAATTTTGGGGCCCCCACATAGCTCCGCCCCTGGGTTTAGCTGACATATTTTGGTTGTTAGGCAAATTTAAGAATACCCTGACGGGCTTTTCATGAAGTATTCGATTGAGAGAAATGCTTTTGTTGTCGGAAAACAATGAAGAAATCAAATATGACTGGTACTAAGAATTCAGAGAATCCTGCTGGCTGGAAATTGTTTCTAATTTTGATTATGAATTCAAGTTGAAATCATGATGGAGCTGCCTTGTTCAGTTTAGTATCAGCCAGGTCTTTATTGAGCTGGTTTAGGTCTATTGAGACCACATCAACGTTTGATAATTGATTGTTGTCTTTCTGTTTTAGGTTCATTCTGAAGCCCAGTCGCTTCTCGAGTTTTGTAGAGTTCAGTTGCTGGTCGTGCAGTTGACCAGTAGCATGACAGCAGCAGATATGGTGAGTTTATTTATTAATTAATTTATTTTTTATAATAATTTGTTCATATGGCCAATTATTGACTTTTGGTTGTTTTGTTAATTGTTTGTTGTAATTGTAGAGTGCTGCATTAGCAGGTCCACCTGATATTGTAGTGTCGACCCCTGCTTGCATCTCAACATGCCTGTCAAAAGGTATCATTCAGCCACCGGCCATCAGGGACTCCCTCTCAATGTTGGTTCTTGACGAGGTATGGTGCTTATATACTGCCTCATGTTGGATTTCTTTTACTTTTATGCTAGCCTAGACTTTATACTTTAAACTTGTGTTGACAGAGAGAGAAGTTATTTTCTTAAGATTTTCTGCTAAAATTCATTGCTATATTAAGATAACTCACTATCTCACTTTGTAGTTGAGGGCTTTGAAGTGGCATCAGAATTTTATAAATTGCTACTTTTCAGCGATTATTTAAAATATATTTAAAAACGTTAGAGTATTATCTGCGAAGTAACACATGGCAGGCTATTACTTTGTAAAAACTGTAACAGGTTTAGGGTATTTAACTGAAGCATGCATTTATAACCGAAGGTGATTTTACCTTATCTGTTACAATTTTCTGTTATGCAACCAAGTCTACTAAAATGATCAACCTATCTGACATTTTGTCTTCCAAATTTATGGCAAGATATTTCATGCAGATCGAAAATGCTAATCTACATTAGAGGGGTGTTCTTAGGATCCAGATATTGAAGAAATAGCTACAGGAATATTCACGTAAGATGACCATGTTGATTGCCCCTTTTTGTCTCTTACAAAGATTATTACAATATAGGTGTCTTGGTTAGTGTCTGAAATCAAATTCATGTTGAGGATGAAAAACATGGCGGTTGGCTAAGGAGCACGGCTGCAGGAGTCTCCCTGAAAGAGAGGATAGATTTTCCATAATCCTAGACTACTAGTTGGCTTGCTTAAATTCTCACAGTAATTGAATATATAGAACTACAAAAAAAATATATTATGCTTTCTATAGGGAATTGCATTCTAGTTCTGAGACAGACAAAGCAAAATTCAAATTAATGCATTCCTAATAGAAGAAAGATAGGTGAAAACAGTTTTTATTTGTTCTACTTTAAGAAGTGAGCAAATTATAGATAAGGACACTTCTTTTTCAAAATAATTAGGCTAGGCTTCTATTTGGCAATGCTTTTGGCTGGTTCAGAGAGACTATTGGTCTCAAAATTGGTGTACTGCCCCTCCCCTCAAAGCTCTTTGGCCGAAGCACTTTGACTTTGTCCATAAACTTTTTTTGTATACTTACAGACAACCTCACCAAATAGATGAAAAATACCAATCTCTCACACGAATTCTTGAGCTGACCTTCTTATTAGTAGTGGACACATTTTTGTTCGTTTTAGTTTCTTATTTTGTTTCTGTTTCATAGAATTTGACAAAATTTTGTGTTGGCTGTCAATTGCCTAACACAATATTCCTTCTTACCTGGTTTGTGGCCGGATTATTGGCTTGAGACAGGCAATGACAGAGTTAAAAGATAGGGGTAACAACACGAAGACTTCCCAAAAGGTCACCCATCCTAGTACTACTCTCGTCCAAGCTCGCTTAACTTCGGAGTTCTAATGGGATCCGATGCTTTAGAGTTGCTATGACGTCGTCTTAGTGGACGAGACTAGAACATGAGTCAATGCTAAATTAGAATTTTGGAGAGAGACTTTGGAAACTAGAGGCTTTAGAATAAGCAGAACTAAAACATAGTATATGAAGTGTAATTTATTCGGAACACAACTGAGGAAGTAGTGAAGTTTGATGGTCAAGAGATACCCTAAGAGACCGTTTTCGATATTTAGGCTCAATTATACAAAGAGATGGAGAGATTTGTGAATGTGTTATACATAAGATCCAAGCAAGGTGGCTTAAGTGAAGAAGTGTCAGTGGTGTTTTGTGTGACAAACGTATACATTTGAAGTTGAAGAATTTTTTTTATAGGATGGCTGTTAGACCATCAATGATGTATGAAGTAGAGTGTTGGGCAACAAAGAAACAATATGTCCAAAAAATGAGTGTAGCAGAGATGAGGATGCTAAGATGGATGTGTGGTAAAACCAGAAAGGATAGAATTAAAAACCAGAAGGTAGCTCCTATTCAAGATAAGTTAAGAGAGAAGCGCATCAGGTGGTGTGGTTTGGACATGTCACACGTAGACCTAGTAGTGTTCCCGTTAGAAAGAGTGATTTGATAAGTATAGAGGGTAGAGTTAGGGGTAAGGAAAGATATAAACTTACTTGGGTGGAAACGGTGAGAAAAGATATAATAGCTTGTGACCTTATAGAACATATTGCTCTAAACCGAGCAGAATGGAAAACCAAGATTCATGTAGCCGACCCCAACTAGTTGGGAAAATGGTTGTTGTTGTTGTTGTTGTTGTATGTTGTTTCTATTTGGCTGAAGAATGCATTTGTGCATTTTTTGGTATGCACAGATGTATAATTTTTAATGGAAGTACAAAATCATTGAGCTCACATAGATGTGTGTATGTCTGTGTCTGTATTGTCCGAGGTTTTACATGTTCATTTTATAGCTCATTTGCACTTTTCAACTAATCTTTCATCAATCTGCAGGCAGATCTCCTTCTCTCGTATGGCTATGAGGATGACTTAAAAGCTCTCATCCCCCACGTACCACGACGGTGTCAGTGCCTTCTAATGTCTGCTACTTCAAGGTCATTACATTTATCACTATCTAACCTTCAAGCATCTGCGAATGAAAAATCAAGTGTTTTGAGTACTTGTAGCACACGTGAAGTTTCTTTGTTTATTTTATTGACAAACTGCTTATTTTTTGATACATCGATGCACTGATGCATGGGTAAAACACTTCAAAATACATGATATTTTCTCTATTGGTCTTCTATGGCATGTTTGTCAGAGCGCGGGTTATCCATCTTGATGCAACATTTCCTTTGTGTAGGTGGGGATGACCAAATTAATCATGCCAAAGTAAATGAGCCAAATTAATATGGGCGCCTTACACATATTTTCTTTTCTCCAATGTAACGAGCATATATTATGATTTTCATTAATTGTTTTGTGTGAACAAAAAATTGTTATTTTAGAGCCAGAGGACAGATTTTTTTTCTGAAAAGCTGAAAAAATCCATAAGTGCTTATTTTTCTTGGATTCTTTTTTAATTCTTGTCTGATTTCAGTCAGTTGTCTTTTTTGACTAAGAGAATTAGGAACCTGGAAGCACTTCTTTTGTGAATGGTAGGGCCAGTTATGTCTATATTCTGCTTATTTAACTAACTAGTGAAGTTTGCTAACCAAATATATGTCAATGTTCTTCTTATTCAACTAACTAGTGAAGTTTGCTAACCAAATAAAATAATGTTGAAAAGCTTCATGTTTTGCAAACTACGGATGGAAATAAGAGTCTAATAAGACGAAGTTCATACTAAAATAAGAGTAGGCAATCGGTTATGTGAATGTTTGCTGGTGAGACCATGGATGACTTGATGGAAAGGACTGAGAGCCTATATGTTGTGCTGGGGATTTTCTTCCACCCCTTCTTTCTTTTCTGTTTGAGGTTTCTTCATCTTTATTTTATCTGTGAGTATTTTTCAGGGTGTGTGTGTGTGTGTTTGTGTGCTCTTGTGGGTGAGCTGATTAAATTATACTAAGATGTAGCAGTTTGTCACGCTTTTGGAGTTTATTTAAATTAATGAATATCACTCATCCTCTTACGTTTGTTATTGTGATCTACTGCAGTTCTGATGTTGAGAAATTGAAGAAGCTCGTGCTGCACAATCCGGTAATCTTAACCCTGGCAGAAGTAGGGAACTCCAAAGAAGAACTTGTTCCAAAAAATGTGCAACAGTTTTGGGTATATACATGTACAACTATTATCTGCCCTATACATACTACAAGTTATATAAATGTTATCTTCATTCTAAATTTCAATTGCATGTATGATGTAAGTGGTCTTCTCTAGTTTTATTTATTTAATTTTTTAATTGAGGTATTGTGGTTATATAGTTAACGCTTTGGAATTTCCTCTTTCCACTGTTTCTCTATTACCGGCAAGTTTGGAAAGTACTACATCAACATCACGGAAGATGATCCTGAAAAAATGATAGAGCATTAGTGAATCATGAGCTTGCCTCACTAAATCATAAATGAACTGATCACTAAATGCCTTATTTATATAATATCACTTGTGCTGGGAAATGACTATTCATAACATTGTTACCTATATTGTATATCTCCATCCATGTCATTGATTTCTTAGCCAGATTGTGCCCATCTCCATGAAATTATTGATGATGGATTTTTTCGATATCCATTAAATCCATTGTTTCGTCCATATGCAGTCATGTGAATTGAAATTCAATTATTCGTTTTTGAAGTGGTTGTTTTTTGAATCTTTTCTTAAAATGAGCGATAACTTGCTAGGATGCACAGCACATACATGTCTAAGTGTCCAAGTGTCATAGAATTTTGACGCACAGCTTCTAAATGTTGGATAGGTATGTACGTACTTGTTCCCAACTTCCCATATTTGGAGTACTGGATCTTTAAAAACTGTTGATTAAATAATATTACATGGTAAAAAAAAGCATGATTTTGTCTACTAATTGAAGGACCGTGTTTGGATTTACTTATCAATTATCAATGATTTTCAGTTTGTTTGTTGGTTGATTTAATTTTTAAAATCATGTCCTGTATCATGTCCTGTATCTCTTTGATTATTTTTTATTTTATAACCAGCGAGATGCGTTTAGTTGTGGAATGTGGGTGTCCATATACCATGGCATTACTGTGTCTGATATGATTGCACTTTGTAGAAGTGTGTGAACTGGTAACTTCACCTTGTGGTTGGAAGTTCACTTTCTATTAGTTTAAATAAGTATGTTGCCCAGATTGCTAGATATGTCCAAACAAAGATCAAAATTTGAATTTCAGCACTTCCTTTTAGAGGTTGCTAATAGATCAGATTTGGTCATGTAGGCTGACCTCAAAACTGATGTTTTGACAAAATTTCCATGTTTTGAGTCTCCTTCGACGCAGCTCAACCATAAGTGGATTGCACAAAACCAACTAGATTAACTCATCTGTTAAGTTTGTGTAACTAATGATGATACTACTTCCTTGGGGGCATCGGGAGTTTAAATCAGATCTAGTGTATTCTATGCCTTTGAACAAAAAATATCGTTTACAATTGCAGTTTACAATTGCAGATATTTCTTTAATTCTCTTTGTATCTACTATTAGATTTTTGCCACAAACAAGCGATAAAGAAGAACAAAAATAACAAATCTGTACGTTGAAAAACACCGACTCGCATGAAAGTGATTTTCATTTTACTTTTGTCCCATCATATGAGTTGTTGCCAAACTAAAAACCTGGAAGGTTTCTATTGTAGTGCAGATCTATGATTTGGGAGCAACTCTAATTAGCTATTGTATTTTCTGATATCATGGACTTCCTTTTCCCAATGTTCTTAACAGATTCCATGCAGTGCTCATGATAAGCTACTTTACATTCTTTCTCTTTTGAAACTGGAGCTTGTTCAGAGGAAAGTGCTTATATTTGTCAATTCCATTGACATGGGAATTAGATTGAAGCTTTTTCTTGAACAGGTTTGCTCATTGATACAGTCTTACTTTGTATTATTTAGTATGCTAGATTCCTATGTCTTGTCCTAGAAACTTTATTATTGGTATAATTTGCTCCTCGATAATTCAAGTTTATTTTGATAGGTTTCATCCTCATGTAATTATAGTTTGGGTATATTGGTCAACACAAGCCTTAAAGATAAAGAATTTACTATCTGGCATTAAACCAGGTTTAGAGAAGATGGATATGGAAGAGAGGAGAAAAGAGATGGATATTAGTACAGAGGCCCAAGACTGCCCGTATATACTTTATAGGCATTATAAGAAAGATAAAAATTTAAATCCTAATTTAAATTTATATCCAAATCCAAAAATTTAATTTCCATCTAAAAAGTCCCAAGTAAACTAATACTTAATTAAAAATTTGAAATTGGGATATCCTAAACTGTGGGACTTACATCCTACTATTCTCTTTCCATTGCCTGTGGGTGGGATCTTTCTGCTTAACTCATCCCCTTTAACGTTTTTTTTGTGTGCTCTTAGCCTTTTGGATTTAATAGATGAAATTTGAATCCCCTCAAGCCACTCTATGTTCATGCACAGTACCATTTTGATCAGTAACTTTCCAATATCTTTCTTACTATACATGTCATTACAAGGAGACACATCTATAGAGCCACTCTTAATGTTTTTTTTTTATTTTAAAAATTTGCCTGTACTATGCCTAGTTCAAAAATATGTATTTATGACAAAATTACTTCATTTATGCACACTTCATATATGACAAAATTACTTCATTTTTTGCCTTTACTACCCTCATTTCCCATGTATCATCTATGTTATACATTTAATAATATACTGCTTTATATGACCTGTCTCGAAGCTGATATTGTTTATTATCATAATATAATATCCCTTCACTTGTGACAGTTCGGAATAAGATCTGCTGTTTTAAATGCTGAATTGCCACAAAATTCTCGTCTTCATATACTTCAGGTATTTCTTTTTCATTTATACTCTTATATTTTGTAGTGTTACTGTAACACTAAAGAAATGTTTGTGGAAGATTCACCTTGAACATTGCACTTAAACTTGTGATATTTACCTGTGTGGCATTGGCATACATAGTTGTGTTTGATGGTCAGATGGTTCATGTATGGTTTCATCAATTACATATTCTTTCTTATCTAGGTTTCATCTATTTGTTTTTGAAAGAAGGCAATTTAAGGGAGGGGGGGGGGACCCCTTTCAAAGAGCAGTATAGCAGTCTTAGAAGAACTATGAATATGAAAGGAAGCACTTATTAATATCATATTATAGCAGTCATGTGTCTTAGAAATATCATAGTATCACTATGAAAGGAAGCACTTATAAATATCGTAGTATGATTATGAAAGGAAGCACTTACAAATAAATATGAAATGCAGTCTTAGCATTATAAGAATATGCACTTTCAAATAGCATTATATCGATATGCAGTCTTAGCATTATAGCAGTCATGTTGATATGTAATTTCGATGTAATTTATAATATTAGTAACTAAATTGGTATACAATTACAATTATTTATGATTCCTAACTGAAAGTTGCATTTGCTAGGTGTTTAATGCAGGTCTGTTTGACTATCTGATAGCAACAGATGACAACCAGATCAAGGAGAAGGAACAAGATGATAATCAATCTAGAAGTTCAAAAAAGCATTTAAAACAAAAATTGGACTCTGAGTTTGGGGTGGTTAGAGGAATTGATTTCAAGAATGTTTTCACAGTAAGTTGATGGTTTTCTGTAGAACAGGTTGTTTCTGCTGAAAATATTGCTTTTGTCTATATGTAAATTTGAGATAGTCATAGTCAAATTTCCCAACGTACCCGATTCAGTTTCCCTATTGTACTTAGTAATTTATTTTAATAAATCGTGTTTTATTGAAGGTTCACGTATGGGATCATTTCACAAAATTTATTACTTTCTTCCTTCGATCTCTTTATCATGTGCTAGTGTTTTTGTTTTTGTTTTCCTACTTTCGGATCACCAACACAAAGATAATATTTCTTTTATATTGCTCTAGATCTTGCCACTTAAGTGTTGATATCTTTATATAACACCTTATTCTACAATTTGGCAGGTTATTAATCTTGAAATGCCAAAAGATCCTGCTGGATATATACATAGGATTGGACGTACAGGCAGGGCTCAGAACACTGGTGCATCAATCTCTCTTGTAAGTACATACTAATTGAAATGTAATGACTTATTTTGAACACTACATCATAAACACATAAAAATTGTTGGTGTTTAATGCCCTGTTCTTTTAGTTATAGAGAAGATATATTCTTTGAAGTTTGATTAGTCATTAGTTGAGGAACTCCCAAGCTATCCCGAGTCTCATAGGATTCTTTAAAAGAGTATCTTTGGTATTTTTATATGTGTGTGTGTGTGTGTGTGTGTGTGTGTGTGTTTACGTTAGCGCTTGTTTAGGAACCAAATATTGGAGATGAAAGTGACAGTAGCAGACTCCAGCTTTTAATCCATATTAGGGAATGTGTTTGGAGTTTTCTTCTCATTTTTAGAACATATTGGCAGATGGAAAGTGTCTACTAAAGTACTAATAGTTGGAAATGAAATGATGACCTGAATTTTATCTAACATCCTTTCCGTTATAATCCCTCCGTCCCAAAATGTATCTAATTCTGAGTTATCTCACTCTTATTAAGAAAACCCCTAAAATTAATGTTTTAAAAAACATTATTCTTAATTAAAGCTCTTAAATGAGCTAGTTATTCATAGTGAATTCAAAGTTGCACTTCTGCTTTATTAGTTTTGTTAATTGCAAATTTGTTTAGGTGAAAAAATGAGTAGTTACTCAAGGGCATTATTGGTAATCCAATATGAAAATTAGTAATGAACTTCTGTAAAGTTTAAACCTTGGAAACCTAAAATGACAAATAATTTTGGACAAATAAAGCCTAGAGTGATGTACATTTTGGGACTGGAGTAATGGTTGTGTAAGCCAGGAATTAGAATTTGGAAATGAGATAGTCAATTCCCTGGTGCATCCATCCCCTGGTGCATCCATCCAGTGAGATTGTAGCTTAAATAAGGAATCGGTCCTGTTCGAACTGGGAAATTGCGGACTCATACTGAAATAGTAATACCTATAAGCTTTATCGGCAAGAAAACAAAAATGGAATTTTACTGAGTTCCACTGGCCCACCCATCCCGCTACCATCACAAAATAAGCCTCCCCTCTTTTCTGTTGAATTCACTTGACATACAGACCCTAAGTTTTATTTGTACACTGACATCAGACAATGTCATTCATACAATAATGTCTGTATATTGTTGTTCCCCATTCTTACATGAATTAAAAATTACTATCATTTTACAGGTTTCCCCTGATGAGGAAGAAGTTTTTGAAGAAATCAAACTCTTACTTGGAGATGATGTGGACCATGATTCCTCTAAATACATTGCTCCATTCCCTTTACTGACTAAAAATGCCGTGGAGTCTTTGAGATATAGAGCTGAGGTGAATTTTTTAAGTTAATTGATTATCTTCAATTTACTGCTGCTTTATTGGTAATCTATAATGGTTCGTGAAGTGTGCTTGTTATCTTACTGTTGCGTATTATTTTTATGTGTAGCAAGACCATTTTTCTGCTATCCCATGTTGCCATCGGTTTTGGGGCTTGACAACTGCACCTATCTTTATGGACACCAATAATGACACTGATTGGGAAGAGTGGTCCGGTTGTAGTTATGGGCAGTCCTAAAGAATTATGCATTTTGTATTGAAGGATACTATAGTAGTAAATATTGACAGGGTCTAATCCCTTGAAAGAGGTTCATGTGTATAAAGGCTTGGAAATGATGTTGTAGTAGTATGCATGTATTCTTAGGGAGCATTTAGTACAAAAACATATCTTCAATATTTTTATTCTCATCTCAGCTACTAGATGATGGCTGGCCCCATTTGAGATAAATTGTTCCACTGGCCATACAATTTATACCGTCAATGTTTTTCAGACTTTTAGTGAAGCCTACCATATTGTATATATACATGTATGTAGTACATGTAAATAGTGCTTAATCTTTAATTTGCGAGAAACCTAGCTTTTAAACTCTTTTTTTTACTATATTAATAACACTTATAATTTGCATATTTGCAGGATGTTGCCAAAAGTGTAACGAGAATTGCCATAAGAGAATCACGTGCCCAGGATCTAAAGAACGAGATACTTAATTCTGAAATGTAAGTTTACTTTTAGCATGGGTGATTTTTTACTGTTTTGTTGAATGAAATAGCAAAGGAGAGGAAATTCTCCTATCAAAATATTCATTGTTAGGGAGTTGCTTCTTAGTTAATTGTGGTTGAAATAATTTATCGGGATCTCAGCATGTTCACTGCGTGAGAGAGGAAAGGCTGTGTCCACAGAATATAACTGGTTCTGATTTTTTAATGTTTTGATATTGAGGATACATTAATGGTGCAACTTGCTTAACTTCATTTTAACTGACGCACTAACTCATCAACTTTTTTCATTAGACTGAAGAAACATTTTGAAGATAATCCCGATGACTTTGGTATAATGTCTTTTCCAGTATTTTCCCTCTATAAACAAGCATGCACTAGGACATTCAAGAATACTAATATTTAATTTTTGTGTCACTATGCATAGCTCTGTTGAAGCACGACAAACCACTAAGCAAAAAGGCTCCCCCTGCACATTTGCGGGAGGTACCTGAATATCTGGTTGATCCCACAACACAAGAAGCCAGCAAGATTGTTAAGCTCTCCAGAGCTGCAATGGGCATGAACAAGACAAGACAGCGCTTTGGGTTCAAGAGGGAACTTGGAAAGAGGACAGATCCCCGCAAGGTTTTCTCCTTCGAGGTAGTACATGTTCACCTCTGTTCTTCAACAATCTTGGATTCTGCATTTGTTCTCATATCAAACGAGTCTTATTCTGTTGGGTTGATATTCGCTTGCTGAAAACAGTAAATTTATAGTATTTATTCTCATTGCTCACATAATCTGATCGTGTGATTAATGATGGCTAGGTACTGCTTTCTTCCCCTCTTCCCAAAAACCAAAAAATATACGCGAAAATGAAGAAAAAGACAAACTCGCATGAACACGCTAGAAAGAAAAATTGGTGAATAAAGTAAGAATTTAAAATTAAAAAAAAAAGATAGAAAAGAAAAGGGGAGTTCATATATCATGCATATTTAGTGGTGTGGAACTTATCATTGCAATTGCTGCGTGCACTGTACCTCGCATGTATTGTACTGGCCATGATTGCGTAATATGTTGGAACCTCCGCAGCCTCAGTGGATAATCTGATGTTCACAGTTAGTCTCTAAATACTCAAAAAGTATCACAGTGGAGAATTGATTAGTTGTTTGGTTGATGTTTTGCAGAAAAAGAAGAAAAGATCAGATAGAAACAGAGAACCTGCCAGAAGAAATAACAGAAAGAAGGCAAAGAAGGCCAATTGAAATTGTGTGTTCATGTTCTACTTGAGGTTCCTGAGTCCCAAAATTTTGTATCTTATTACTGGCAGATTGATAATTGAATGAACTTCACGAGCATTAATAATTTCAGTTACTGAGCCTGTAGTATCGATATCATTTAGCTCCTTCAAGGATAACCAATTAGATTGTAGTGATGTAATTATAAAATTATGTTTGTTTTTATTTCATTGCTCACGTTTTGTTTTGTTGGGAAATCGTTTTACAACTGATTAGATTCCGAAGAAATATTGACTTAAATGTCTAGTAGAAGACAATCATGTCATGTGCTTTCTTGAAAAGAAATGGAGCTAGTATTTGAACCTGGAAAAGGTTTAGTATTCTCTTTTAATTAATCAGTGAAGATTCTACAAGTTATTGAATTAATAATTCTTGTTAACGCTTGGGGTCTAATTGTGTTATACTTTCTGAGATTTTCTGGATGTTTGGGTGCTTTGGGGCTTGAGCTGTAAAAAATCGAAGGTTTAATGTGCTGAAGTATAGGCTCTGTAGATCACTAACTGCACTTGTATATCAATTCCAAAAATAATTTAGGATCTCCTTTTGTGTACGCATTACATTACATGATAATAAAAGTATAGTCTGTTGACACTGCACATGTAAATGTAGTTCTGATGAATGTGCTTCTCAAACCATGATCCCACTGTACTACGAGCTGCCTACAATCTGTGCATAATGCATCAGATTACTTCGCATCCACTGTCATCCAACATTGCCATCACCTTTGAGGCAATGCCAAATAAACCTTGGCTCAAATTTTATTGGTGCAAGCCCAATACCAAAGGGTATCAGACATGTCACATGTAGATCATAATGCCATGATTCACACATAAAAAGGATGGTCACAAATGCATGTAACCAGCATCTCATTCCAGTTTAGATAAACCACAATAGAGTGGATCAGACAAATTAAAATAAGCCATTGGTGGGCATGTTGATAAATGTCATGCAATTTGAAACAGTGTATTGAACAAAGCCAACATTAAAATTATTCTCTCTTCCGTAAACATAGTAAACATGTTCCATTAAAAAAACAGGAGCATGACAATTGAAATGTCTCCCAAAGCAAATATATCATAGCAGATGGATCTAAAATCTTCATAATAAAAGGATAAAGAGGCCTTCCAACTTGAGAGAAGGTCATTCAATAGTGATCTTTCCAACAAAATGGTGAGGTCAACAACACGATATGAATTCTAGTAAACAAATACGTTTAGCTTACAAGTGAGAGAAGGAAACTTTGCATACATAATCTATATAATAAATTACAAAGAAAGCTATCAAGTTATCAAGTGGCTCTCATTCAATCTCCTCTAAAACCAATGACTCAAATTGATTCTCACAAAACATATACGTTTAGCTTATAAGTGAGAGAAGCAAACTCTGGATACATAATATATATATATAACACAAAGAACGCTATCAAGTGGCTCTCCTTCAATCCCCCCAAATTAAAGGCGCAGATCTAACCTCACAAAACACATTCCGACCCCCCCCAAAAAAGTTCCTCCCCAAAACTCAAATTCAAATCCCTCCCAAAAGAACTCCTTTATTTATTTATTTCTCTCTCTCTCTCTCTCTCTCTCTCTCTCTCTCTCTCTCTCTCTCTCTCTCTATATATATATATATATATATGGAAAATTGACTTTTATATCCCAATTTATAATTATTTTTCAACGTATACTAAAGAAAACATGGACTTTTATTTACAACTAATTATTGTCATACTATTCAAACTTGAGCTATATAATTGTTGATTTACTGTTTACAAGGCTTATCATATGCTGTATCGTTCTGAAGACTTGCTGTATATATATAATAATTATGATCCACGGGCAAATCTAGTATATATATAATAATTATGATCCACGGAACCATAGCTTACAATCACCACGTCCACTATATCCCTAACAATAGGTCCCTTTGATATTGCAATGGTAATGTCGAATGATGCATGAACGAACAAAAATTACTGCTGCTTTATCTGCAAGTTAAAAAGAAATACATATCAAATACACAGCAACAATACTTCATTTTATCTAAAAGAACTCTAAATTTATCCAAGTTTCGGTTTAATACTCCATCTTATCTAACTAACAAGAATAGCACACTTCTGCAGCTCTGCTCAAGAAAAAAAGAAGAACAACAACAACGAAGATAAGAATCTTCTTCCTTCATTCAGCTCTAACCATCTCCTTTGTCAAAACAACAGCTACTGTATTATTATTTTACTTAGTACTACTCACAAGTTCTCCTTTCTCCATTAACTGTTGTCCTTTCGCCAGTCCTAATTTAGCATTTAATAGTATCTTCTTGCATATAACCAAACATCTAAATTAGTTTTCGACTTGTGAGTCCCAATATCTCTAGTGGTAAGCCTCTTTGCTAGTAAGCAACTCTTTGCTAGTGAGCAAGAGGTCGGAGGTCAAGTCCCCGCTTGCACCATTAATCCCCACTTAATTTATATATGAGGTCAACCAAGTCAAAGATTTCTACAATCATTTCATGTACATGTTTCTACAATCTTTGCAAAGGAGAACTTCAATTGAACTTCTGAGATCACATAACAGTTTGCGAAAAGAAACTTCATGAATATACCTTTACACAAAACAAAGCTCCCTGTTGTAAATGCATGATCTGTCTTTACCATTCACTGCTTCATTTTTTGGGTAATTTTCCTGCACAAAAGAAATGAGAACAAGTTGATCAAGATGTTATGTTTTTAGATAACTCAACTTAATTTGTGCTAGAAGTTTCCTAACGTATCCACTCTGGCATCCACTACTCTCTACTGTTAGAAATGTAATCAGCACTAGTAACCTCTTTATGACATAGGAGACCAGCATATATGTGAACTTGAATAGAATCACAAAATAGTATCAAGAAGTTCATATATCTTAATCATCTGTGAAAGAATGGTAAAACTTGTGCTACCTGAGTGAAGGTATATGATCAAAATTAAATAGAAAGATCCATCACAACTACAAGGATTCATACGGATCTAATCCCTATTAAGTTTTTAGACTTTTATACATTTTTCTAGACATAGAATTGAGCATCTAACTGAAGCAATTTGGAAAGCCCGAATGTTGAAAAAAAAAATTATATTTAAATAAGCTCCAAATTCCCCTCCTGCACACACACATAATAGTCACAACAGATGTGATGATGTCAAAAAGATTATTGCATTGGCAATTGCATGGTGCATACATGCTTATCGAGTTTAACGGACACTTAAAATGTTCAAGTTTATTTACCAAGATGATCAATGAAAATGTCAAAGATTATTTGCAGTGGTACACTCACTTTCTAGATATATAATGGAAGTGTTTAAAAGTAATTTAGCATGCTGCCTCTCCCCAACACCATGTCCAAAGTAAAATTTGGAGCAACTCGTAAATAGCTAGACCCCATTTTGATGAGAAAAGGGCATAAATGATGCACACCCATGAGATAATCACAGAAAATTTATTCCACAAAAATAATCATCCAATTTGATTATATATCTTGTCCAGGAGTTACCCTACTCTATCAGTTCCTCAATATTAAAGCCATTTTAAAACCTTTTGACCGTTGTCCACTGCTCATCCAACGATTGTTCTCGCTTCAAGTAAATCATAAAGGCAAGCCCAAGATTGTGAAAAAGCAATAGAGCGTGAGAAAGTTTTTATTAGCAATCTTTTACAGTGAAAGGTAGACTCACCGTTGACTTTCCCCTCAGAAGAGCTGATGGACAGATTTTCGAAGTAATCCTTTGTCGCATCTGCAATAATATAAGAGAAGAAACATGAAGTAAGATATATAATAATATATAATGAGAGATAGGTATGTTTGATTGCACTCTTTGGGTGGAACAAATAAGACTCCAACACATATATTGCAAGTTTTTTTCGATGATAGCTATTATTCACTATGAGAATAAGCGAAGCTCTCATCATGAGAGAAAAATATAAGTATATTGCTGGAGATAACAAACTTTAAAGAAAAAAAAAATAATTAATTGCAAAGAGATACTAACCATGTTTCATGGTTAAAGATGGATCATCCTCATCTACCCATCCAACAACTTTTGCAGGATTTCCAGCAGACATGCTTTTTTTCACAAAAACAAGGTAAGATTTCAGTATTACTTCCTGTAATAAATGTTGTGTAAATATAAATTATCGTGCATTGAACATAGTGCAATTTCCAGAGCAAGGATCAGGTTCAAAGATTAATCATACAATAGTGCTTCTAGAGAGAGACATATCTTGATGATTATAAGAACATGCTGCAATAATGGAAGGAAAACGATCTCTTTATAATTTCTGATAATTGCTATGTGTTTTTTTGGTTTGAGAGAAGTCCAGCTCGATCTTTTAACAAATTTATCAATGCCCATCAGACTATTGTATCATAATTTTTCAGAGGGTGGGCAGGTACAGTCTCAAATTCAACCAGCTAATATTCAGATCTAAGTCTTGCATACTTGGTCTGTGATTTATAACACATACGGAAAGGCATGCATTAGCAAGACCACACATACTGGGTGAAACTGTATGTGACCATGTTCTGGAACAATCCATTAGGTTCCACCAAGAATGAACTGTAGCGTGAAAGTTCTTACCGACTTATCCTGGATGAAATGTGAGATATGGGACCATATTATGGAACTAAGCCATTAGTTCGGGTAAACGTGTGAGTATGGACCATAGTCTGGAACCAAACCATCAGTTCAAAAAAAGAGAAGATGCCTTGGGTGCTAGATAAAATCCACCGAGTATGGACCATATTCTGGAACTAAGCCATTAGTTAATATTTGTTTAGCAAAAGTATGCAAGCGAGAAAGTCTAAGAAGTTACTATCCATAATGAGTCACATCAGACTAATGAAATAAGATGATAATACAAAATAGGACGATACATCCCAATCAAATAACATGTTCCCCACCTGTGAGGAGGCACATGCTTCAACACAAGGGAACCAGCAGCAATCATAGCACCTTCTCCTACAATTATGTTCCCAAGGATGGTTGCACCAGCTCCGATAAGCGCACCTTGACCAATTTTTGGATGTCGATCTCCAACTTCTTTGCCACTTCCTCCTAATGTAACTCCCTTTATCATAAATCCACACATAACATGTCATCCTTACATGGTGCCCGAAATTAAACATCCAAATCTCACAATTTTTTAATGATAAAAACACGTAATGTTCTGAAGAAGCATCCACCATTCATAAAGTACATCACTTTAAGCAAGTAGACACATAATAATCATGACCAGACAAGCCTTTCCCGATCAAAAATAGGTTCAGCTGCTGAGTGCACTACATACTAAGAAGGGGCCTATTAGCACATGTCAGGTGAGAGAATAATAGATTATGTCCATTGCTGATATCTCCACCTTTTGGGGGAGTATTAGGACATCTGATAATGAAACGAATATGGTATTGGAACGCTGATGAACATCTCCATTGTTTCCGTACCACAAAGGTTAGTCATTACCATATTTTTTAGTGTGTATGGATGGCAGGTAATCACCCATTGTGTGCGGTCCTTTCGTATTTGGTCACTGCTTCAGTTTTGGACCCTCCAAGCAAGGTAGGATTCTAAAGGTTTTAATCTTAGTTTTGATTTTAGTGAGTGCGTGCATGGGTGGAGTCGGTGAGTGGTTAGGGAAAAGGGAACTCAGCTCCCACTGAAGAATAAATTCAGTGGGTTAGTTGGTTGGGTCAGATCTGAGCCAGATCTGACCAAATATTCATTAGTCATTTGTATAAATCATCTCCTTAACCCTAACTCTAGTTTACCCGGGATAACGCAATGAGATGGTGGCAGTCATGCCAATGAGGTCAAGGATGTTGTACTAGTCCAGAAGGAAGTAGCAGCACTTCCTCCTTAATGGCTGCCACCACTTCATCCTCAGCATTATAACTGCTGAAGTCTCCTCCCTTGTTCATGCTTCTCGAGCCATAATCACCATCACCTTACTTGCATAAGTGCATGACAAAGCGAGCAGTGGGGTATATCATATTAGTCACTGAAGGCACTAAAAATATTTTCCTGGCTTCATGGATTGAATTCTTGAAGATTTGAATATTGAAGAATGAATGTCAAAAAGGAAAGGCGGTCATATCTAAAACAATTATGATTTGCCCACTCCAGTTGTTCACTTGTGCCCCAAAATTAACAATTTTATAGATGAAATCTATTAAAGAAGTCCTATTTATTTCAGTTAAACTCAGCATTAAGCAAATTTTGATTTAAGATTTGCATACTAAAATATTCATCTCTCTCTAAAACAAGATTTAACATTTCGAAATTTTAAATGAATTCAAAATTATAGAAGTGCATGAACTGGCCTCCATTAATAAATAAATATTTCAAATTGACTAAAAAACAATGTTGTAGTTTTTCTTCTGCAGTGCATTAGTCCAAAATCTTAACAATGCTTAAAGCTTTCATTCCTTCAATATAGTCATATTGAGAGCTAAGCTTGTGTCTTAGATAAATAGCTATATTGGAAGAAGCCTAGCTTCTCAATTAAAGGATGGCATGAGTGCACACACTACTGATGGACACAGAAAGTGTTAAATTAGTTTTGCAAGCATCCACTGAAATAGCCAGTAGCACATGAGAAGCATCTTGACAAACACGATTTAGTTAAAAATTAACTACGCTTGAATATCATACCAATAGTAATGCATCAAGAAGGACGAGGAAGTATATGCTTACCTGCATCAAAGATACCTTGTTTCCTACAACTGCAGTTTCACCAATAACTAAACCTGTCCCGTGGTCCAACAATATTCCTTCTCCAATTTTTGCAGCTGTATTGTATGATAATAAAGGGGTAAGACCAAACTTCGTAGATACAACTATAACAAAAAAATACAAAAATGGGTCCTATAAGAGCCAAAAATGATAGAATGACAGACAACCCTGCATGGAAAAATGTTTGAAGTGAAGTCCAGATGCATAATCATGTCCTATTTTTTTGTAACAGGAACCTAAATTTCACATATACATTTCTAGCCATTTGGGATCAATTATATATCTGCATTGTATAAGTCGAATAGCAACATATAATACACCATTTACAAGCCATTTTATGCCACTAAGAGCAGAAATGCTTAGTTCCTCAGTCTCCTTTGCAAAAGGTCAAATTCGTGATTTCAACAATAAAACTGGTGTAAGCTCCCTCTAATCATAACAGGCTAGAATGGAATAACTCACTTATTAAAGAAAGGTAACTAAACATTTTTTCGTTTTGAGACTTCCTTCGGTTCAGGCGGCTTAATCTAAAAAGTGAATGAATTGACGAAGTTGAAGGTAAGAAAAGAGAACAAATGCGACTACATAATATAGGTGAAATATAAGCCCATAGGGATATTCACTCATATCTAGGTATCCAAAGGCTGAACCAATAAGCAAAAAATTAGAATATCCATGTGTGTAAGTGGTCAAATACTAGTGAACCATTTTTAATTTATCCCCCAATAAAAATATACTTTACACCAAATTCTTAATTGTTGCTAATAGATTACATAAAACTACTTGTTAGAAACTAACACCCCTCCCTGCAACCAATCCACCCTCTCCTTCACCTTCGCATACAGGTGTGAAAGGGAGATCAAGCAAATGAGATCCATGGACACATCCAAGTTTGTCTCTTATGAATGGCCCACACGATTGTTGAGCTTTTTCTTTTTTATCGACTGAAGATTTAAAATTAATATTCTATCTTTTACGGTGTATATTGACACTGAGGTTGAGATATTGTGCTCCTATTATGAACTTCATCTAAATCAAGTGCTGCTTTTATTCAATAAAATTTCCCCTATTGAAATCCCAATACAACCTGACTTGAATTTCACTGACTGTTCAAAAACTATAAAAGAAGTTACAAAATTGTCTTCCAGCATTGAGAGGGTTATTATCAATAAAGAAGGAAATGATCTGACAGGATCCAACTGGTAATAAGTCTCGCTTCAACTTTCAGTTTCAGTTTTGCATTCCTCCTTTGAATCTTAAAATACGCCCTCTTAAGCTAGCATTGTCATCCACTCAACCAACCTAAACCTATCACGGAATTCTGTACCCGAGTACACAAAGAACCAATGATCATAAGATAGAGTACAACTAAAGGAACAATATGCTAGGTTTTTTCAGGCAAGTTGAGAGTCCATCAAGCTGACTATGAAGATTTATTAACAGATTAACTACTCTGAGTACTTGTAAGCTGCTTATTGAATAAAAAAATGGTTAGAAAAAAGTAATTTGTTTTTTTTAAGAGGAATGCTTCATGCTCGCATAAGATATTTTCAAGCCTAGTCTGTCAGGGATGTGGTGTGGGGAACTGGTATAGCAGAGATCTTCAATCGAGTGCTGCATTGGTACTCAGTTAGTGTTAAATCCCGTAACTTGTGCATGTTTCTATTTTTTACGTGCATAGTGCACTAATTCCTGTTTTGTTTTGAACCGTAGTTGAAGCGGAAGGAAACCACGTGACTGTCACGTGTTTCCTAATTGCCTAATTCTGAGCTGTAACTGCCATATAAAGGCCTGATTGATATTGAATAAAATCAAGCAATTGCTAGCTTCTTCTTCCCCAAATCTCCATCTCGTCTCAAACCCTAGATTCGCATCGCCATGGCCAAATCCAAAGCTTCCTGACCTCCAGGTCCTGACATAGTGGTATCAAAGCCAGCCGCCGACAAAGATGAAAGGGATATAGGAAGCCCGACGGCGGTGGATTCCAAGGTGGAGGTTCTCCAAGGGCAGATGGCAGTGGTCCAGACTCAGCTGAATTATGTGGTGGAGCAACTGCAAGAAATGGCCAAGAATCGCTCTACTATCCAAACTCCGATTACTCCATCTTCAATTCCTACTAGGCCTAACTGAGAGGTATTAAATCCTAACCCTTCTCCTTCAAATTCTAGGGTTTGTCAACATTCAATGAGTTTTCAAAGAACTCTGTTTAAGATGGAGTTTCCTATATGTACGGAATGGGTGTGTGAAGTGGCGCACTTTCTTGATTGCTATGAGATAGAGGATTCACAAAAATTGAAATTTCTGCATTAAATATGAAGGGGAAAGCTGCACAATCGTATATGAGACATATCAAACCTTGGATTACATCAATTACTTGGATTGAGTTTGTAGAATAGTTGATGACTAGATTTGGGCCAACTATTTTTCAAGATTATGGAGGGGTTCTATCAAAATTACACTGGAAACTTATGTGCAAGAATTCGATAGATTATCCAATTTTGTTGAGGATTGGACAAAAAATTATTTTTTGGGTACCTTTGTGAGTAGATTAAGAGACGAAATAAGATGGGATGTGAAATCTCAAAGGCCAAAAAAAGTGAATGAAGCTATTGGTTTAGCAAGAGGATATGAGGAGACGATAGCATGCACCCGAAAGGTTTTTAGATCTGCCTATACAATCAGAACTCAGGTACCAAATGTTGTTAGTGTCAAGGCCCTGCATCCTCATGAATTGAGAGTAAGGAACAAGAAGGGTCTCTGTTTCAACTGCGATGAAAAGTACACAAAATAGTATAGGTGTAAGGCTCTGAAATTTTATTTTTTAGAAATGTTTGAGGATGATTCTGATGAGGAGAGTGTGGAGGAAGTAGAAGAACCTGCTATGCTAGTGGATAGACCTGCTACACCTATGGAGAAATCATCTACATAGCTGGAAATTTTCTTTCATGCACTAACAGGATTGCAAGTTTACCCGCGAACTATGAGTAAAAGGTATAATTAATGGAAGGAAAGTATATATTTTAATTGATACGGATTTTACTCACAATTATTTTGATCCTCAAACAGCAATCAAAGCTGGTCTGTTAATCCAAAATGAACCAAAATTTGGAATCACAGTGGCGAATGGGCATAATATGTACAGTGAAGGAAAAGTGAATTTGGTGAAATTCACTGTAAAGGGGTTGGATTAAGAGCTGATTTATTATTACTTCCACTTGGTCATGCTCAAATGGTTCTTGGTGCGCATTGGCCAAGATCAATGGGTCGTTCTTGGTGCGCATTGCTCATAAGTCGTCTATTAGATACTTTAGGCCTTATCAAATCCTCGAGAATATTGGTTCAGTCGCTTATCATCTTGAACTTCCTCCTTCGGCAGCAATCCATCCAGTTTTTCACATTTCGAAGCTGAAGAAATGTCAGGCAGTCATTTACCTGCAGTCACTAAGAGTCTACCTCAGTGGTGAATTGATGAGGATACTGAGTTGCTTCCAAAGCTGATATCGAAGAATAAGTATTTTAAGAAGGGTAATAGAATGGGCATTCAATTGCTTGTGCAGTGGAAAGTTATGGATGTTTCTCAGGCTAGTTGGGTTAATATCGATGATTTTCGTCTGAAGTTTCTTGATTTTGAACTTGCGACAAGTTCATTTTGAAGAGGGCGGGGAAATTGTCAGGGATGTAGGGAGCTAGTATAGCTGCTGAGATGCTAAGATCTTCAATCAAGTGCTACATTGGTTCTTAGTTACTATTAAATCCTGTAACGTGTGCATGTTTCTGTTTTTTACGTGCATAGCGCACTAATTCCTATTTTGTTTTGAACCGTAGTTGTAGCGCGAAGAAACCACGTGACTGTCACGTGTTTCCTAACCGCCTAATTCTCAGTTGTAACTGCCTATATAAAGGCCTAATTGATACCGAATAAAATCAAGTAATTGCTAGCTTGTTCTTCCCCAAATCTCCATCTCGTCTCAAACCCTAGATTCGCATCGCCATGGTGATCTTTATCCTTCGGCTTATATGAGGGCTTAGAGGGAAAGCTTTGAGTTTATCTACCTATGAGAAGGAAGTATGGGCCATTTTAGCTGTAGTGAAACAATGGCGGCAATATCTTCTTGGGAACTTTTGTTATCCAAAAGAGTACCAAAGTTATTCTTGCGCAGCGCATCAATACTGAGATGCAAGAAAAATGGTTAAGGAAGTTGCTTAAGTTCAATTTCACTGCGGAATATAAGAAGGGAAAAGATAATATAGGAGCCGATGCTTTGTCCCGAAGAATGCCTATTTATATTGAATTGAAGGAGATCACTTTTATCATTCCTCAGTGGTTGGATGATGTGAAAGCCATGGTACAACAAGATGAGTATTTCACTAGATTGCAGCTGCAATTGGATAATCATGAATTATCAGGTGATCTATACAGGGTTTTGGGTGGAGTTTGGTATTATAGAGGAAAGATATTACTGAGTCCTACATCTTCTATCAGGTACTTGGTCTTCTTAGAGAATCATGCTTCAGCTATGGGTGGCCATTCTGGGTTTCACAAGACCTTACACCGTATCAAGAGATCCTTCATTTGGCATGGTATTAGCAAAGACATCAAGCAGATGGTTCGGGAGTGTTTAACCTGTCAAAAGAACAAATCAGAGATGGTGGCTCCTGCAGGTCTTCTCCAACCTCTCCTTATTGCTGATAAGGTTTGGGAAGACATCTCTCTGGATTTTATCGAAGGCTTGCTAAAGAGTTTGGGTAAATCAGCCATCATGGCTGTGGTTGATCGCTTGACAAAGCATGCACATTTCATCAGCTTGGCTCATCCATATTCAGCTCAATCCATTGCAGAGGTGTTTGTTGATCATATCAGTAAATTACATGGCATGCCTAGGAATATAGTGAGTGATCGGGATCCTAATTTATGAGTAATTTTTTGAATGAATTTTTCAAGCTCCAAGGGAGTAAGCTACTGCATACCACCCTCAAACCGACGGCCAAACCGGATTGTTAACAAGGCAGTGGAAATGTATTTATGATGTATGTCTGGGTTGAAGCAAAAAAGATTGAGTTCAATGGTTGAGTTGGGCTGAATTTTGGTACAACACCAATTGGCACTCAAGCACTGGTATCACACCCTTCCAAGCCTTGTATAGTAGGTTTCCACCGACACCACAACACTATGTGTCGGGTATTGCTTCTTGTCCAGTAGTGGGAGATGTGCTACTTAGCAGAGATGTGTGCCAAAGTTGCTTCGAGACAATATCAAGGCTGCACAAGGGCGCATGAAACATTTTGCAGATAAGCATCAAACTGAAAGAGAGTTCGCAATGGGGGATTTGGTCCTACTTCGCTTACAGCCTTACAAGCAGTCTTTTCATTAAGGGTACCATGCCTCATATGTTGTCTATTAGATACTTTGGGCTTTATCGAGTTCTCGAGAAGATTGGTTCAGTGGCTTATCGTCTTGAACTTCCTCATTCGGTAGCAATTCATCATGCTTTCCACATTTCGAAGCTGAAGAAATGTCATGGTAGTCATTTACCTGTAGTCACTGAGAGTCTACCTCAGTGGTGGATTGAAGAGGATACTGAGTTGCTTCCAAAGTTGATACTAGAGCATAAGTATTTTAAGAAGGGTAATAGAATGGGCATTCAATTGCTTGTGTAGTGGAAAAGTATGGATGTTCCTCATGCTAGTTGGGTTGATATTGATGATTTTCGTATGAAGTTTCCTGATTTTGAACTTGGGACAAGTTCATTTTGGGGGGGAGGAGGAGGGAGTTGTCTGGGATGTGCGGAGCTGGTATAGCTGTTGAGATGCTGAGATCTTCAATCGAGTGTTCCATAGGTTCTCAGTTACTGTTAAATCTTGTAACTTGTGCATGTTTCTATTTTTTACGTGCATAACGCACTAATTCCTGTTTTGTTTTGAACAGTAGTTGTAGCGGAAAGAAACCACGTGACTGTCACGTGTTTCCTAACTGCCTAATTCTCATCTGTAACTACCTATATATACGCCTGATTGATAATTTGATACTGAATAAAATCAATTAATTGCTAGTTTGTTCTTCCCTAAATCTCCATCTCGTCTCAAACCCTAGATTTACATCGCCATGGCCAAATCCAAAGCTTCCCGACCTCGAGGTCCTGACATAGTCTTCAACCAAGGAAGAGGAAAATGAAACTATTCAAAACTAGATGGAAGGGTACAAGACATACTTAGTTCTTAGACTTTCAGAAGGGTAATTGTTGTCATTAACCAGACTGAACTTCAGGTTAGACATTAAGTGGGGATAATCATGCAGATTTGGTCTGATTTGATACCTAATATAGGTTAGATTAAATGGTGAAAGTATGGTAATTAAAAAATATATACTCTAGTTGCAGATCCTAAAATCCAAAGGGAAGAGAATGAAACCTGGGTGTATGTCCACAGCAAAAACCTGCAACAAAGTCATCAATTAGAAACTTAAACAAAATAAAAAACAATAAATCCACAAAGGGCTACATCAGACTATCAAAGGAGCTCACAATCCTTGCTTAACTAAGACCACCATCAAAACATCCTCAAGTTTCATTATTAACTCTTGAGAAAAGTAAGACGTAAGTGACACTCCATTTTCACTCCCAAAAATAAATAGTGGTCATACTGGTGAAGAATTTACCTCACTAATCCGACTTTGCAAAGCCAAGGCCAGAACTTTGCGTCCTTGGTTCCACAATGCATGTGCTACACGATACGATTGCAAAGAGTGATAACCCTAATACAGAACAACACAAAACAAAAAAGAATGAGCATACAATGCTCTACTTAGTTGGTTCTTACAGTAGAAAGAGAAAATTTAAAAGATCACAAATACAAGTACTATAGCCTATAGCGACAAAATCTACATAAATTTCTAAACAATAAAAGTAAAAGATCTCAAGTGCTTATAATCTACAAGTACTATAAAATGCAAACTTGCAAGTATAGCGCCGAAAAGAGAACCGTACCTTAAGGTAGAGAAATGCCCAGCTATACGAGCCACAAGCGGGATCCCTATCCTTAAATGCCTACACAGAACGAATATCACTACTTTTTCCAGTATACCCTCAACAACATAAAAGTACTATAACATTTTTCTTTAAAATGGAATGTTATATGCGAAATGGGTCACCTGAATATCTAGCCGAATCGAGCGCTGAATACCTTTATCATTCAATATAACATTATCAAATATATCCATCAATTGCGTTGCGAGCAACGTCGGATTCTGCAGCCTATTAGCAAGTACAAACCCCAATGCTCGCTCCAAACAATCATGATACAGAATACTTGCATATAAGAAACTGCTCAAAATCGGCTCTTTCTCGGCCTAAACAATCTCATATACCAAATTTCAATCACCACAATTAGCCATGCCCAAAATAAAGATATTTAGAATAAAGATTCGAGCTTTCTGGTACTATCACCTCGGATTTCGCTTCAACTTTCATCGCATCCCAAATCGGGTCCGAACCCAACCCCGGAATCGACGACGAAGAAGACGAGGATGACGAGAAGGAGCACGAAACCCTAGATTCTGCCTTCGATTCTTGGCCGTCTTCCAATTCTTCGACGACAACGCATCTACACGACATCTCGGGTTCCCAGATTCGGATCGAATCGTCAAATTAGGGTTTGTGGAGAGAGAGAGAAAGAGGCGAAATCCTAGGGAGCGAAAAGTGGCGGGAATTGTAACGCCGGCGATGACCGAAAATTGAGGAGGAGCGAGGGAACTGGGTGCGATGATGAATACAAGGTTTGAGCACTTAAATTTGCCACTGTGGGTTCGGCTTATTTACGATAATTGCCATGGGGATTTTGAGTGTGGGGTCCACTTAGGTCAACTGACGGTTGTGCATGCCGTGGAATGTTTAGCCACTAGTGTTGAAGATAAGGTTTTTTAATTGGAAAATTTTAGCAAATGTTCTCATTTAAAATGTGAAAATTAACATATACCTCACTATTTAAAAAAATTAAGAAATACTTCATTTTGGGTGGAACCATTAAAATACCCGTTAAGTGAACTCACGTGCGTCACATATTAGATGTAAATGACCTCAATACCTACAATAAAATGTATTTTAGCAAATGCCCCAATCAGAATGTGAAAACTTGCACCATTATTTTTTAAAAAAATATATGAGATATTTTAGCAAATGCCCACATTCAAAATACAAAAACTAGCATATATCCCCACTAATTCGATGTTAGGTGTTGTGAAAAATGTGAGTGTTATATATTGTTAGTCAGTCTGAACAACTTTCTTCCTGCACTGATGATAACAATGTAATGAAAAAATAAGTTCTGCGTTAGATTTTGACCCTAACAATTACAAAAATCATTATCTATTACAACAGATTGTTGTGCATCATACTAACTTGTGTACCATCATCTATTACAACAGATTGTGTGTATAAAATGTGCATCATCATTCCATTATCTTCATTCACAATAGGTTTAACGGTAACTTATGTATTACCCATAGTCACAAATTTGTCGTTTATAAATGATTCGATAATATTTAATATTCATAAATCAACAAAAATCTGGCAAATTCAAAAAAAACATTTGGCAAAAGTTCGAGAAGAATGAAATACAAAATTTAATGCATCTAACTACTATATTTCATAGTCTATCATATCCACTATAGTTTCAGTGAGTAGTCAACTTATAAGCCTGTGTCCACTTAGAGCATCCACAGTCGTGTGCTATTTATGCAAAATGTATTTTATAGCAAACGATCAGCTGCAGTCGTTTGCTATTTATGCATTTTATGCATAAATAGCGACAGTAGATTGCTATAAATAAGAGCGGATTTGAGAGAAATGCGTATTACAGAACGCAACTTCACTTTTCGTCCCACGAAAAAAAAAATATTTTTCAATTATCCGACGCAACTTCACTTTCCATCACTTTTCGTCCAGTGGGGGGCCATTAAATTTTTTTTTCAACTAAAAATTGATTTTAAATATTAAAAAATTTGAAAAACCGTGGGGCGGGACTTCGCTCTCCGTCTATCGCTCTTCTGATTTTTTCCCTTCTTCCGACGCAACTTCACTTTCCGCCTAACATTAAAAATTTAATTAAATAATTTGTTTCGCCCTTCCGACGCAACTTCAAAGTCTGTCTAGTATTTTTTATCTTAAATTGCTATAAAATAGTATTGGACGACTGCAACAAATACTAGAAATGCTATACGTAAATATGCATTTTGCCATTTTTTGACATTCACGACTGTGAATGCTCTTAGGGGTCTAAACCTATTAGGTTACGGTAAATACATGAAAGAATTTTTATATATATATAATCATGTCAAATAATTTGTTGTGATGAATTTGAAATAATGTACAATGTAATGCTATGTCTTTTAAATTAAATTTATGTTCCCAAACCATTCAACTTATTGATGTTCTATGTAAAAAAGGAGATTCCATTTGAATTAAACTAAATAGAAGTATAGAAAAAATGATTTTTTTAAAAAATAAAGGTCTAACTTCTGATCCTTTTTTTTTAAAAATGTTCAAGCTATTTAGTTTTAAATTTGTCAGCTATTACTATTGAACTGTATCATATATGAACTTGGATAAAACTAAACTTGATCTTTTCACTAATTACTATACTTCTTTGACAGCCACATATGTCTGTTAGTCATAGAAAACTTTTAATAGTGGAAAGTATCGATTCCTTATTTCCAAATATTTTTTTTATACTTTGGTCCTTATATTACATTAGAATGTTTTTCGACAATAGCCACATGCCACTAAGTCGTACTAGTAGTTTACACGTGCGATGCACGTTTTAATAAATATAGTTTTTAAAAATAAAAATTTAGACATAGTATTGATTTGAACCTAGGACCTCCTTTATAAAAGTTATGCACGTGCGTTGTACCGGTTGGTAGAATGACAAAATATTTACAAATGATACTAAGGCCTTCTCCCATTATAATATTGAGGTAAACTTGGTGCACAACCAATTTTCACCAATATAAAAGTAAAAAAGGGTAAATTTTGTTAAAGATCAAGAGGAGTAATTAGGATTAGGGTTTATATCTCATAGCCACTTAAGATATTATACTCTGCTTATCAGTATTGGAATATTACAAAGCACTACCTCTAGACCAGCTTTATATGAGATGAACTGGGTTTAGGGTACTGTGCTTTATGCCCACTCGACCCGGTCCAACAATTAAACAGATAACACGTGCAAAGCACGTGTTGCCCCACAGAACATTATACACAATAATATTCTATTATATTGAGAATATACCTATATATCTAACAATCTCCTCCTATATTCTCAATATATTAGGCAATCCCCCGTTAAATCATTGGTTCACAGAAATAATATAGTTCATAGACTAAATCGATTATAACTCGAATAGTTCAATTGAGACTAAACAAAAATAATCAAATAGTTCAAAGATCATATCAAAACAGAATAGTTCACAATGACTAAACCAACTAGAGACACCTGTCATAGTTTCAAAATCAACCAAAGCAAATAAACTTCAAGAACAAAATATGAGTTTTAAGCTCATGAACACAAGAGTCTTAAACTCAACAGAAGTTTTATCAAGCAAGTGACAAATTTATACTTTAGATAAATTAAACAAAACTATATCCTTGCAAACTGCATTATGTTTACTCTTCCATTTTGAGCAAATCATTATTATGAAATCTATGTTGACAGATTCAACTCTTCCATCTTTGCTAGCTTATTGAAATCAAGAATATCAAGAGACACATCTCTAAGAATTATAGCAAATTTTATAAAGTATATAGTTCTACCAAAGAACTTAGTACAATTCAACGATAGCTTAGCAAAATGTAACGCAAGCATCACAATTAAGTTTCTTTAACAAAATAAAGAACAAGAACTATATATTATAGTTTCTGTACAAGAACTATATTATGTTTCATATTGGAATAATAGAACAGTCAAATCAGTTATGGTTAATTCTGAATCATCAAAATTGGAATGAAACATGAATCCATAAAAGAGTTATATCATCAAAATTGGAATTATATAACAACTATTCTAAACATCGGAAACATATCGACAAGTTTTCATGCTTTCTTTTGGAATAATGAGATAATTCTAAGTAAATTATAAGAATATATACCATCATCAAAATTGGAATGAAATTATATATTAACAGAATTTACATAGAACTTTTCAAATTATCTAAAGCATACCAACTGCCTAAAATTGATGCTTTAGTTTAAACTTCTCCATGGCTCCAATTAGATTCTAAATCTCAAAACAACTTGGATGTTAAAGCTTTTGACTCAATAGCTTTTAACTTCATTTCCCCCTCAGTTTTGATAATTAGATCACTTTCAAGTCTCTTAGCAAGAGCATTAGCCATACTTGTCGCAACTGCACTTTATCTATGAGAAAGTTCAACTAGGCTTCTTTCAGCCTTAATATACTCCTCTTACTATTATTGAGTGAGTTATGAGCTACAGTGCATTGTAGCTTGATAGTCGCATAACAGAATTAGATAATTTACTTTACACTTCTCAATGGATGATTAGCAATAAGTCATTCAATCCACTCGGCCTCTTCCCCTACAGAAGATAACATATAGAGGTCTGATTTCTTGGATGAGAATGCAATACTTGTTTGCCTTTTAATCTCCATAATTTTTTTCTGCTCCTCCTAGTGTGAACACATGTTCACTAGTTGTCGACTTTCACTAAACTTTGAATAGCACAAAGCAAACTCTTGAGTATCATTAGCCTCTTAAGGGCACTCAAATGTGTATGGGATTATTAGTGAATCTACAGATCATACCTACTTTAAAGGCTATGTCTATTCTAGTGCAGATCTTTGTATACAAGAGACTTTCAATTCTTTTAGAATGATCTACTTGTCTCATAGTTCCACCATCATTAGGTGTCAACCTTTTATCATAATCATAAGGTGTTTTCAAAACACACTTGCAATCACTATATATTCACTTTTGAAATACATTATTGATTTATCGAGTTTGACTAAGGGTTATCCCTTGCCAACCAAAACTCACCCTTATACATAATATGGTGTCCACACCACTTAGGTGTTTCATGCTAAATTAATTTGGATAGCACAATTTAATTCCATTTATAATAGAGATGTCACTTCCAATTAACAAGTATGTCAATCAAACCAAGTAAATAATAGCCATTATATTTGACACATCACAAAGTTAAAGGCACTGATCTGAATTACTTGATTCATATACTAGGTTCTTTGAGAAATTTGTCAAATTATTTATACGTTAACTATACAACATGTTTTAAAACATACGATGATTTTACAAAGTTGTAAATTTTGTTCACTAAACACATTAGTACAAAATACTTAGTACAAAACTAATCAGTACAAAACTTTTCAATATAAAATATTCAGTACAGAACTTTTCAGTACAAAACTGTTTAAAAACTTTTACGAATAACAAAATTTTCAAAAGATGTAAGGGCAAGAAGAATCCTTATTGTAGCGATATAACAAACATGTGAGTAGACAACAAATCAGTCCACCCCATTTATCTCAGTCAATTCTTAAGCTACTAGAAGTGCATTAAAATTGTTGCTGATCAATCAAAACTAAGTTTCTTCTACAAAACCCCACTTACTATAGTTTTAGCCCATTTTGGCAAATCAACTAATTGTATAACACAAATTTATCTCATTGTCTACTAAAGACTCTTCTTGGCTCATTTGCCATTGAAGTATAAGTGTTAGTAGGACTGGTTCTTGATTCCAACTGTGAATCATATACCGTGACATTAGGATTGATAATTTCGTAGATTTGTCTTTGATGAACACATCCTCAAAGAACTTTGCAAGTCCAGATTCTACTAACCCAAATTAGATAGATCCAAAACTGTCCATGAAACCACATTCTGCACTTTCTAAGTATACACAAATATTTGTTGTAGGTCATACTTTAAGCCTTCTAGGGTTATGTGCTCTAACAAATGTATCACAACACAAATTTTCACTTTGACAAAATTATTTGTGTTTCTTATATCCCATAGTTCACAAGGTGTAAATAATTTAGAGTGTGGTAACATATTGGAAATATGATTAATAACACAATATCATCCACAGTTACACAAACTCGAACAATAGTCAATAATATAGAATTCAACATTTCACTAAGTGCTTGATCCTAACTTTAATCAATGCCGTTTTGACTGTTGTAGGGTGCACTAGAGAATATGCCAAATGCAAACTTCTCTTAAAATTGTTAAAATATTGTAGCGCCCCGATTTCCGATACTGGGAAACCGTGACACGAGCCAAGATCTTTTCTTCAATTAGTCACAATACACAGAAAAACAGGAGAATTTAAAACTTTTTATTCAATACATAATGTGTTACAAGTCTGAACATTGTACAACTGTAATACCTTACAACAGAGTTACAACATTACCTTTACATTTCTAAGTATTACAATCTTCAACATCTTACATCAGAGTACTTCTCAACTAATTCATAATCAATACATATACTGCAGCGAAACTAAACATAACACTGACTCCTTGCTTTCCTTGCCTTGAGTCCTCCTGAATTTCGCCTTTGTACTTCGGCGATCCAGTACCTATGGAAGTGGGGACGTCAGTATTCACTGACGCTTAAAGGCTGATCATATAGCAGCGAATCTCCCAAACAACATACAAAATATAGTAATGGTGTTGGTGTAGTTTAAGTGTTCGTGAGTGCAAAAACATAGGGATTTGAACCCGCGTTATGAACTCTAATTGTACACAACCTGTTCCTGACATCTACACGTGGCTAATGAGGTTGCAGATGTGGTCAAGTCCCACTAATACAGTTCGCCAGTAGTGTCTATGTTCGCCACTGCGACCCGGCTAACCGGACCTCTCTCAAAACAGACGAACCCAATGTATCGGGCGTTATTTCAAAATCAAACTATAGGGTTTCGCAAGCGCAGGATAGCTCTACCCTGTGGCACCCTCTGGGGTCTAGCAAGCGCAGGACTGCACCATGCATCCTGTGGCACCCCAGCCACGGTATTTCAGGAATTAACAGAGCGAGATACGCAACCCGTGCTCCCAACTTGTGAGACGCCACCGTACGTATCCCTTTGACAGGAAGGTACAACCCAATGTCACCACCTAAGGCCTCCCTCAAGGGACAAGTTGGTCGTATGGTACCCCCTACAACCAACTCCTCTCTCTTCGGCAAGGGTCTGAGCAAAATGACCTTTATAAGTCACTACCCTAATGATGTCCTTGACTCGACGATCCTAGGGAAGATAATATTATAACATAACATGCTAGGCCTTAAATTAGGCTTCGCAAGATAACTCTACTAGGCTGCTCAACCTAAACTTACCAGAACCCCTCAGGATCCGGTTCGTGGCTCATCGATCCAAGACTTCGACCCTGCAAATATACATGCAAGTCGCTACCCTATGTCTTGATGGTTGATAGCCCTTAGGGTGGTAATATCACCCTAGACGAGCACAACGAACTGTGTACTAGCTAACAAGCTATACACGAGTAACAACCACATACGAGCCTAATAAGCTACGTATGAACAATAACTACCTACGAGCCAGGCGGCCCCGTAGGAGATAACCGCGTACATACCAGCCAAATAAGCCGCGTATGAGACCAACAGCTACGCACGGGCCGGTCGAGCCACGTACGAGCACAACCGTGTGCAAACAACCATACAGGTAATCAATCCTAGAAGCAACCAAGCGTGCTTACTAGCAAACTCGATCTTCTATTATTAGAAGCAACAGAAGAATCTACTAATAGTCTATGGTCGGTATTCTACTAAGGAAGAACCGAAGACGACATAACAGCCTTTATCAACTAACTATTACTAGTGGTCTTCCCAATCTTATTACTTCGACCTATAGCGCCTTAAGTATGGCACACAATTGCAAGCATCTTCCTACGACAATCTAATCATATAACACAACCACTCACCATGATACTCCTAAGTATGAATATGATTAAGTTTGTGCTTACATCGAGCTTAAGCATATAAATCACTACGACCTAGACATGAAGTCCACTATAGTCAAGCATAGGTTACAAATTGAGCATGAAAGCTTACTACTTATCATGACTAATCACCACAACCTAAGCATGGATATATAACTAGTATGAACATACAACATTCCAAGGCATAGTAGGTACTCTAACACTAACCCTACCACATTCTAAGCATGTATTTGAACTTTAGCATGGTATAGGACACAACATGAAATCACTACAACTAACCATGGATAGTTTCTTTAACCTAAGTATGAATATCATAGTAACATGAGTATTCATTTAATCTGGCATGGTATACAACTTAATTAAAACTAGTATGGCATACAACTTAATTAAAACTAGTATGGCATACAACTTTCTTGCCATTAGCTAGCATGGCATAGATCTTACTTACTATTAAAACTAGCATGGTATATCACTTACCTACAATTAAACTAGCATGGTATATCACATACCTACAATTAAACTAGCATGGTACATCACGTACCTACAATTAAACTAGCATGGTAAGTAATTTTATCATGGATCCTACAACATCCTAAGCATAATAAAATTAATCCAAACATGGTAGGAAACTCTTAGATTGAATCCTACAACATTTTAAGCATAAATGAGTTGATCTAAACATGGTAGGAAACTCTTAGAATGAATCCTACAACATTCTAAGCACAATTAAATTAATCTAAACATGGTAGGAAACTTTCAGAAAGAATCCTACTACATTCTAAGCATAAGGCATGATAGGAAAATTTAGAATGAATCCTATAACATTCTAAGCATGTATTTAAACTTTAACATGGTATACCTCATTCTAGACATGGTATGCTACTTTCATCTTAACACATAGCATGGTGTACATTTTTAGAAATAATCCTACAACATTCTAGGCACAATTAATCTAAATATGGTAAGAAACTCTTAGATTGAATCCTACAACATTCTAAGCATGTATTTAAACTTTAACATGGTATACCTCATTCTAGACATGGTATGCTACTTTCATCTTAACATATAGCATGGTGTACATTTTTAGGAATAATCCTACAGCATTCTAAACATAAAGCATGGTAGGATATCTTTAGAAATCATCCTACAACATTTTAAGTATAAAAGCATGATAGGATATTTATAGAAACAATCCTACAATATTCTAAACATAAAGCATGATGGGAAATTTTTATAAAACATCCTACAACTAATTAAGCATGAAAATTGCTTCTAAATATTTTTAGAAGTGATCCTACAACATTTTACTACTACTACTACTCCTATTTTAATCAAAGCATAACACACAATTATCTACTACTACTACTACTACTTCATTCTTTATCAAGAACCCAACATACAACTTACTACTACTACTACTTTGTGGACATAAAACATCTATAATTACTGACTACATACTACTACCTGATTCTCATCAAAATCACAACATACAACTTACTACTACTACTACTACCTTATTAATCAACCTACTATTACTACTTTATTAAATTAACATGCTACTACTACCTCATTTAATCACATACTACTACCTTATATTTTAGCATGCTACTACTTAGTTGCTTACTAGTCTTTATTATTACTAGTGATAAAAGAAAGATCATTTTTATTTTATTTTACTCTACAACTAGTAAATATGAAAGAAAAATATCTCTTTTTATTATTTCTACAACTAGTGATTAAAAGAGAAATATCTTTTTAATAGCTACAACTAGTGATCAATAAAAAGAAAAGATCTTTTTAGTCTACAACTAGTGATTAATAAAGAAAGAAAGATCTTTTTAATCTACAACTAGTGATTAGTAAAAAGAAAAGATCTTTTTATTAGAACATATGCTTTTTATTATTAGTCCAATGTTCAATCAAGTCCTACAACCAACAATGGTTGTAAAATGCTCATATGCTTATGTATACTAAGTCCTACAACCAACAATGGTTGTATGTTCAATGTTCATATGCCATATGTCTTTTTAGTCCACAATCATACAAAGAACAACAACTACAATACAAAAGATGTGATCTTTATGTGTTCTTTTGTAGTTACTACTACTACCTTCTTTCTTTCTTTTATTTATCACAACATTCACACACACCCATTCACAAGAACAAACTCAAAAAAACAAAACAAAACAAAACAAGAAGGTAGAAGGAGAAGTCAAACAACAAAACAAACAAACAAACAAACAAACAAACAAGAAGCATGAAGAAACCCCCACCTTATTTTTTCCTATTGGAAGGACTTGCTTGCTAATCCTTCTCCTTCCCCTAGCTTTTTTAGAAATCTCCACTAAACCTACAAGAAGAACTCTCTTGTTAGTATGAGACTTTCTCTCTTTCTTTTTCTTTCCTTTCTTTCTTTCTTTCTTTCTTTCTTTTGTTTTTCTAAAATGAGAGAAGGAGGAGAAGGAGGGGCTATTTATAGAAGGGATAGGAGGTGGTAAGTGCACCACATTGGCACAAAATAACCCCAAGGGGGGGTGATGGCCGGCCATGCTCCTAGGAGAGATAGGGGTGAGGTGGAAGGAGGTGATATGTGGGGGGAGGTGTTATGTGAGGGTTTCTAGAAGGGTTTTCTTAACCTTCTCATGTATACTTAACCTAGGTTAAACCTCCTAATCAAACCCTTAACCATCCCTACTAGGTTATAGCAAAATAAGTGTTGTCCAAAATACACAACACACAATTCGTATAATGCACTAATCGACACACTACTCGTACGTGCGCATATATGTCCGTATACCGGAAAATCTTCGCATAATCCGCATAAAAACAATTAAATCTTGGAAATAACAATAAGATAATCTTATTATTAGTTCGGAAGATCACGGTATCAATTTGATACAATACGGATGTATACCGACTGATATCTGGATACAGATAATGTCTACGGACGAATTGGGTGAAAATCACCAAAATATTCAAAATTTGGAATTAAAACAAAATAATAATGAAATATTAATTTATATAAGGTAATATCCGTCCGGGATATTACAAATATATTCACCACCTGTATCAAATCTGAACCCTTGATTTTTAGCATTTAACTATAATATTTTTTAAATTCATTAAGAATAACAACTGCACCATTCTTCATATATATGACAAACTTATATTAGTCATCTACAAAAGCGATTAAATACTTCTGACCAACAATTATCCCACATAGTCACAAAGCTATTGATATTACAATTATCAGGATGTAATGATTCAAAAGGTTGTGAACTCGTAGAGACCATACAAAATGATTTCCTTGTGATCAAAATCTGAATTCAAACTTCACATTTGTCATATTTAATGAAGTGTCATTTAGTAGAGTTATAAGTTTTAACAAGAACAAACAATTTAATATATAGTTCATAATGATTCTAAATTTCAAAACAACTTGGATGTTAAAGCTTTCGACTCAATAGCTTTTAACTTCATTTCTGCCACAGTTTTGATAATTAGATCACATTTTCTCACAAGCAATTGAATATATAGTTCTCAAATCCTTGCCAAATATGCTATGTTCAAGAATACAATTAGAACTATTATTATTAATTGTCTCATTTGTTAAGCTCAGCTTATACATGCGATTGACAATATATGCACATTATAAGAGTTAATACAAAATTACTCTATTACATTTTATACAATTGTTTGCTTTCTCTAATGATTCTAACAATGTCCACTTGCTCAAACAAATTGAGCTATATTTTTCTTTATTCGTTCTTCATCATCTTCGAAACACTAAACGAGATAATGACTCATATTTTATAATTAAATTTTGCACACACGGTACAATGAACAATAGAGAACAAAACGTAAATAATGGAGTCATATTCTGCATTACAAAATGCTCCTATCTAAGTTACGGACATTTGTTATAGATCTTATACATCAATCAAATTTTTATTTTTATCTTTTAAATTATTTATTAGATAAGAGCATCTGTAGTCGTTTGCCAAATATCGATAAAATGAATATTTGGCTGATAAACGTGCTGCACTCGTTTGCCAAATATCCATTTTATCGATAAATTGCTACAGTCGTGTGCTATAAATGAGAATCGTTTTGAGAATTATTCATATTTGAGCGACGACACTTCGAGTGCCGTCCCACCAAAAAACGTAAAATTTTCTCCGTTGGACGGCACTTCAAGTGCAGTCCGTTGAAAGTAAAATTAATTTTTTGCAATTAAAAAGCCCCAAAAAGAATTAAAAAAACCCAAAACGAAATATCATTGGACAGCACTTCGAGTGTCGTCCCACTCTTTCCCTAGTTCCTGGACGGCACTTCATGTGCCGTCCTTTGGTATATTTAAAAAAAAAATAGAAAGGAGATTTTGCAATGGCATAAATCTCTTTATCACATCCAGAAAGGAGATTTTTGCAATGGCATTCTCTTTATCACTTCCATGATTTTGCATGATTTTGCAATGCCAAAAAAAAATCACTTCCCTGTTGGACGGCACTTCATGTGCCGTCCCTCCTTTCCGCGTCAATTTTTTTTTTTTGTCTCCGACGGCACTTCATGTGCCGTCGCTCCATGTTTTATTTTATTATTATTATTTTTTTACGATCGGACGACACTTCGAGTGCCGTCCCACAAAATTAATTGTTTTTTTTCCCTATCCGACGGCACTTCATGTGCCGTCGCTTATTATTTTACGTTAGAAAGCTAAAAAATAGCTTTTAACGACTGCAGCAAAAGTTTGATTCTTATTTCCATTTATCCATATATCCTTATTTTTACCTTCAACGACTACAGATGCTCTAAGCAACTATATAATCTCACACAAACTGTAAACAATGGATTTGTCAAAAAATCTATACACATAGAATGATAAAGCACTTAACAACCCTAAACATGTTAGTTTTCAAAGCAAGAATAACTATGATCTAAAACTCCCAATCATGTGATCAAACGCCCAAAACGTTAACACATTCATCACATGAAAGTATAATAAAATTAGAGTAGATCATACCGACACTTCAAGTTAGAAGAGTTTTCCAATTTCGATGGAGAAGCCTGCGCAGTGCAAACTTATTCAACCGTGATGCATATCCATCATCTCCAACACACACAATTTGTAAGTAACTTTGGAGTTCTTACATTCATCAAATTGTTAAAGATTAGCCAATTAAACAAATTATTAGCACTATCTAATTCACAACAATTTAATTGGAGATTCAATTTTGTAGTCAAAGCCTATAATTTATCAAAATAAATATTTGATCTATAGCATGTAGCCAAAGCAGTTATTTAGATTTGTATTTAATTAAACAATACATAATACGGTTTTGAACTTTAGCACTTAGCAACAAAATTCAGACAAATAATTAAATAACAATTTAAATTTGGTGGATAACTTATCTTTAATTTAGATCTGAATTGGAAGTATATTGTAATAGATCCAGTCTTCTCCCCAAACATGGAATACAAAACAATCCCCGATGGATTGTCTCCACTGGTTAAATCCAGATCTGATTCATTTTGACTAGATCTGGATCTGATTTAACAATCCAAACACCAAACAGCAATCTCCAACCAATAGAGCAGCTATTGGACTGGATCTGAATCTGAATCTGATCCAATAGTCCAAACATCAAACACCAAATTCTCAACTAATGAAAATTATTGTTTGGTCAGATCTGAGTCAAACTCAGCTGCTAGGATCCTCTCTCCAACCCAAACACAGAACACCATAATCCACCAATCGAAAAAATCAATTTTTGGATATGAGTTGTCTCCTTCTTCTCCTTTTATCTCACAAGAAGAACAATGTAGAAGAGGGTGGAGGAAGAGGCAGCATCTACCAGAGGGTGGTTCGGCGACCTCCGGTGACCAAAAGCCTCACGCCCAGCGATGACAAGGGCGTCGGCGGCGGCGGCGGCTTGCGCCCATCGACGTCAGCGCTGAGGTCCCTCTATCGACCGTAATCGCCACCTGAATTGAAGATCCCCAACCAGCAAAGTGGATCTGGCGATCTGGCGATCTGGAACTCGACCACATCGACGACATCGGCGACGGGGTGCCCCTTCAGTCCGCGACGGCAGCGATGACACCGGCGACGTCAACGACGGTGGCGGCGACGTCTTCGGTCAAGACGGTAATTAAGTGATTTCGACCACGATCTCTTCCTTAATCTCAATTAGAGTAATATCTTAAGATTGTTAAAGATCAAGATGAGTAATTAGGGTTAGGGTTTATATCTCATAGCCGCTTAAGATATTATACCCTGCTTATCAGTATTGGAATATCACAGAGCACTATCTCTAGACCAACTTTTATATGAGATGAACTGGGTTTAGGGTACTGGGCTTTATGCCCACTCGACCCGGTCCAACAATTAAACAGATAATATGTGCAAAGCACGTGTGCCCCATAAAACATTATACACAATAATATTTTATTATATTGAGAATATACCTATATATCCAACAAATTTCACTAAGCCGACGTTGAACCACCACAATAGCTGCTGGTGGTTCATCACGAGAATGTTTGAAAACTTATTTAAAAGTGCGTTTAATCAAGAGTACTTTTCTAAAACTATTGTTGTTATATTTTTTCTCAATACACATAAAATAGTGCATTTAACCTTTTGAAAGTGTGATTTTTATAAATTTGGATAGATAAAAATAATCGCTTGTTTCAAGAAAGGGGAAAAAAATATTGTACCAGTTCATCATGTTAAGTATATATTCTTGTATATTTTTTCTAGTAGGGGTGTAAGTTGGTATGAAGAGGATACAGGTCCGGCCCTGAGTTTATGGGAGCCCGAGGTGAACTCCCGAAATGAGGCTCGCATACATAGTTTTTTTTTGACAATTATTAAAACCCGATATATATATGAAGAAATAAATGGAGATTTGGAGATTTGAGAAAAAAATCTGGCTAAATATAAAAAAGCACACGAAATTTTGGATCAGTTTAAAAAAAAGGACACTAAGATTTTTTTGTTTAAAAAAAGGACACAAAGTTTCAAAAAATTTCACTGGATTAGTTAGGGTTAGGGATAGGGTTAGTTCGGGGGGGGGGGGAGGGGTGTTATTTAAAGATCTGATTAGTTAAGTGATTTTTTTAAACACAAATAAAAGATGAATGTGGTTTTTTTAAACACAAATGAAAAATGAAAGTGGTTTTTTTAAACCCTGCCCTAACCCAACCCTAAACCAAACTAACCTAGCGGAGTTTTTTGAAACTCTGTGTCCTTTTTTTAAACAACAAAACCTCAGCGTCATTTTTTTAAATTGACCCAAAACTTTGTGTCCTTTTTTTATATTTGGCCAAAAAATCTTTATACAAACCCAAGCTAAAGTAAAATAAGCCGGCTCAATGACTAATTTTAAAAACAAGAGCAAAAAATAATAATTCTTTGTGCCCCTAAAAAATATTACTCGTAAAATACGCATATATAAATAAAAGGACAAATAAAATTGGAGGCCCCTAAAATTGAGAAAAATTTGGAGGCTCGAGGCGGCCGCCTCCCTGGCCTCCACTAGGAGGGTGGGCCCTGACAGGATGAAGGACGGGATGTTGGTAGGAAGAGGTGTGGGTTTTAGAGGAAGTTTAGTGACTGATAGCGCTTGTGATTGAAACAGAGGAATGATACAAGATAATTGAAAGGTCGATGTGTCTTTCAACTATTTTTCGCTATGAAGAGAGGGGTTTGTTCGGGGTATGTCCTTTAGCTATTAAGATCATTAAAAAAAAAAAAATTTCTTCTTATATTATCTTATAGGATCGTGATTTATGTATCATGTACGTCTTGTTTGGTCATAAACTTATTCATGAAAAAATATGGCATTAGCAATCCAATTATTCAGGAATTCAAAGAAATTGCATTTACTTATTAATTTAATTTTGAAGTTGAACATTCATTTTCGTGCAATATTTTTAATAACAATGCATTTAAGTGAAAACACTTTTCATTCAAACAATATCAAATGGAACTTCAAAAGAAATCAACAGATCTCATTCCTAAGGATGTGGGTGTCTAGAGGCTCCTACAAGGAGTGGATTAGTAATTCCACCACCCTACGAGATCAAGATCGCCATCATCAAGGTACTTCGGACCATAGGCTTCACTTCTACGGGTTATCGGAGCTGGAGATGAGTGGGTGCGGGCCCAATGTGGAAGTTCGGCACCCACCAGCTCCCCCCCTCCCCCTCCCCCTCCCCCCTGCTGTAGCTACCTCTCTCCCATCCCCCACAGCCCCTCCCCCTCTGGTTCCACCCCCATGCCCCACCATCTACCAACCAGTCCCTCTCAATCCCCCCCTCCGAGGGCAGAACCCACAAGGCTCAGAAGATCGCTCACCCCGCCGAGGGCACACCGGAGAGCACCTCATCGACAGTCAAGGAGTGACGAAGCTCATCATTGCCACGAGGAGCTAACCTCGAGAGAACGGGCCCATAGAGGGGGTCATTCTACAAGCCACGACGGGCTACCTCCCCCCCCCCCCCATGTCCAGCGCTTCTCAGAGAGGCGACAGGGTCAGCGGTATTATAGAAAGGCTCCTAGGCAGAGCTCTTACAGAGAAAATCACAGAGACAGCCACAAAGTATTCAGAGAGAGGGAAGCTAGCAAGGAAGTCCACCGCCCCCTCCAAAAAAGAGAGCAGAGGCAGCGTCACCAACAGCTGAACACCCATCCAATCCCTACGAATACGGCACACCAACAGTGTCCCCCCCTCCCCCCGCGACACTCATCATACAGGGATATTCAACAACCAACACAACTTCCCTCCGTCAAACGAACAAAACATCCCACCACTCCCCCCCTCCCCCACCCTTAACCCCCTCGCCTTCAGAAGATCAGTACCAAGCCCCCCGATGCAACCACAATCTCAACCCGCACCGGCCGACCCCCTCATATCCACCGTTACCTGGGCCCAAAGAGAGGGACCAGTAGGGACGCGAGAGGATGGGGCACAGATTGAGGCGGAGGACAACCCCGAGAGTTGGCAAGTGGTTGCACGAAAAGGTAAGAGCAAGGCCACCTCACCCCCTCTCCACAACAAGATATTCAAAAAAAGCAAAGAAGAGGCAAACGAAGGCCAGTACCATGTTTCAACTGTGGGGAACTGGGTCATTTCTGCAAAGATTGCACCAAAGAAGTACATTATCTAAAATGCTTGAAATGGGGTCACCTCTCATATGTGTGCACCAACGTCGTTGAAACCCACTTTGATGAGGAACACCCGGTCAATAGAGGAAGGTCTCTCGACAACCCCTCACCGATCAGGTTAGCCAACAGTCTGGACATCATCAAGAAGGAGGAGGGGTGGCTACGGTTGTGGTGCGCAGTGGCCAGGGTTCGGTCAGGTAGACCCTCCGAGTCACATCTTGTATAAGCGCTAGAGGCCAAGTGGCCTATGAAGGCGCACAAAGATTGGGTCGCTAAGAAGGTTTGCCACCTCCAATACTTGGTTTCCTTCCCCTCAATTGAGAAAGTGGCGGAGGTTACAGGGATGGGGATTGGGGATTGTGGACTTCGGTCACTTTTCTGTGGAATTCTTCCCCTGGTCCCCGAACTTCGGAGCGGAGCTCCCCCAAGGGAACCTCTACTGGGTTTGGATACACAATGTGCCGTTGCACTTTTGGAGAAGAGAGGCTCTACAAGAGATCGTCGCCGACTTCGGCTTAGTGGAAGAAGTCGACGAGAAGACGGTGCGCCGTTCCGACATCGTCTCAGCAAGAGTGCTGATCAGAAGCATAGACATTGCGCAGATGCCGAGATTTTCCAAAGTTTACTCGTTTGATGCCTCATACCTTATCCGCTTCGTGCTTGACATGCGAGTTGAGTCACATGCAGAGCGAGCGACCATCACTTCCCCCAAGTCACACAAGGACCTCAGAGACGGGCGCTCTTTCTCCCAGGTTGTCTCGCCGGCTAGGGACACCACCATCGATAGGGAGCATGAGATCGAGCATGCACATAGGGAACTCATCAAGGAGGCGAGAGGTTTGGAGCAGCGTCGGAGCTGGGTGCTTGAGGGATCAGCACCGCCGTACAGTACCCAGACCAGGGTTGGGTGGGAAGGAGCTTCGTCCAACGGTCCAGATGTGCGGATTTCCAACCCTAGCTCAAAGCCAGATTTGGGTTGTTCGACAGCCACAGAGGAGACCCACCAAAAGGAGGGTCAAAAGAGACCCAAAAATGGAAACCTTCACAGCGGAGTTGGTGGCATTGGCAGGAGGGAGGACCACAGAGATTTGGAAGACTGCGCAAGAGCTTCAAAAGGCAAAAGCACTCTTCTTGGCATCTGGCATATAGTAGAGGGGCATGGGCAGGTGCCGCGAGAGGTGCAGGGAAGGGTCAGAGGCTTCGAACGAGCCAAAAATGGCAAAAGCACTCTGGGTAACGACATGCATGAGGTTCCTCACAGTCGAAACCCAGAGAGGCTTGATCTGGTGGATTTGGAAGGGGGGTTGAGTGGGGAGCGTGCCATAATGGGATACACGACGAGCGAAGACCAAAAGGGTGACTGTTGTTCCTCCCAAAGTGGAGGAACCACAGGCCCTAAGGCCATCGCCAGCGTGGAGGCGAGAGCTCAAAGAGGAAACAAAAAGGGAAGTGACGAAAGGGTGTGAGAAGGGGGTTATTGAAGCAGTCAGTGCCTCGGGGCTCGTTTTCTCAGAGCCAGCTGTACCCATTGCTGGCCCAGCCAACCAAATCGTGACAGATGGCACCCTGTAGTAAGCGACAGGTGAGGGGATCGATGTGGCAGGCATAGTTAATGAAGGGAGCGGTGTGGTGACTCGCGGAGGCGCGGATGGGTTATATGATGCCACTGAATTGGACGTTTGTGAGAAGGGGTTGGGCTGTTATAAGTGTTTTGGGCCCAAAGAGGGGTCCAAACTATTTTATTCTGCTATTGGGCCCAAAGAGGGGTCCAATTTATGTTCCGCTACCACAGACTTTCTCCAAATAAATTTGTGGGCACAAACGAGGGTGTCCTAGTTTCACCTCATCTCGAAGAAGACAGAGAGGATCGACTTAATCTTGAGGATGATTGTGTTTACTCAGAGGAAGATTTGTTGGACTCCGATGAAGAGACAGAGGTGTTCCCGAGTCTATCTCCAAACCTGGTCCCATGCACTTACCCCTCGTCTCAGGCATTGACCACACGTGCGTCTCAAAGCAACACAGATCTCAGGGGACACAAGAGGGCTATGGAGGAGTCCTTAGATGACTATCTGGAGGTTGCGGCAGCTGCAAAGGTAGCTAAAACAAGCGTCGGAGGTACAAGCTTTTTCCTTGCTTCAATTTTTAATTTTATGACCGATACTGAAATCTTCTGTCTAGCCGAAACATGCGGTCTTGCGGTTAATGACATCGATAGAAATGCACATCTACTCAATCAAATTAGAGGGTGGGAGTCTGATAAGGTTAGGCTCGTAGTAGAATCAAATGAAGATTCTAGTAACGTACCCCCCTTTAATAGTAATTAATGGATGCCCTTTTTTGGAACGTTAGAGGCCTGGGTGGGTGGGGTAAACGAGAAATGGTTAAGGAAGCTGTATCCAGATCTAAGGCGAACGTCGTGGGACTGCAGGAGACCAAACTGTCTCACATGTCTAGACTCAAGCGAGTGGGGGGTTGTCGTATATCTGAATGGAGGATATTACCATTAGTTAGGGCGTCTGGAGGGATTGCCCTAGGTTTTAACCTCAACATCTTCTGTTGCATTGACGAATGGTATGGACAATTCTCTCTCTCGGTACTGCTACAGAGAAAGTCTGACCAATGGATCCAATCGGTCATGGTGGTGTATGGGCCCCACACGTCCACAGCTAGAATGGCCTTCTGGACAGAACTGCGATCTATTAAAGCTCACTGGCCCCACCCATGGGTAGTGGGGGGAAACTTCAATATCACAAGATTTGCCGCTGAGCACAGAGGTAGAGGTGCCAGTGAACTAGATAGGGAAGCATTCAATGAGGTCATCACAGACCTGGAGTTGGTTGACATTCCCATCTCGGACAGACTATTCACCTGGTCGAACATGCAGGCACAGCCCATTTTAGCCAAGTTAGATAGGGTTTTGTCCTCCACGGAATGGGAAACCAAATTCCTTCTTGCATCGGCTAAGTCCTCCCTAAACCAACTTCGGATCATGTCCCAATTTTCCTATCTTCAGGGGAGGATCAACCCAGAAAGCCAGCAAAATTCTGGTTCGAAAAGGCCTGGTTAGAGATTTAGGGGTTCCACCACATGGTGAATGAGTGCTGGTCTCGCCCTACCAGGGGCAATGAGGCGACCGCGATATGGTGTGAAAAAATCAGTAGACTCAGGGGCAAGCTGCGGAAGTGGAACCGGACCAGATTTGCACTAATTTGGAGAACAAAGGAATCCCTTCGGGGTGGAATTGAGGAACTTGAGAAGACGGAAGAAGCTAGGGACCTTTTACAGGTAGAATGGATGCGTCTGCTCTAGCTCAGACATGACATTGACCAGCTCTACAGGATAGAGGAAATTAGATGGCACCAACGATCGAGAGTCACATGGCTTAAGGAGGGAGATGCGAATACCGCCTTTTTTCACCGTGTAGCCAGTGCACGACATAGAGCTAACCTCATCCAATCCGTCAACTCAGACTCTGGGCTTATTCAAGGCGAGAACGATATTAAGCTGGCCTTCCATTCACACTACAAGTGCCTCTTTGGATGCAAAGCGGAGTTCAGATTCCCGCTCCGACACGGCTTCTGGCAGAACCAAGCAGATGAGCCATGCCCTGGAGTGCAATCCATCGAAGCACCCTTCACAGAAAAGGAAGTTTGGAAGGCTGTCCAACAACTGGGTAAAGATAAAGCCCCAGGCCCAGACGGATTTCCGATCATGTTCTATCAGGTATTTTGGGAAGAAATCAAAGGGGACCTGCTGAAGCTATTCGACGACTTCTGTGAGCATAAACTAAAATTGGGAAGAATCAATTATGCGGAGGTGGTACTAATCCCTAAACTCGAGGATTCACGGTGCATAGGTGACTTCCGCCCCATAAGCCTACTTAATTGCTCCGTTAAGATCATTACTAAGACCCTAGCTAACAGATTGGGTAAGGTAATGGACGGCCTCATCAGCTAGGACCAGACAGACTTTATTAAAGGGAGATGCATTCAGGACAGCATTGCTACAGCCGAAGAGACTATCCATCAGTGTCATGCTTCCAATGCAAAAAGCTTCCTCCTCAAGCTAGATTTCGAGAAAGCCTATGACTCAGTGGAATGAGATTGTTTATTGGAAGCACTAACAGGACGGGGGTTCGAAGATAGATGGATCCACTCGTGTCTCACCACTAGCAAAATGACAATCTTGATCAATGGTTCAGCAGGTCACCCATTCCCCTGCAAACGAGGGCTCAGACAGGGAGATCCACTATCCCCCCTTCTCTTCACCATTGTGGCAGACGTGCTCCGGTCAATGATGACTAGATACAGTAGAGCTAGCTGGATTGTACCAGTGGCAAAAGGAGTACATCAGCAGGGCTGCTCCATACTTCAATATGCCGATGACACTCTTCTTTTCGGCAATGGAGACCTAGGGGAAACTGTCGTCTTCAAAGGTATTCTTTATTGCTTTGAGGCCTGGTCCGGACTCAGAGTTAATTTCCACAAAAGTGCCCTAACCCCCATTGCCCTGCCCCCAGAAGAGACGCGGGAGCACGCCTCTATTCTCAACTGCCTCGTCAAAAGGTTCCCCATCCAGTACCTTGGATTGCCTCTGAGACCTGGAAGACTCAAAAAGGCGGACTGGCTCCCAATCATCGACAAGGTCAATAAACGTCTAGCAGGATGGAAAGAGAAAGCCCTATCCCTAGAAGGGAGAGTCACACTCATTAATGCAGTCCTGTCAAACCTTCCTACTTATTATCTCTCTTCCTTCGAGATGCCACGTTGGGTTATTCAAAGAATTGACCGGACACGGAAACGTTTTCTGTGGAAAGGGGCGGACCCAGACCGAAGGGGATATCATCTCATTAGGTGGGAGAAGGCATACATGAAAAAGATTCACGGAGGCCTAGGCATTATCGACCTTCGGGATATGAATCTGGCTTTACTGGGAAAATGGTGGTGGAAAGTCTTTCATCCCAATGGAGAAGGGTGGCAGCAGTTTATTCAGGGCTATATGCGTGGGAATGGTACTAGAAACCTAGGCTTCAGGGTAGGCCCTAGAGTATCTTACTTCTGGAAGGGGGTTACCAAGGCATACGAACCCTTCAATAGCTGTGTTAAGTCGGTCATAGGTAATGGCAGACTCACTAGATTCTGGTGGGATAAGTGGTGTGTGGACCACCCACTCAAATCCATATTCCCAGACCTATATGAGCAAGCAGCTCACCCACACTGCACGGTGGCAGCAGCCTGGAAAAGAGGCGCATGGAACCCAGTATTCAAACATCCGCTTGACATGGATTCCCAATGCAGATTGAAGGAGCTCCAGGCATTCATCTCAAGCACTGGAATGGGCTGTACTCAGGGACCCGATAAGAAAACCTGGGATCTGGAGAAGAGTGGCAAGTTTACGGTCTGCTCTATGTATAACCGCGTTCACTTTAGGGGTTGCTCTCCAAAATGGTCAGACATTGTTTGGAAAGCGAAAACACCCTTGAAAATAAGAGTTTTCATTTGGCTGGTGCCGAACGACGTAATCCTCACTAGGGAGAACCTGGTTAAACGCCAACAAAATCTGGATGCTCACTATGGGTTCTGCCAGGTCAACCCTGAGAATAAAGACCACTTGTTCCTCCACTGTCCTAGGAGTAGAGCGATTACCGTCGAGGTTCTTAGTGTACTAGGGACGTCCCTGTACCCTGATTCTTACGACGACCTATGGGTGGGGTTCTTATTCGCAACGGAACGAGGGGCTATGAGAGAGGCATGGTTTATCGCGATTGCCGCTATGACTTGGGTGCTTTGGCTAGACAGAAACAACTTTTATTTCCGTGGAACTTGCAATGCCATCTATGGCAATTTAAATCACATTATGCATCTTATCTTATTTTGGGCTAATATGGCTACAGCATGTCCCAGGGGCAGGATCGCCACAGTGTTCCGAGTACAGGAGTTCGACGACGAGGAGATCGAGATTGGCCCCGACGATTGACTGAGGCATGAGCAATGTGAGACAGTGAGATCCACCACCCCAGGGCTTGTTGGGGGGATAGATGTAATAGTTTTGGTTTTCCTACGCTCTGTCTGTATTTTGTCCCGCCCCCCATGTTTGTGGGCGGAGTATGTTTTTCGTTTTTCTTTCTAGAATTTTGTTGTTTGCTCAGTACCCTGAGTTTTGTTTATTAATCTCTGATTAATGAAACAGGGTGGCCAGATTCCACCTTTTCTTCAAAAAAAAATTAAAAAAATCTCATATAAATACTCGTTGCAAAAAAAAAACGTCACAACAAAACAATTTCACCTATATGTGTCTTATCATCTTAGATACAATGAACGAGATCCTTGCATACATAATACTTATAAATGATTTCCAAATATTTCTAATCTCTAATATTATAATGGGAGAGTCGGGATAGTCATTTGTCAACATACAAACCCATGCATTACATGTACAACTCCAACTCTCTCATTAATTACAACAAAAAATAAACAAATAAAAAAATTTCCACCTATTCAAAACGTGTAACGCACGTGCAAAACAGTTTAATAATATTTTTAACACTAAACATGCACATATGTTGCACGTATAACTCAAATTTTTTTTACAAACACGTACATTGTACGTACAAATCATAGTTTTTTCTTCAAAATATTTTTCCCAATTACGGGTAACGCATGTCCAACTTCAAAACTATTCTTAACACGTACATCGCAGGTGAAAATCCTCCAACTCTTATCAAAACTTGCATCGCACGTGAAAAATGCTAGTATTATTAACTTAGCGGTAAGTTTTTTTAATCATTGAGAAGGAGGTCGGAGATTTGAACTCCCCGCCTGCATGAGGTGGATGTGGCTTTCAGGGCCGGCCCAACACTTATTGAGGCTTAAAGCAAACTCCAAAATGAGGCCATTTAAAAGCTTATAATAATATTTTGTTAAAATTAATATATTTTTATTTAAATGTTATTGATGCGGTTTGTTTTTGGTCGCAGTGTGGATGCACCAGGTGTGAGTTCGGACTCAATTTGTAATGAGGGAAGAGTGCGGCACGGGACGACGAGCGGGAGGCTCGCTTCGGCGCTTGAGGATCGGCTCGGATCGCCTCGCCTCGAGTACCTGCAGACGGTCCTGAGACACCGGGGTTTATCCCGGTGGCGGACCCTCCGACGATCTAGTCAGTCTCTGTGAGAGAGTAGCAATAACTAGAGAAATTTGGTGGCCAAAGATTGATTACCTGAAAAGGTGGGTGAGGGTCTAGTATTTATAGAGAATTCTAACCGGGTTTGGATCCGCCTGGGGGCCGGGTCTGAACCCGAAAGCCCATGGGCCTGACATGGCAGAAGGCCTAGGGGGTTTAGGGCTGACATGGCAGTACCAAGAGTGGTATAGGGCTGACGTGGCAAAGCCCTTGGTGGTATTTGGAGCTGACATGGCAGATCATGGGGCTCCTGTGCTCCTAGGAGAATCTGGTGGCCTAGGTTGTGCCAGGTCATCTTCATTCTTTACCAGGCTGGGCGGACGGCCTGGGGGGCTGTCGTGGATCGGAGGCCGAGGGCCATCGATGCTCATCGGATAAGAGGAGACCAGTTTTGTGGGGGTGAACTTGAGGTTCGGCGCCGACCCTGTAGTGGTTCGAAGCCGAGCCAGATTGTTGTTTTTCCTTTTTTTGAGTGAGAGCTGCACTGGGCCCTGGATGGGCCCCAAGCCATTTTTACCCTACCACACAAGCCCCCCACTCCTGTGGGGGTGCGGGAGCTAGCCGTGGAGGAGTGTTTATGTTTGTAGAAAAGGGATGGCGAATTGCTAGGTCTTCATGAGGGGGTTGCCCTGATGTTAGAGCGAACCTCGAGCTAGCGAGGGTTGGTTGCCCTGATGTAAGAGCGAGCCTCGAGCCGGCGAGGGTTGGTTGCCCTGATGTAAGAGCAGACCTCGAGCCGGCGAGGGTTGGTTGCCCTGATGTAAGAGCGAGCCTCGAGCTGGCGAGGGTTGGTTGCCCTGATGTAAGAGCGGACCTCGAGCCGGCGAGGGTTGGTTGCCCTGATGTAAGAGCAGACCTCGAGCCAGCGAGGGTTGGTTGCCCTGAGGTAAGAGCGGACCTCGAGCCGGCGAGGGTTGGTTGCCCTGATGTAAGAGCGTGCCTCGAGCCGGCGAGGGTTGGTTGCCCTGATGTAAGAACGGACCTCGAGCCGACGAGGGTTGGTTGCCCTGATGTAAGAGCGAGCCTCGAGCCGGCGAGGGTTGGTTGCCCTGATGTAAGAGCGGACCTCGAGCCAGCGAGGGTTGGTTGCCCTGATGTAAGAGCGGACCTCGAGCCGGCAAGGGTTGGTTGCCCTGATGTAAGAGCGGACCTCGAGCCGGCGAGGGTTGGTTGCCCTGATGTAAGAGCGAGCCTCGAGCCGGCGAGGGTTGGTTGCCCTAATGTAAGAGCGGACCTCGAGCCAGCGAGGGTTGGTTGCCCTGATGTAAGAGCGGACCTCGAGCCGGCGAGGGTTGGTTGCCCTGATGTAAGAGTGAGCCTCGAGCTGGCGAGGGTTGGTTGCCCTGATGTAAGAGCGGACCTCGAGCCGGCGAGGGTTGGCGAGACGTTGAGCCTTCCTGAGAAGACTACCCTGGTGCTAGACCGGACCTCGAGCTTTCGAGGGATTATGGGTCGGCAAGGGTGATGGCGAGCCGTTGAGTCTTCCGGAGAAGATTACCCTGGTGCCAGACCGAACCTCGAGCCTTCGAGGGATTATGGGTCGGCAGGGGTGATGGCGAGCCGTTGAGCCTTCCTGAGAAGACTACCCTGGTGCTAGACCGAACCTCGAGCTTTCGAGGGATTATGGGTCGGCAAGGGTGATGGCGAGCCGTGATGCCTTAGAAGGTTTGAGCGGAGTGGTCCGCCGTCTTTGCGGAGCATTGAAGGCGCTCCGGGATCTGTGCGATGTTCCAATTTCCTAGGGGCATTAATGGCGCCGCCTAATAAATGTATGTGGCGCATGGGCTTCCGTCGATTGGCTTTCCCAATGTCATAATGGTCGGTCTATGGGGGACTGTCTGACTGAGGAGGCCCAGGCCGTTGAGGTGGCGGAAAAGTTGGCAACCCCTCGCGACCGCAAGGAGATGGAGAGCGAGCCCGTGGAGGTGGCGTTCACGCGCCTAGCGCAGGCCACCGTGTTGGTAAGCTCGTCGACCCTATCCTCCTTGTTAATTTTACTGCGAAAGTCTTTATCTTATCTGCGCTTGTTGGTCGTAGGCTTGCATGCAGGGGGCTAACGTAAAGAACCTCTACGAAGCGTCCCTGGCACAAGAGCGAGCTCGAGCGGATAAGAGCGAGCGGGAGATGAAGGAGATGCGGATCGAGCTTGAGGGCTCGCACAAGAGGGAGCAACAGATGAAGCTCGAGCTCGAGGCCAAGGATGCGGAGTGGGGGAAGAGGGTGGTCTCCTTGAAGAAGAAGTTCGCCAAGGAGAAGGAGGAGTTGACGAATGCGGGTCAGATGATGGTGATCAAGGCCCAGGACGAGTGTTATGCGAAGGCCCTCAGTCATGTGAGGCACTTCTACCCGACCGTCGACCTGTCCAACTTTGAGTATGACATGGAGATCGAGGGGACACTGAAGACCCCTGGCGAAGAAGGGCCCGCTCTTGACCCGTCAGCCGACCCCCCTGTTAACCCGTCTGCCGACGCTGAGGTGGGAAAACAAGTTGTATAGTTTTGTCTTTCTTTTTCCCTCTCTCGATTGTATTTGCCTCCCGCGAACTCGAATATTTCCGAACCTCCTTGCTTATGTGTGTTGAGTTGGCTGGTTCTCTTGTAGGTTGCGGCTCCCCTTCCCGAGGTGGACCCCCGTCGTTCCGACGTGGCGTGGCTCCGGAGCAAAGTTGAGGCCCTGGAGGCCGCGTTGGTTCGCTACCGAAAGGGGGCTCGTGACACTGATGCGGCCTTCAACTATTATCGGAATAAGTCTGAAGCCTTAAGTGAGGAGGCGAGCCGGCTGAGGAGGGCGATGGTGGATCGGGAACTCGGCGGTGTCGGTCTTGGACATGCCATGTCGAGTGCCTCGGTGCAGAGGCCCTCTTCTGAGAGGTTACTTCGCGATGTCATTGTGGAGAAGGAGATGGAGATACACCATTACAAGACAATGCTGGGTGTCTCGACATCTTCCTCAGTGGGTCGGCGAGCGGAGGGGGTTCCCTCTGCGCTGCTGCTGTTGGAGCGTATGCGACCAGTTGATGTCCAGAGCTCCGTGGCTGGTGTGTCGACCATGGCTGAGCCCAAGGACCATCATGACGAGGAGAGGGCTCCTAGTCGCTCAGTCGGAGTGGTCCCGCCCTTCGTCGGACCCGAGGGGCCCTAAGATGGCGGTTTCCTCAAGTTTGACATGAGTGGAGTGGTCCTATAACGGTCTTTGTTTGTTTTCCCAGAACCAAATAAAAGAGTATGAATAAAGAATTCTTTTCCTTCTTTGCTCTGGTTAGTAGAGTAGTGAATGATGGCGGAGGCGAGGTTCGGCTCCGTCGATCCGTGAGGGATCGACGTGGGGCCTAAGGAAGAGTCCCTGGTCTGGAGCCGGGTCGGACCTACCGAGACGTTGGGGACGATACCGGAGTGAGGACTCGGGTGCCGATCCCATTGTCTGGTGTTAGGTCGGAGCTGCCGAGGCATTTGGAGTTTGACAAAAAGAGATTTCTTTCATGCAAGATAGGGAGGGTCGCTGAAGCGGTCCTTTACATATGAAAGCTTACAAAAGATGTAATTTACATTAGCCAAGCTAGAACCTATGTTCGCTCTTCCAGGAACTTCATTAGGTGCTCGGCGTTCCAGGGTCGGCTGATGGGCCGGCCGTCCATATCTGCCAGTCGGTATGTACCAGGGCGTACAGCCTCGACCACACGGTATGGGCCTTCCCAGTTGGGAGCCAATTTTCTCTTCTTGGTTGGATCAGAGACGGATAGTTTTCGTAACATGAGGTCCCCCGCTTTGATGTTTGTGGGGTGGACCTTCTTGTTGTAAAACTTCTCGATCCGTTGTTGGTAGATGCTTCTTCGGATTGAGGATTTCTCTCTGACTTCGGCGACGAGGTCCAGGTTGGCCCTCAAGCCGGATGAATTGTCAGCTTCGTCGAAGGCCATGATACGGGGAGAAGGCAAGCCGAACTCGACGGGGATGACTGCCTCCGTCCCGTAAGTCAAAGTGAACGGTGTTTTTCCCGTGGGGATCCACTTGGTGGTTCGGTATGCCCATAGCACGCTAGGCAGTTCCTCGACCCACAGCCCTTTGGGGGAACTGTCGAGGCACTTTTTGAGGCCGTCGAGGATTTGCCTGTTTGCGTTCTCCGCTTGGCCGTTGGATTGAGGGTGGCAAATAGCGGAGAAACGCTGCTGGATGCCGAAGTCCGCGCAGAAGGTTTGGAAGTTCTGACCTTGGAATTGGGTTCCGTTGTCTGTGACGCGGACCCGAGGGATTCCGAACCGGCAAATGATGTTCTTCCAAAAGAACTGTTGTACTTGGCGCTCGGTGATGCTGGACAGAGGCTCGACTTCGAGCCACTTGGTGAAGTAGTCGATGGCGACTATTAAGAATTTCTTCTGCCCTACCGCCACGGGGAAGGGGCCCACAAGGTCCATGCTCCACATGGCAAATGGGGTAGGACTAGCCAGGGATCGGAGATTGGCTTGAGGAAGCCTCTTGATAGGGGAGAACCTTTGGCACGGGCCGCATCTCTTGACTAGGTCTTGCGAGTCTTGGAGCATGGTCGGCCAATAGTACCCCTGATTCAGGGCCTTCCGAGCGAGCGTCCTGCTCCCCATGTGGCATCCGCCGATCCCCTCATGAAGATCTTTGAGCACGTAGCTGGCCTCGTCGCTGGTGAGACAGCGGAGGTACGGCTTGCCGTCGGCCAAGGTGTATGAGCGTTTGAAGAGGATGTAATCAATCATGACGAACCTTTCAGCTCAGACCCTGACTCGTCTGGCTTCAGCTCGGTCTTCTGGAAGCTTGGCATTGAATAAGAACTTTCGGATGGGAGTGGTCCAGTCGTCTAGACTGGCTCCGTCTTGGACACACATTGCCTCCTGGTCTTGATCGTTGATACTTGACTTCAGGAGGATTTCTATGAGTACCGTTTGTTCGAGACCCTCGAAGGAGGAAGAGGCGAGTTTTGACAACGTGTCTGCTTGAGTGTTCTGCTCCCTAGGGACTCGAATGACTGCGGAGTGGCAGAAGGACGCTAGGAGACGTCGGACTACCGCCAAATACCTCACCATGCGTTCATCGCGGGCTTCGTATTCTCCGGTGATCTGATTGACCACGAGCTGAGAATCACTGAAGGCCCTGATTTGCTTGGCTCCGGCTCGATGTGCTAGGGTCAATCCGGCGATCATGGCCTCGTATTCCGCCTCGTTGTTGGAGGCCGGAAAGCTGAGGCGGAGGGAGTATTGAAGTAAGAATTGGTCGGGACCCCAAAGGATGATGCCAGCCTCACTCCCTGTCTTGCATGATGATCCATCGACAAAGACCTCCCAGGTCGGATCCGAGGCCTCGGTGCAGGGCTGCTCAGAGACGGTGCACAGTGATGAACTCGGCGAGGGCCTGCCCTTTGATGGCCGTCCTCGGCTGGTAGCTGATGTCGAACTGACTCAGCTCAATCGACCACTTGACTAAGCGGCCGGACTTTTCGGGCTTGTGAAAGACAGTCTTCAGTGGCTGGTCGGTCAGTACTTGGACGGAGTGGGCCTGGAAGTAAGGACGAAGCTTCCGGGCTGCCATGACCAAGGCATATGTCACCTTCTCTATCTTTGCGTACCTCGTCTCGGCGGGGAGCAGAACTTTGCTCACATAGTACAATGGCCTCTGGACTCCATCTTCTTCCCGGACGAGGACGGCGCTGAGGGCGCTATCCGAGACGGACAGGTAGAGCAATAGTGGTTCGCCTGGCTCGGGCTTGCTGAGGAGAGGGGGGTTGGCTAGGTACTGCTTCAGCTGTTCGAAGGCCTCTTGTTGATGGGTACCCCACTCGAAGCCCCATTTTCCGCATAGAGCCTTGAAGAAGGGGAGAGACTTCTCCCCTGACTTGGAGAGGAAACGTCCGATTGCAGCCAACCGGCCCGTGAGCCTCTGAACTTCTTTGACATTCCGGGGTGGGGCCATGTCAATAATTGCTTGGATCTTCTCGGGGTTCGCCTCGATGCCGCGCTGGCTGACGATGAACCCTAGGAACTTCCCAGTGGATACGCCGAAGGCGCATTTAGCCGGGTTGAGCCTCATATTGTGATGTCGGAGGACTCCGAAGGCTTCCTCGAGGTCGGCGACGTGGTCCGGCCCGGCCCGGCTTTTGACGAGCATGTCGTCGACATAGACTTCCACGTTGCGGCCGATCAGGTCTTTGAAGATTCTGTTGACGAGCCGTTGGTATGTGGCTCTGGCATTTTTTAGCCCGAAGGGCATAACGCGGTAGCAGAATAGACCCTGGTCGGTGACGAACGAGGTCTTGGAGATGTCCGGTGGAAACATCCGGATCTGATTGTACCCTGAGAATGCGTCCATGAAGGACAGTAGCTCATGCCCCGAGGTTGCGTCGATCAAGGCGTCGATGCGGGGGAGGGGGAAAGGATCTTTTGGACATGCTTTGTTTAAGTCCGTAAAGTCGATACAGATCCGCCAGCCCCCGGTTGCCTTCTTCACCATGACGACATTAGCCAACCACTCGGAGTAGCTGACTTCCTGAATGAATCGAGCCGACAAGAGCTTGTCGACCTCTGCCTTCACAATTTGCTGCCTCTCCGGTGCGACTTTGCGCCTCTTTTGGACGACCGGCTTAGAGTCTGGGATGACGCTCAGCCGATGCATAATCAAGTCTTCGGAGATCCCGGGCATGTCGGAGGGCTTCCAGGCGAAGAGATCAACGTTGCGGCGGATGCAGGCGATTATGCCTGGCTTCAAGTCCTCGGGCAGCGAGCGGCTCACCCGGAACCACTTTGATTCATCCTCGGCGCCGAACGGGACCTTCTCTAGCTCGTCGACAGGCTCTGGGGCGGGACCGTCCCTCTCGGGCTCGAGCTCAATGGCGTCGAGGGGGAACACACCTCCTCCAATGGCGGTCATGTAGCATGACCGTGCTGCTTCCTGGCTACCTCGGACTATGCCGACCCCTTGCGGGGTGGGAAATTCAAGCTTCAGATGGTATGCCGAAGGCACCGCTTGAAGGGAGCATAGTCCGGGTCGGCCGAGTATGGCGTTGTAGGCTGCTTTGACGTTTACCACCATGAAGTCCATGGACTCGGTCCTCTTGACAGGAGCCAATCCCGCGGTGACGTCGAGAGTAACAATCCCTTCTATTACGACAGGGACGCCAGAGAACCCATGCAAGGTGTACTCGGCTGGCTTGAGTTTGCCTCTGGGTAGCTTGAGATTCTCGAAGGCCTCAAGGAAGAGAATATTTACCGAGCTGCCGTTGTCGACGAGAATTCGCCGAACTTCACAGTTAGCCATGTGGAGGCCAATGACGAGGGCGTCGCAATGAGGGAGGCGAACGCCTTCGAGGTCCTCTCCGGAGAAGGAGACAGGCACCGGTTGCGACTTGGGTGAGGGGTTGTCTTGGACAGTATTCACCTCTCGGATGAAGCCCTTCCGGGAAGTATTTGATTCTCCCCCCATTGGTCCCCCGTGGACACAGTGCAAGATGAATGGCGTATCCGCAGCTCCCTCGGGTTCGAGGTCCCGACCCTGGATGCGGTTCGAAGTAGGGTTCGGAGGCGAAAGCCTCCGGTTCCTAGCATCTCGCCGATCCCGTGGGCTTTCTTCGGTGAACTCTCGGAGGTACCCTCGTGAGATGAGGTCCTCAATTTCGTCTTTCAGGGCCCGGCATTGGTCGGTTTCGTGCCCATGATTTCTGTGGAAACGGCAGTAAAAGCGTTGGTCTCGCTTCTTGTTATTGCTTGATCGGGGAGGTAGTCGGACAATGCCTTTGTCTTCGATTTCTAAGAGGATGGCGGACACGTTGCGTGTCAAGGGAGTGTACCTTTCGAACCGAGGGACCGGAGGTGCCCTCTTCGCGCCGACCCCTTCCTTTGATGTCTTCTTGGCAGGTTCGGCATCATCGACCCTGCGCTTGCCCTTCCCCACGACTTCTTTGCTGCCCTCTGGGTTCAGAGCTTCCTCAGCTCGTATATACTTCTCGACCCGGTTGAGGAGGTCAGGAAAGTCCAGAGGTGGCCTTTTTGCCAAAGAGACCTTTAGCTGGTTGTGGCGGACGTTGTGCCGGAAAGCTGCCGAGGCGACCCCTGCGTCGAAGGCAGAGACGGATCTGGCCTCGGTTGTGAACCTCTTGACGAAGTTACGGAGCGACTCCCCCTCCCTCTGGTTGAGGTCGAGCAGGGAGGCGCTCGTCCTTTCGCTCTTCCGGCTTGTGATGAAGTGGGCCAGGAAACTGGCTTCCAGCTGGTCGAACGAGAAGATCGAGCCAGGGGTGAGTTTGGAGAACCAATCCCTAGCCGGACCCCGGAGGGTGGCCAGGAAGGCTCGGCACAGCAGGGGATCCGATGCGCTGTGAATCATCATGAGAGTTTTGAAGCCCTCCATGTGATCAGCTGGATCACCCTCACCGTTGTAAGTCTCAAACTGTGGAGGCCGGAAGTTCCGAGGGATCTCCGCCTCTATGATGTTGACGGAAAATGGAGGTCGATAAGGCCTCCGCCCTTGGACTAGGTTGGGATTCCTGTCGCCGATGCGCTCGATTCGATTCTCCATCTCCAGGAGGCGTCGGAGCACCTCGTCTGTGCGCTCCGACGGGGGAGTCGGCGCACGAGTGTGGCTTCCCCCTTCGCTCATTTGAGTGGTTCGGCCGTAGGTCGCGGACCTCGGCGCTCCATGGAGGGCCTCCAAGATTTCCTCTTTGAAGCTTCTAAACTCGCCCCTGGTGACCCCGCCGTGGTCGGAGGGGTCGGGTCGGGGCGTAGGAACTCGGCCGATGCGGCTGAGTGCCGACGGCCTTTCCCTTTGCACGGGCCTGAAGTGGTTCGAGACCGAGTTGGAAGCGGTCCCTCCCCTAGCCTGGCTAGCCCTTCGGTTCACAATAACCCGACGAAGGTCGGGTTCGGCGACGTGTGAAGCGCTTCGTTGGGGTCCGGGGTTCCCACCCGGATTATTGGATGCTTGCTCTCCGTCGAGGGCCCCCTCGGGGGCAGGCCCATCTGGTTGGGCGGAACGGGCTGATCTTCGGGCTCGAGGAGCCATGGGAGATTGGGTCGAGGGAGAGCGTCGGTGGCGAGGCTCGGACTCACGTCCGTACCGGATAAAGTTTCCCACAGACGGCGCTAACCTGATGTGGTTTGTTTTTGGTCGCAGTGTGGATGCACCAGGTGTGAGTTCGGACTCAATTTGTAATGAGGGAAGAGTGCGGCACGGGACGACGAGCGGGAGGCTCGCTTCGGCGCTTGAGGATCGGCTCGGATCACCTCGCCTCGAGTACCTGCAGACGGTCCTGAGACACCGGGGTTTATCCCGGCGGCGGACCCTCCGACGATCTAGTCAGTCTCTGTGAGAGAGTAGCAATAACTAGGGAAATTTGGTGGCCAAAGATTGATTACCTGAAAAGGTGGGTGAGGGTCTAGTATTTATAGAGAATTCTAACCGGGTTTGGATCCGCCTGGGGGCCGGGTCTGAACCCGAAAGCCCATGGGCCTGACGTGGCAGAAGGCCCAGGGGGTTTAGGGTTGACGTGGCAGTACCAAGAGTGGTATAGGGCTGACGTGGCAAAGCCCTTGGTGGTATTTGGAGCTGACATGGCAGATCATGGGGCTCCTGTGCTCCTGGGAGAATCTGGTGGCCTAGGTTGTGCCAGGTCATCTTCATTCTTTACCAGGCTGGGCGGACGGCCCGGGGGGCTGTCGTGGATCGGAGGCCGAGGGCCATCGATGCTCTTCGGATAAGAGGAGACCAGTTCTGTGGGGGTGAACTTGAGGTTCGGCGCCGACCCTGTAGTGGTTCGAAGCCGAGCCAGATTGTTGTTTTTCCTGTTTTTGAGTGAGAGCTGCACTGGGCCCTGGATGGGCCCCAAGCCATTTTTACCCTACCACAGTTATCTTTCGGACTTTTTGATATGCACAATTATTTATTATATTATTGTAATCAATTTCGAACTTTATGGTATGTAAGAAGACCTTTATTCTTTAGATATACTTATATATATATATTTAAGGCCTAAAGCCCTATCTTTGGTTGCTTTACCCTTGGACCGGGCCTGGTGGCTTTACATTTGTTCCCACAACAAAAAAGAATCCAGGTTATTAGTTAGGCTAAATTTGAGGGGGGGGGGGAAATCCTTGAACTATCTCCTTTAAGCAGAAAACCACACAGTTTTTTTTTTTTGCGCAGAAAACCACACTCAAGTGTAGTTGCAAAAAATCTACTCCGACGGCCTGAGCTTTCTGCTAATGTTAAGTGAGGTTTTTTGGCACTAAGAAGAAAGATGCATGATGTTTTCATAACCAACTTGCAAAGATGAATGATGTTATCTAATACAAGCAGAAAAGTTAGATGTGGTTTTTCGAAAATATACTTCATGGAGTTTTTTTTGCAACCATACTTGAGTGTGATTTTTTTTGCAAAAAAAAGTTCAGTGAGGTTTTCTGTATAAAGATGTATAAAGATGATAGTTCAACGGGTTTTTTTTTTCAAATTTAGCCTATTAGTTATTTCCAACAAAAAAAAAAAAATGAAAAATCTCTTTCCAAACTCAATTCATTTTGTTATTCCCAGCTTCGAGCTTCAAGATCTTATTTGCATGTCAGATAACCTAGTACAAATCCAATTAAACCCATTAAGCGGGTTTATAAATACCCAAACCCGATATCCACCGACCCATTAATACTCCACTTGTTGATTTCTATCCTTTTCTCCCTCTATTTCCCATCTCTTTCTTCATTCCCAAGCGATCCAAAAATCCAATAATTTATTCAAAAATCCCAAATTCCTCCCCCAAACTAGGGTTTCGAACCACCGATTCTTCTCATCTAATGGGCGATTCCGCCACCGTGAACGTGCGGTGTTCGAATGGTTCGAAGTTGTCGGTGGAGACGCCGCTCGATTCGACGGTGGAGGCGTTTAAGAGTCTTGTTGCTACGAGGAGCGAGGTTCCGGCCGCGCAGCAGAAGCTGATCTATAAAGGCCGGATCTTGAAGGACAATCAAACCCTAGCCAGCTACGGTACTGAGATTTTTGTTAATTTTATTTGGTTTTGTTTGTTCATAGACAAAATTGAAGATTACATAGTCAGAATTACTAGTGGACATGATTTAGATAAGAAATTTGATTTTTGTTAAAAATTATAATATGATACTTTAATGAGTGTATTTGTAATTGATCAAAAATGAGTGTATTTGTAGTGATTATCAAATGTATAGGGTGTACATGTAGTGGATTAGGTTGTCTTTGGCTACGTGTTCAAATCCAAGGTGAAACCATGATACTCCGTGAATTAGTAGTGATCATGATTTAATTTAGAAAAAAATATTTTTAGGGGGAGAGAATGGCTGTGATTGATTGATTTGGGAAATGGGTTGTGATTGGTGTTGGTAGTGATTATTCAATGGTTCGAGTGTTTCTGTAGTGGATTATAGGGGGTTTTGTGTATGTGAATATCAAGGTGAAACCATGAAACTCCGTGAATGCAAGTTTTATAAGGAGGGTTTTCAGTGCTGTTGGTTGTTTCCATGGAGCTTCGTGAAACATGGGTTTCACCCAGTTTTGGAAATAGTGCGTTGCCGGTGAGCACACAAGATGTTTCGGGAAGTGGGTTTCACTTTTCTTCTTATGAAACCCCATGAAACCTCTTTTCTGTGTGATCTACATGGCCCAGAAGTCTGCAAACCGCATTCGTGAAATTATAAAACTGATATGGTGTTTATGTTTCAATGGGTCAGAGAGACCCAGACAAGATAGGGTGTTCATGAGACCATATGATATTCATGTTTTATTGTTGCAAGAGGTTTTAAAAGATTTTATGTAGTCAAAAACACTCTTAGTATGAGATTTTTATAGTCAACAGGTTGTAGTCTGTTCTTTGTCTTTCATCTTTATGGTTATATGTATAGTCAGTAATGAGCTCTTGGTGAAGAAATTTATGGGAAATTGAAAGGTTCCCAAAACCTAAATGGCTAGGTAGAATTGATTAGTGTTGCTAACATCTTTGTATAGAGATAAAAAGGTACCTATGAATCCCCTGCGAACAAAATTAAGCCACAGACCTCCATTTTTAAACGTATAAACCTAAAATCCCCTATTTTAACAAAGCAAAGCTAGTCAGTGGAGACAAGAGTCTGCCAATTCCACTCCCCCCCCCCCGAGTTATAATTACTTTTTTCTCTGCCCTTCTTTCCATTCCTTAGGATGCTAATGTTAGCATGTTTCATAAATATATAGCATATGTCTCTTTCTTTGATTGATCATGTATGAGGTTTGAATTATTTGGTTTGATGAACAACAAACAAGTTGCACATAATTCACAATTGGTTTATTGACTTTTTTATTCTTCTGCTTCCAGTACTATGATCTTTTATCTCCTTTTATTTTGTGGCACTTAATCGTCGAAACTTATGGAGACGTTTTTGGGGTATTATGCTGATCTAAATTGAAGTTGAAGACAGTTGTAAATTCTGCATCATTCTTATATTTATGCTTACTCTTATTTTATTTGTTGTTTCATACTCTTTTGTTTCAGTTAATTCAAATAAATGTGTTATAGCTCTGGCAATTGTGCCGTGCTACTTATTTTAAAGCAATTCTTAATGATCAATTGAATGTGTGTTAAAATGATTACATAACTATGCATTCTAGATAATTCATTTTGCATTAAACAATAGGATATGACATGTGAGACATGATGGAAAATGATAATGAGTATTACAGTTTGTCTGTGAGCTGTACTTAAGAAAAGTAGTATGATACTAATACGGCACTTTGAAAATGTGACTCCCTCATTTTAAGATTGAAGAGTAGGATATGGATATGTGGTCCTCCCATGTATATTATTTTTGAAGTGTTATGGTGAGAGGTTTCATATTTTCAATCAACTTGAAAAAATTGGTAATCCAAATTACAATTTCGTGGTCTTTGAATCAGTGTAGTTAAAAGTTTGCAATGGCTCCCATAGAGAGGGTATAGGTTATATGCCTCGTCGGATTTGGGGCTCACATATCTCTTAAAGAAAAGCTTCTTATCTAACAATTTAATGGCTTAGTTATTTTATTGGTTTGTGTTCTGTAGTCTTTAGTCTTTCTTGCTGACTCCAACTAATTGGGAAAAAGCCTTAGCTGTTGTTGTTGTTAACCTTAACTAATCTTCATTCTATCTTTGTTAGGTGTGGAAAATGAACACACTATTCACTTAGTTCGTGGTGCCATCGCATCAACGCCCCCTTCTAATACAGAAGCAGCGAACATTAACACTTCAGGAACTGTAAACGGTAATCCCGGAGCTGTGAGGGGAGTTGGTGGGGGTCTCACAGAGGAAGATTTTGGCAGTTCATTGTTTCCTGGTCTTGGAGTCAACGGTCTTGCTGGTTCTGGTTTATTCGGAGGTAATTTCCCGGAGTTGGATCAGATGCAACAACAGCTAACCCAAAACCCAAACATGATGAGGGAATTAATGAACTCGCCTGTGATCCAAAACATGATGAACAACCCTGACCTGATGCGAAACCTGATTATGAGCAATCCTCAAATGAGGGAGATCATGGACCGAAATCCTGAGCTCGCACATGTACTTAATGACCCTAGCACACTTAGACAAACTATTGAAGCTGCGAGAAATCCTGAACTTATGAGAGAAATGATGAGGAATACTGATAGGGCTATGAGCAACATTGAATCTTCTCCAGAAGGATTTAATGCGCTCAGGCGCATGTACGAAACTGTTCAAGAGCCATTTCTGAATGCCACAGCAATGACAGGGGAGACTGGAAATGACGCTGGGTCAAACCCATTTGCAGCCCTTTTAGGGAACGAGGGCACAACTCAGTCCAATGAACGATTACCAAATCCTTCTACTACTGGTTCTGAAGCAACTGGTGGTTCTCCCGTGCCAAATACGAACCCACTCCCTAACCCATGGGGCAATGCTGGTAATTTCTGCTTCTTTCTTTCTTTTTTATTGTTGGGATGCACACACTGTGCTTCCTTTTTTGATAACTTAGTCCTTCTAAACTGCATGCATTTTGTAATAAGTCCCCCTAAATTGTCAGTTGCTAATACATCCCACAGAACTTGTTGATGTTATTAGGCCTTTTAGTTAGCTGCTGTCATTTTGGAACAATGTCCTCCGATTTCATGGGTTTGTCCATCAAACTGGTTGACTGGGCATTTGGGTAGAAAGAGAAGGGTGTAGTTGCTGTGACAAAAAATACATGATTTGCAGTTAAATATAACACAATTGAAAGTAACTTATGCCAATAGTGATAACTAACTGGAAGGGCGTATTGAAATTGATTTTATGAATTGGGGGACCGACAGCAGTTCATGAGTTTTGGGAACCTGATAGCAAGTATATGTAATTCTATAAACTCGATCTGATAACAGGACGTACAACAGCTACTAGATCAGCTCCTGTTAGCGAAGGAAGTTCACCTGGCATCAGTGGGTTAGGTGGGATTGGGATACCTGACCCTTCTGTCTTGAGTCAGGTTATGCACAACCCAGCAATGAATCAAATGATGCAGAGTTTAATCTCCGATCCTCAGTATATGAATCAGGTAACTGTCACTCCATGAATTTCTGTGAATTAGCCCAAATGTCTTGAATTTTTTTATATTGGTTTTTGTTTGCATTGCTGTTAGGTTCTTAGTTTGAATCCTCAGCTGCGATCGGCCATGGATTCTAATCCCCAATTAAGAGATATGTTGCAAAATCCAGAATTTCTTCGCCAGCTCACTAACCCTGAGACATTGCAGGTATTTTCTACTCTGCAAGAGTCTGTGTGATTTTAATTTTTTATTTTTTAAAATTTTTTTGGTAAGATAGTTGGTATGAGTTTTATTCTAAACAACAATTGTTTCTTCTTTTTGTGCAGCATCTTATTTCGCTACAGTCACGCTTTTCCCAATTTGGTCCTCAACAGCCAAGCCAGTAAGCTACTGTTATCATTTATCTTTGATTTTTATGATAACAATATAATTTCTAGTGCTTGAATGTTAGTTTCTGTTTCATCCATCACAAAGAGAGTAATTTTGTTTTTTTAAATTTATTAATTCTTAGCTGTTATTATTGTTATATGAAAGAACTTAGTTTATGAAACTGCTCTTCGGAAGCAGAATAATGATATTTTCTCCATTTTGTTCAACACTTGAACTTAGGCAGTACATGATAGGTACTTAACCACTTTGTTCTTTTACTATTAACAGAAAACTCCTTTTCCCCTATTTGATGGGATTGAAACCGCAGACTGGATCAATTGTTGTCTTCTAGGAAGCATGTATACGGATATGGGACATGCCAAATTTGTGGAAGAACTTAGAGGCACAACCCCATTATATTTTATATATATATATGTAATATGAGTAAAGGGTACCTCATACTAACATAAGGTGACATATAGAGTGATTATAATCACTCAGTGGGATTCTTTAATCACTCGAGGGGACCCTTTATGAACAATCCACACCGTTCACATTGATTCACGTGCCAGAATATTTGTGTACGAAAATGAAGTTGCTTGGGTGCTTGTTGATCATGCAAAATGAATGTTTTTTCAATTAACAAATTGGCACCACCCACTTCATGGGTAGAAGTCTCCGAACAGACATGCATCTTATGACATAAGTCATAAAGAAACATGATAAATGGTGATTATATATATTAAGTTCCATCGTGTGAGTAGAACTACTCTGTGAGGGAATTTTACTCCTATAATTATGAGGCTCCCTTTCCGCAAATAATGTTTATCACAATCTGGCATAAATTTTAACTCAAATGATCAAAGTATTTGAGTTACACAATCAAAATTAGAAATATTTAATCCATGCAAAGGTAGTATTCTCTGGACCCCCTAAAATTTACAAAATAAGAGAAGCTCCATAGTCCATAAAAAAGTTATATGAGTTCACTTGTACAGAATATGTGGAAAAAGTGTTTCAAAAGTGCTCGAGAAGTGTAACAAATGTTCAACATATTTAGAAGACGTGCCGAAAGTGTTTGACAGCGTAAGGAGTGTTCATAATTGTTGGTGTTTGACATGGGTTCAGCTCCATGATAGAAGTGGTCGTGCTAAATCACTTAAATTCAAATCTGTAAACTCCTCACATTTTGATAATCAGTTTGTATTTTCATCTTGTTATTTATTATGGGACGTTCTGATTATTAAATAATGGTGTGATGTTTGCTGCAGGGGACAAAACCCGACAGATGGTGCTGGCACAGGTAAGGACTGCTCTCTAGATTCATGTCCTTGTTTAGGTCTAAATCTTCTTCAATCAGCTACTGAAAATTATTAAAGTTGTGGGTCAAGGGGACCAGAAATATGGTGCATTTATGCTTATGGCAATTCACAGGCCTCTATTAACAATTTTTGGACTGCTATTTTTTTTTGTCGTTCTCTTTTTTCTAATTTTGTTTATCTCCCTCAATATTTTATTGTGCCTGTATATGTATGTGTAGGAATTCCAAACACAAACAACCTGGATTTTTTGTCTAACATGTTTAGTGGACTTGGGGCTGGTGGTTTCGGTGTTCCCAACACCTCCAATGGTAAACATCCTAGCATCTCTGCTCATTAATTTCACTTTCCGGATTATTTTGTAACTGAATAGAAATTCTACCGGTTTCTTTTCTAGTTCCACCAGGAGAGTTATATGCGACACAGCTATCTCAGCTTCAGGAAATGGGTTTCTTCGACACCCAAGAGAACATTCGAGCTCTGATTGCTACTGCTGGTAATGTTCACGCCGCGGTTGAGAGGCTATTGAACAACATTGGCCACTAGGTGGCCAATGTTCATCGTCAAGTTCAATTTCTACTCTTATTGTATCTTACAAGTATCAAATGTGACTGTATGAAGTCATCAATTTCTCCTAATATACCTCACTTAGCCAGAAAAGTTGTTATCACTTCCTATTTTTAGCATGGGAATAAGTTGGGGTTATTGGTTAAAGTGCTCGAAACTTTTTTTAAGAGGAAATATTGTAATTGGATTGATCTGGTGCTTCACTTTTATTCATCTTCTTCTTTGTCGAGATGTTCTTTTAAAGACCGTGATCATTGTAAATACATAACTTGTGGATTGCCCATAAATAGCACCTGGTTGATGATTAAGTTATCTTAGATTGTTTCCAATTACATATGTCGTGACTTTTTGCTTCATTTTTCTGGATCTGAATGCTCTTGCGTTCACGAATTTCTTTCATACTCGCAGTATGACTCGTTGTGGTAGTTTTTCCTTGTAAAGAACACATCCAGAATGATTTTCGAAATGCATTTTGTTCATCATGTGAAGATATTAAATTCATTATGTCAGCATCTTGTATCCTCTTTTGCTTAGCAAGATCTATCATCCCATTCTAGAATTTTAATAGATAAAGCTGGGATCCTCAATTCATGTATATTTCTTTACAGAACTCATCTCTTGTATATCCATTGAGGACTCATCTTTGATGGCTAACGATATTCAAATATTTAAAAAAATTTCCACGATTTGCTCAAAAACCTATCCTAATTAGTAATTACTGAAGTTTGGGGTTCGACTTTCAGACCTTTACCCTTCCAAACATCCGCATTTGCAAAATATTTGGACATTTTTACCTTGAAAAGTATTGTGGAGACATCCATTTACAACAAGAAGAAGAAATTATGTCGACGATAAATATAACAAACTCGGGTGGATAATTCTTTACCTTCCTTATCTACCATAATGGTTCTATATGAATTCAACCTGTTGTCTTCTGAGTGCTCTTGTTCTTTCTTGATTCGAAATATTTTGTATGTTGGGTGATTCTTCTATCGTCTATGACATATTTTTATCTTGTATGTTATATGAGCAAAACTAAAGAGTGCTTTTATGAAATTTACCTTAAATAGTTTATTCAAAGTAACATAATACTAACCTTAGGGATAGAGTTGAGAACAAATATTTTTTATTATTAATTTTTTACAAACTTTTTTTTTATAAGCTTGAGTGTTTTCATAACTTTTTGATAGTAAAGGTGTTTGTTTGTTTGTTTGTTTTTTTTTTTTTTTGATTAAAAGACGACTAATGTCGCCGCTTCATTAAAAAGAAATTAACGAAACAGGAATAGTAAATACATATAGTGCCCGAAGGCGAATGCCACCTAATAGTCTCATCCTGACGGAACAGTCCGCCGAATATCCAAAATACAACAAACTAACTAAGCATCTAATACATCCGACCAAAAACTGGAGGACCCTTTCCCAGAAATGCAAGGTCCCCCTGCTAGCAGTCTACTCCTCCTCCTGTCCTGATCGCATCTTCTTCCTGGATCTGTTCAGCCCTGTCCATTCATAACAACAACGTGATTTTTGTGCAACAACGATGAAAGTGAATGACGAACGCTATTGAAACAGTAGTCGTTACGGTCTAGCCATAAGTTCCACAAGATGGATGCAACAGAAATGCAACAGAAATGTTCCACAAGATGGATAGTAAAGGTGTTTACCTATTATCAACAAGCCAAAAAAAACTGCAAATTAGGACCAGAAAAAGAATCAGAAATAAATTTCTGTAGAACGAAAGGGAAGGAAAAAAATGAAGGGATAAAGGAAAAAAGAAAACCTTAACAAAAAAAAAAAAGGAGAAGATGAATAGCTATTCGTTTATACTTAGAAACTGTTAAAAAGGATTCTTTTATAAATCGTGTTAAAGTTCTCATTTTTTGCTCGAAGCCCTCAGTTCTCAATCTTGCAAGTTCTTCAGAGATCGCCTACAATGTAATCATCTATCTTTCTTCTTGATTTGATATTGCTTTGTACATGCATCAATCTAAAAAATTTTAAGTGAATTTCTCACTAATTTTAGTGATTTTCCACTAAAAGACAAAATTTTGAAAGACCCATTTATGGGTTTTCTTCTGTTTTGGTTCTTTTCGTGGTATTAGTTTGTGGGCATGTTTAAAATTTCAATGATTTATCATTTGGGTTTCTTGAGTTTAGTGTATAGAGTGATGGGATGATTAAATATATTGATGTCATGCCATTGAGATTTGGAAGAGTTAGTTTGGTGCTTGATTGAAGTTTATTGGTTTATGTTGATCATATTCTTAGCCCATTTGGATGGGTGTAGAATTATTGGTTGGGGTACCAGTTTTGGTTTAGAGATTGGGGATTTGATATTTGTTTGTAATTGAGAAAAATCAAGTAAATTAGAGTGTGGTAGAATGGGCATTGATTCTAATTGATATAGGTAGAATTTTCTAGTTTTGTTTTTTTGTTTTTGAGAAGCAAAAACAATGTGTTGATGTAGGTTGATTGCCTTGATCATCAAAACTTGTTCACTTGGGAATGGAATGGGGTTTCTTTCTGCAACCTTATTTCAAAGTAGTTTTAAATTTGTTGCATATGATATATAGAATAGTGTTAGGTAGTCAAAATGAGAAGATTATCTATGTTCATTAAAACATTAAATATTATATTTTTAAAGAAGGTGGAAATAACTGTAGGGTTATCAGTCTTGATGTGTATAGTGATGATGAAAGACCATACACATTTATCTGAACCTACATTGTAGTAGAGTACCTGCATTAAGATTTCATACCATTTCAGATACTTTGTAAGGATCAGATGTTTATACCGAAGTTATACTTTCACATGGTTTTCTTATCAACAAATTATAAATTAATTTAATATGCTTAGACTGTAAATTTCTGTTTCATTCCCCTTTCCTTCTATTGCAAATCTAAATAAATACTGGCATTATTAAGTTAGTCATGGTTGGTACGTCAAATTTATGGAGCCACACTTGTCCTTCCTTTTCAATATTCTCATTGTGAAATTTTCTCAGATAAGTGTTATATGACATATCTAGTGAAAGCAATTCTTATTCGTCTTACTTGTGATACACTAGTTTCTTTGCTTGATTTTTTGTTTATAATATCATGAAAAAGAATGTAGATGAATCTGTGAATGAGTTCTTGCACCAAGGATAATCGAAGTCTTCAAAAACTCATTGATCTAGCATGTTTGATTTAGCTTGATCTAAAATATGGCTAGGATAGCAATTTACAAATTTAAAACACCCCATCTACATCCCTCACAACATGCATGCAACCTCTTTGGAAAAGTTCTACTTTTAGATGGGCAAAAGAGTCAATTATCCGATAACCCTAAACAGATATTTCTTCTTCATCTTTTCATCCTCCCATGGCTTACGTCATTTGCATGCAATTTATCATCATCTTCCTCATTTTGTAAATATGTGATTACTTCTGTATATTCTCGAATTTTTGTGAATAATACATGTATGTAGCAATTAGTTCACTAAGCGACGAATAAGTCGCAAAATTGTGCTCCTATGATTCTCAGCATGAATATATTTCCTATTTTTTCATATAATACTTTTGTTACCAGCGCCAAACACTAAACAACAAGATAACATGTCAACATAAAGTAACTTGAAACAGAAGAGGTCTAGTGTATAAACAAAACTAGAAATAGATATCCCTAAACAACAATGAGAAACACCTCAGTCGTAACTAACAACAATCACTAACTTGTGTAGCTGGTGAATTGAGTAGAGAGAGTTAGACTTGAACAAACCCTCCTGACTACGGTCCACTGTATCAGCAACCTGTTTGCACTAATGGTCAGGCAGTTGAACCATAGACCACGGAAAGAGTTGGAGGGATGTAATAGAGACCCCAGGTACCTATAGAAACAATACTTGTTCCTATTCAGGCAGCAGATCCATATGATTGCCTCAACCACAATGTCCAAGCCAGTCTGGCAGTATCTGTGAAACCAGACCAAGCTTCCGGGCACTACAATAGACAGGGAACCCCCGACGCGTTTTTCGGGATTCCTAAACGCCGGGGAATAACGTTGATGCGTTTTGGAAAACGCCGCAACAAGCGCCGGAGTTGTGCGTGCTGGGGATTGTTGGCAGCCTACACCGGCGCTTTTAAAAACGCCGGTGTAGCATCGGTATACACCGGCATTTGTAAAACACCGGGATATATATATTTTTATTTTTTTAATTATTATTTTTTGGGTAAAAAAGTACAAATGCCAGGGTAGGTGTACTTTTTTGTTTGGGGTTGGTTGGGGAGGGGGGGATGAAGGAACCTGAGAGCTTATACAAAATTCATAAAAATTTCTATACATAATAATTTCCGGTAATCCATACAAAATGTAAGAAATCTTATACATCCATACAAAGAGTCAGAATTCTTATCTATATAATAAAACACAAAGAAAGCTATCAAGTGGCTCTCATTCAATAGGGTTGAAATCAATGGTCCAGATCTATCCTCACAAAACATTTTTCTGCCCAAAAGTTTCTCCCCAAAACTCAAATTCAAATCCCCTCAAAACAACTCCTTTATTTATTTATTTATTTATTTATCTCTCTCTCTCTCATTCTTTCTATTTACTCACAAATTTATATTTTCAGATTTCAGGTTTGTAAATTTTCAGATTTTTTATGCATTTTTTTATTGCTCATGTTACATTGAAAATAGCAAATATCTCACCAACAATTAAATTTCATCATTTTCCACACTCTAAGTTCTAAGAAGTTGGTTTTTACACCCCATTTATAATTATTTTTCAACATATACTAATGGAAACATGGACTTTTATTTACAACTAATTATTGTTTTACTATTCAAACTTGAGCCACATAATTGTTGTTTTACTGTTTACAAGACTTTCATATGCTGTATCGTTCCGAAGACGTGCCGTAGGCACGTGCCCACGTGCAAATCTAGTACATACATATAAAGAGTAAGAAATCTTATACAAAACTAAACACAACCAGCATCAAGTTGTTTTCATCTATTCCCCTTGTATCCCCAATTCCCTACTCATCTTCCTTGATTAAGCAAGAGAAGGAACCCCAAACTTGCTAAATAGCCTAACCCTGCAAAACAAAAAGAACAGAAAAATTCCCAATCTTCAATATAAAAGATAGATTCCTGTTTCTGGTAAAGAGGATAGTCATCATACTGCAAAACAAATGGTGTATAGTAGTTGAACCTACATCTGCATATCCTATCTAGATTAGTTAACTAACTAATTGATCAATTCAACTAATATCTGACACAACATAAGTTTGGCACAAAACATAGAAATAATTTGAGATCTTACGGTTAGTCGATACCGATCAAAAAATAAAAACAAAGCGGGTACCTCATGCAAGGACATCTTACGGTTTTTAACAGATTGCATCAATCTCTATCTCTTTGTTATGGTCCTGATTAAGTTCTTTGAAAATGCAAACACCTGCCATCTTGAAATAGTTAAAAATAAATTGATGACCGTACCAGATCAAGTGAACCTTCATACTCAACATTTTAATGATCAACCAAATTATTGAAGACGAGGAAGTAAAGGAAATTAACGGGTGGCAACTTTTGAGACTGCAACCCTAGTAGAGACACCAAATAGAGGCCTAAGACTCTCGATAGACACTATGGGCAGCTGCAATACTATTTGCAAGTAAATAAAAGTCAATCATGTGCAAAAGTTTCCTTTCCATCCTCTTTAAACCTTTCCAATCATAGAAGGAAACTGAATCTATATGTTTGTTCATTAAGATGTGTACTAATACCAACTAGGTAGCTATCAACTAGCATATATACTGTATAGATGGCAGTGCCCTGCCACAACCCTTTTTACCTACAAAATGAACCAAGTTAACGATCCAATTCAATCCAAAAAAACTTTATTACTAGTTCAAGCCTACCTATTTGGATTTTAAATATGCACTTCCAAATTCAAATCTGTCATAAAGTAAGCCTAGAAACATTGCACAAGCACATTAAGTTAGCAACAATCACTGTATCTGTCATATTTTCAACAACTTGAAAGGGTATTAACATTCAGTTCAAAGATACTTAGAAAAAGGAAAGTTTTTCACATTAAAATAACCTCTTATGTAACACTACCTTCTTTTTAATTCTTACAAATCAATTGATTATACTGACCCTGCTACGACCAAAACTTCATGGCTTCGGCTGCATTTTTTATTCATGATGATATGTCAAAAATTGTTCTAAAAAATGCATAATTATTAGCACGTAGATTGACTGTAGCCAGTTAACAACGCTTATATGTGCATAGAATTTTAGCTATAACAATAGAAAATTCTGAAGTACAGTATCACTCTATCGGCAAATGATACTGCATTGATGCACCATCATAAAATTTCGACAACTTACTTTTTTGAGAAACTTGAAGAAATGGCGACGTATCTCTCTTTGAAGGTCCTCTGGTAAATTCACAAGTAGCTCTTCCTCATTCACTCCACGAGTAGCAGCCCAACTAAATCGCTCAGCTTGCCTTACAAGCCTACATTATCCATTCAAGTAATAACAATTAATTAATATAAATGCTTCAAACGGAAATAGTTTACACTACAAAAATTTGTGAACTTCATGTGAATATTTCAGCACAAAATGAGAAACATTAATTGCCAAACCTCCTCAGTTCATCCGGTAACCTCCGGTGGGTCATCCACTGTTCAACATCTCGTCGCCGTAGTGGCATTTCCATCCGCCTTGAGAAATAAAATGTAACATCAGATACAAATATTTTAAGGTCGTTTTATGCATCAAGTAATTTAGAGGTATTATGTAGACATGTAAATAATCACAATCACATGATGAATACGAATAAATATTCATTTAATGAACTATAGTCCTGATTAGCTACGTTTCACAAAGAATAATGATTGATGATTAGTAAAGATTCCAGTGAGGAAGCTTAAATCTCACTAATTAAGAACATTCTTCATTACCAAATCAAAGCTACCACTCAACTTGGATTATGACAATATCTATGGTCCAAATTTTTGGATTAGATTTACACTGGAAATTATTAAATTTCTTTGATTTACATATCTATTATGCCCTGATTAAGTTCCAATATTAATGTTCTTATTGTTGGAACCCAGAGTCATTCATAAATTTCCAACAATATAGATGCAATATATATTGAAGGTAATTGAAAGTCTAATATCTGAAAGAAGAAAGGAACCTGGGGCATCCTTTGCCGTCCTCAACAGGCTGGCCTTGATAAGAATCTTGCAAGGGGCAAACATAGTTTATTAGGGATAAGATGCCTAACATTGGATGCAATGAACTCTCAAGTCAAAAATACTTATTGAAGAGGATCCAAATTAATAATCTAATATGTTGCAACTTCGGAACAAACACAATCCTCCAAAATTCTACTAATTAGTATACACTACAAGGAAAAAATATGGTACGGATCTACTTTATTTTATACAGTATTTTAGAACACTTTTCCTGTGTTGGTGTGTCGTGTATAGTTGTGTCATTTATGTGTTGTCCAAAATTCTTTATAGCCTCCTTGATACATCTACATTTAGAGCATAGAGCATTCAACCCATTAGTATATGAACAAACATAAATCAGCAATTTCAACAAATATTCTTAGTACTTCAATTTGGTTTCATGTATTAAACTCTTTAAGGCAAACATCCTACTAACATTAACAGGAGAGCATCTCTTGTTTCAACTCAACATCTTAAATTCCCTCCTTCGTCTAATAATATACAAAAGAAAGAACACAATTCCATCTCCAAACACACAATTCTGTTTGCTTTTTTTTTACCACTTATTTCTTCTCAACAAGAAGGGGGTTTGTAAAGAAAATCATACCTTTCGGCTCACAACACATTGCCCTTGCCATTATCCTCTCTCACAACCAAATATACACACACACAAAAGGCCACCATACGGTCGACCTTTCTTCTCGATCGATCTTAGTCCTTAAATATCACCTCATCCGCAATCTTAAGCAACGTTTCCATTTTTAAATTGCCTACAAATTCACAAATTAACATTCACAAACCCTAATTATTCAACTTACAAACCCTAATTATTCAACTCACATACCTATTAATACATCAAAATCATAACATTCACAAACCCTAATTATTCAACTCACAATCCCAATTTCTCAAAATCATACCTAGGGTTTGAGAGAGGGATGAAGATGATCGGAGTGACGGTGCGGGAACAACGACGGCAACGTGGGGCCACAGTGGTCGAGGCTAGGGTTTGTGAGAGAGAGACGTGGGGGCTAGGATGGTCAAGGGCACGACGATGTGGGGAGGGGACTGGGGCATGGCGACACGAGTAGGTGTTCGTAGACGACGGGGGACGGCGACGGTGAGAGGGAGGGTTCGGGTTTGTGAGCGGGAGAGAGGAAGCAAAAATTTTGGGAGGGGAAATGAAAAAGAAGAAATATTCTAAATGAAAATGGGAAAGGGATATCTTACCCTCTTACCTCGGCGTTTATTAGAGAAAACGTCGGGATAGTCCACGAAGACCCGGCGTTTTCTAATAAATGCCGGGATAAGAGGGAGTATTATTATTTTTTAATACGTGGGTTCTACCCCGGCGTTTTACCCAAACGTCGGGATGAAAACGCCGGGATAATACAGTTTTGTTGTAGTGGGGTCGACGAAAGGTCACACTAACAAAACATCCCAAACCACGTGGCTCGTAAGACAAGATAGGAAGAGGTGATTTCTTGCCTTGCACACCCTGGGTAAGTGGGAAAATTTAACCCTAACAATCCTATGTAAGTTGGAAAATTTTAAGGAAATTATTTTGCTGAAATATCTTTAAAAACTGAATTGTACTTTTGTCTCCCAGTTTGGTCCTTGTTCCATTCTTGCTAGCTTTGGTGATGCTGTCTTTCCCATCCGACATATTCCTTCAGCTTTAGAAGAAAATTGACTCTTTAGTTTGCTGGTGTAGAGAGTGTTTTCTGTCTGCTATTGCATATTAATAGAGAATGATGCATGTTATAAGTCTTATGGCTATAATATATCATCTTATTTTCCTTCGTTCACATTAAAAATTAATTAAATCTATTACCAACTAATAGATATGTCATATATTATGGTTCTTGTACTCTTTATTTTATTTTGTAATGAAATGTAGACATCAATATTCTGACAAAATTAGGCTGGTGTGAGGTAGAAAACATCTCCAAAATTCAAGACAAGAGTGCACAATATTCTATATTAGGGTTCTATATATTTCTATATTAGCATATATATATATGGAATTTTCACATATTTTTCTGTTTTTGCATATGTAAAAGAATGCAAATGGTAAAATTGGTTTATTAACAATTGATGGTTTTTCCAAAAAGGGGAGATTGTGCTTCATCTTATGTATTTTGAGGTGAATAAACTGTTTATTATTTGTAAGTACTGGACGTGGGTGGGCATGCAGGGTTCAATATAAGAGATTTGTCATGCATATTAATCATACACTTTCTTTTTTCTGCCAGTTTGGTAGCAGTCATGCATGAGCTTTTTTTCTTTTTAACTTTTTGTCAGATCTGTTGCTCATACTATTTACAACCTTCATCTTGAAATGCTAAATATCGGACCATTCCAGAAGCAAATTGCACATGATTTCACATTCAGGATTTCTTTCATTCCAAGCTTAACTTGGTATCAAGGTTAGAATATACGAAGATAATGAAAATGCTAGGACCATATCTTCGTAGTTATAGTAGTGTCATCCATGTACCTCCTAATTTCCAAAAAGTTGATTTGTGGGAGGGTTTTCCGGTTTTTTTGGTGGGGTGGGGGGGGGGGGACTTGTGTCAAAAAGGGTGGAGGAGAGATATATAAGGCAAGTATTGTGAGAAGTTCAAAGCCTTCAAAAGCAAGATTTAAGGCTTTCAGGGATTTACCTGGGCTTTATATCATGTCATTCTTTTTAAAATACAATTTTTATATCATGTTATCAGGTGGATTTCTTTGTATCAGTTTATTTATTTTTGTGCGGAATTTTGTACAGAGTAGTTAAAATTCAACTGCCTAATTTTATTTTAACGTAGATATGTTTTTTTTACATGTTCACTGGATAGTTAAATACTTAAATTTGTTAATTTATAAATAATTGCTCACTCTAAAATATCAAACTGCATAGGGGAGGTTATTTATTATAATACCTTCTTTCACATGATAATTATTGTTGGGTTTATATGTCTTGCATACTTATTCGATGTGAAGAGAAGACGGGGAAGCGACGAGAGGAATCGAAGTGAGCACTGTTGGAAGCAAGAGCATCAGCAACATGACAGAGGCTGTGCGGTCGACTGTGCAGTAGACTGCCCATGCTCTCGGGTTTGGTTTGGAGCCTGACATGGTCGACTGCAATTTGTGTTGCAGTCGACCGCGCTACAGTCTGCAGAATCAGGTATTGGGTCTTGGGGATTTGATTGAAGCCCAACTTGTTCTTCAGGTTAGATCGTATGACTCTCATCGCATGGTTATCTCTTTTGTATACAGCAGATGGTTATTATATTAAGAATAGCGAACTATGTTGTCTCTAGTTCTTTATATAATCAATGTAACTGCTCAAAGAACGAGATAATTTTATTGAGTGCCGAATATAAAAAAAGAGTACTTCATCTGAGATGTGAGTGAATTCTCCATTATAAGCAGCAAGTATTTCCAGTTAGGCTTGAGAGATGGTCGTGCTAAGAGTTGTAACTCTTGTATCTTCTCTAGTTGAATAATATCTTGGTTTTTCTTTCCCGGATTAGGGCTTTCCCCAGACAAATACTGTGTGCTTTGTGTGTTTGGTATAATATACTTTTTGCTTTGTGGTTTGTATTGATTGTATTGAAGACTCAACAAGATTCGATGATAATTTCCCAACAATTGGTATCAGAGCATCAGTTAGGAATTAACAGACGAAGTCAAGTGTGATTTTCTTGATGAGAGAAGTGCGGCGAGTCTGAGGACGAGACTCAAAATTGACTACTCAGGATCATCGTTGTTGGATCAGATGTACTGGAGGAGAAAACGATTTCGTTTCTCAATAAAGGACGGTACCCATCTTCAAGATCATATTGTGGAGTTCAATAAGGTAATATCTGAACTGAAGACGATAAATGCAGATGATCTAAGCGAAGAAGATAAAACTTTCAACTTGATATATTCACTACCAGTTTCGTATGATCACTTGATAACTACCATGTTACACGGAAGGCCTGCCAAGGGCAAGGAGACACAAAAGCCGGGGTGATCAAGGGTATGAAGGAAGATGAACTTAGAAAGGAGATTCATAAAGCAGTGTTTGTTTCTACAAGTAGTTTAGCGGTGGATGGTGATACTTCAGTTGGAAGAGATATGTCAGACAAGGGTAAGATCTGTTGCTACAATTGTAGAGAGATTGGGTATTACAAGAGGGATTGCTGCAAGTGATTGAATCAGAAGGGTGCACACGTAGTCAATGTCAGCGCCTCTGACTCAGGTGATAACTTGATTTGTCTTCTTGTTTCAAGTTTCAAGTTTCAAGTTATTTAGATGTGAATTCGGGCTAATTTCTAAATTCTGGAAGTTCTTCTCATACTTGCTTCAAGAGGGAGATGTTTGCTACTTACAAGTCTAAAATACGCCATAGTGTGAGAACGATGATATGTGAGGTTTGTGAAGTAGTGGGTGAAGGAACAATGGAGTTGGAGACGACGTATGGTAAATGGTTAACACTAGAAGAGGTCATGCATATTCCTTTGATGAAGTGAAATCTGATATCCTTGAGGACTCGAGATTCTCGGGGATACATGTACAGAGCTCGAGGTAGAGTTTTGACAGGTTGGGAGAGTCGTTGTAAGGTGTGAAGGGTAAGAGAGGGATTGAGTAGGGTTAGCACAACCTCTACCAGCTTTGGGGAAACAAAAAAACTTGGTCGAGTGGTTGGAAGCTCATTGTTCCTAAAACATCATCTAGTATGTCGTTGCTAGGATTACTAAAGCTAGACTGCGACGTTCGAATACCGTCGGAAGGTGGAGAGAGCCTTGGGGTAGGTGGACTTCGTGTGGAGGGTGACACCTCCATGATAACATCTGCTGGGGCATGCCCTTGAAGAGGGCATACGATTGGAGAAAACAGGTGGAGGTAGATTCAATTAGCAGAAGAAGCCATTGTTCGAGTTGTTTATAAGAGAAGATGAAAAGAGTCTAGAAGAGTTTAAATCACACAGACATGGATTCATGTGTATGCAATCCAAGGTGGAGATTGTTGGGTTTATATGTCTTGCATACTTTTTCGATGTGAGAGAAGACGGGGAAGCGACGAGAGGAATTGAAGCGAGCATGGTTGGTAGCAAGAGCAGCAGCAACATGGCAAAGGCTGTGTGGTCAATTGTGCAGTTGACCGCCCATGCTCACGGGTTTGGTTTAGAGCCCGACACGGTTGACTGCAATTTGTGGCACTCGACCGCGCCGCAGTTTGCAGAAGCAGGTATTGGGTATTAGGGATTCGATTGAAGCCCGACTTTTTTTCCAGGTTAATTCGTATGGCTCTCATGTATGATTGTCTCTTCAGTATACATCGGATGATTATTATATCAAGGATAGCAAACTAGGTTTTCTCTAGTTCTCTATATAATCAGTGTAATGGCTCAAAGAACAAGATGAATCTATTGAGTGCCGAATAGAAAATGAGAGTATTTCATTTGAGAGGTGAGTGAATTCTCCATTGTAAACAATAAGTATTTTCAGTTATGCTTGAAAGAGGGTTGTGATGAAAGTTGTAGCTCTTTTATCTTTTTAGTTGAATAATATTTATGTTTTTCTCCCCTGGATTAGAGCTTTCCCAAACCGGGACAAATATTATGTGCTTTATGTGTTTGATGTGATCTACTGTTTGCTTGGTGGTTTTACTGATCGCGTTGAAGACTCAACAAGATCCGGCGATAATTCCCCAACAGTTATGTGTACTCGCTTACATTTGTATGTAGGGAAAATAGTTTTTGTATTTCCAATTTTGAAAAAGAAAATTGTTTCTCAACTCATGCACGCATGCTTTATAGACGGTATATCTTTGTGGTTTATAGTTGCTACTGTTAATTATAGATCTCTACAACTTATTACCATATAGAGTTATTTTTCCACATCTATAATCATGGTATTTCGGTTTAGTTGCATGCAGTTAGTTTCCCTTTCTTTGGTCCTTCACCGCATACTTGTTCATGTTCGATTTCTTTTCTGTTGCGACTCCCTTTTAACTTTCTGCTTGGGTATCTATGCATGGAATCTTATGTTTCTCTCTTTATCATCTATTCAGCTGATCTTCCAGGGTTCTATCAGAACCCATCTAATGGTTCAGCAAGCAATTGAATATTTTAACGAATATGATTCAGTTTGCAGCAGAAGTATTATGCCGACTGTTGACAAGCAACAGCCAGCTGTAAAAAAGAAGACAAACTTGAGTGACTTGCCAAATTCTTCTGATAACATCATATCAAAACCAACCGAGAACTCTTCTCTTACTACAGATAAATGACTCATGATGGATTCTGAAAAGGCATCTGGTACCAAAAGGCAGCAACCTGATTACCCGTTGAACCGCCTGGCTCACCAGCCACTTCTCAGCAAAGGAGAGACTGGGCATCTTGTGTATGTGAGGAGAAAACTTGAAACAGAGGGCAGCAAGAAGACCTCTTCGAGTAATAACGTGAAGTCATGTAGTTCTCCAGTGTTGAGTAAATTCAAAAACAGTGAAACTGAAGAGGCAAAGACGGAACATAATGAGACCCAAAAGTGTGGTGAGGCCTCCCCCTCTGATGGGGAAACAACCTGTAAGATTGAACTGAACGACTCGGGCAATACTAGTACTGCACCAGTTCATTCACCAGTTGCTCCTAAGAAACCAAGGCAGCATGACTGGAAAGACCGATATCTTCAGCTGCAAATGTTCTTGGGGTACTGCAATCAGTCAAGTCAGGAAGACTACAAACAGAGTGAGTGTTTTTTCCCCTTTTTATTCTATTTATTTTTTATGTGAGAAGCTGTGGTGGAAAGACACGGTGTTTCATTATATAAGTTAAAAACATTTGCAACGTATATGGAAACAAAAAAAGAAAAAGGAAAAAGATAGAACTAGAACTTAAGGCTTATTTCGTATTACAAGAAGTCTTGTTATCCTCTTGTTATGATGTTAGGGGACCAAACACAAAGGTTTATTTTATATTTTTATTTGAACAAGACCGTAGGCACACGCACAGTCTCACCCCATAATTAGGAGATTGGCTTGAGCATGACTCGAACTCCCGACCTCTTGCTCGCTAGCGAAAAGCTCCCATAACAGGGTTTACTTTCCTTTTTGAACACTCGGTCTGCGTAGTTTCTCAAACATTTAAGTTTGACCAAAACACAAAGTTGTAACCTACGATTGGCTTAGGATATTCTGCAGAAGTAATTCCTTGGGTGAAATTTAATCCCTTGTTGAAGAAGCCATAGAATAGATAAGTACATTGGTAACACTTCTAAAGGTGGTTGTGGCTTATAGCCGCGAACATATCAAATCTACTGCGCTTTGGCCCTTACTCCTTGTTAGTGTCGACAACCTGGTAAGCAGATCTTGAACGGGGAGGTAAGTTGGTCTTTTCTTACTCCACCGAGATGCACAAATCATTCCAACCAATACTTTCTAGAGGATCCCTGCCATTCATACAAGCCCAAGAAACAAAGTTGCTACATAGTGGACACAAAACTCTGGGAGATTACTTGATTGAATTGTCATTGACAAACAGTCAAGTAAGTTATTTTGCAATCTTGATCATTATAGCAAAAACGGCATGTAATTTAGTTTAACATCTGTGTTTCTTCTGTTGATAATACTAGGTCTTTGAAGCTTATCAGTAGTTACTTGATTGAACTGTCATTGACAAACAGTCAAGTATGTTATTTTGCATTCTTGATCAGTATAGCAAAAATGGTCTGTAATTTAGTCTAACATCTGTGTTTCTTCTGTTGATAATACTAGGTCTTCGAAGCTTATCAGTAGTCGAAAGGAGTAGGCATGCTTTTGATCTGGAGAAAAGAGCACTGCGTCTATTGCTGCAGGAAGGTATAATTCATGTTTAACTTGATTTCTTTAAGTAGAAACTTCTTTCGATCACTAGGTGGTGAATGGACAACTCTATTTGTTTTATCTTCTTTTCATGCAAGGAACTGCAGCAAATGCAAATTCTGAACATTGTAGATGAATCTTTACTACAGCAATATGCATCACCCTTGGCCAACGTTTCTGCTACAAAGTTTTAGACCTAAAGAACAGAGAGGACCATTTCTAAGTTATGGATATTGAGCTGGGCATCATATTCAATTCATAATTTATTGTTTTTACAGTTGAAATTTGATAAGGATTCTGTTTATTCTTTGGTGCTAAAGAACGCAAATTTGTGTAGCTTCAATTGGTATTGACGATGAATTCGGTTACAGTAATTATTTATTGTTGTACAATTTCCGAGATGTATAAGTTTCAATAAGATGTATTCTTATGTATGCACATTAGCTTCAGCATTCTGCGATATGATCGATTCAATATGCTACTCTATTAGCTTCACCATTATGTAACATGCCTTGATTAGATATATTTGGATAGCTTCGGCATTCTGTCGCAATTGCTTTAACATATCTGAGGGTTTGTTGGAATAAATGGTTAATTTTAGCAATTTGGCTGATACATCTCAAAGTTATACATAACTGAACTGCGAACTCCTTTGCACTCTGTTGCTTCTTCTTTTGCACATATCTATAGTAGGAAGCGTGCATCTACTAATTGCCCCTTAACATGCTCGACAATCTACTTCTCGCTAGACTTCATCTGCACAAAACTAATTCGTTCTTGAACAACTCGTATCATTCGACTACTATAAGCAAAGCGGGCAAGCACATGTGATCTATACCTTCCTTCTTTCCCAGAGATATGGTATCAACACATTATCGGCTTTCTAACAATTGAACCAATTGTATTTATTATTTGCCAAATTGGTTGTGTGAAAAGAAAATAAAAATAATAATCTTGTAGCCACTCAGGCTCATAATTAAAAGAACTTATTATAGAAACCCATAAATGTGGGCTAAAGCAACTTTTCCAGAGTAGATTCTAGGAGAAGTTTCACACGAACCGTTGTTTGACAATGAATGTCTATTAGGCCCCTTGAAGTTTTTCAACTCTACTGTAAACTCCTAAGTAGTACAGATTCCACGATATCAGTACATAATCTATAGAAAAAAAAAGTAATATGTTTGTGGGTTATGTACTATTTAAGAGTTGGAAAGGTCAAGGGGTGTAATGTAAATTTAGTAACAACCAAGGGTTTAAAATAAATTTTACTCTAGACCTCAAAGTGACAACGGGATATACCCTGGACTAACGGCCCCAACGGACGGTTTCTAAACGTTACTGCAACGTGTCGGTCAGAAATGCAATCTGACTGCGTGCTCTCCCGCCTTTTCATCCCTTTAAAAAATAATTTTAAAAAAAATTCCTCCATGCAATTAATGTATTAATAAAAAGTTAATTACGTGGAAATAACAAGAAACAAATAACGAAATTGACAGCTCATACTCCCAGATTTTCAAATTTTTATAGACGAATATTTTTATGACAGAGGTCAATGAATTTGGAATCGTTGACTTTTTGACCAGTTGTTGTATAAATCTCGCTCACTCAGTACCTACCTGCTCACACCAAATGCAAGAAAAACCCTAACCCTAGTCTCTCTCTTTTTTCAAAAGAAAGCCATGAGTTCCTCCAACTCTCAAACCCCTCCTCCTTCTTCCAATGTCCTTAACCCCAGCCCTAAGGAGAAAGGGAAGCGGCAGATCGGTGAGGTCCTTTCCGGGCAGGACTCGGGTTCCGATGGGTCCTCCTCCAACGACAGTAGTTACAAGAGTATGAGGAGTAGTGCTCATCCTCCCGGGAGAGAGGCACCAAGGGTGGTGTACTTACCGGAGTTGGTCGACTGCAGTGGGCTCTACCCATGCCCGGACTGTGACAAGTGGTTTCATAAACCCAAGGCCTTGAGTGGGCACAAAAGGTCCCATTCGGCCCCCCGGGATTGTAGGGAAATGGTGGAGGTGAGAAACCGGCCAACAAGAGAGGAGAGAGAGGTGGCGGCTACGCTGATCTCCCTTGCGATGGGGAAGGGGAAGACGGAGGAAGAGAAGGTTAGGGATCAGGAGGATCTCTATGTAGTACTACCTAAGAAAGTTGAATTTAAGATCAAGTACTACAAATGTTTGGATTGTCATAAGATATTCAAGTCCAAGCAAGCCCTAGGGGGCCATAAAGCAAGCCATACCAAGAGGGGGCATCTTGTAAGAGGGGAAGGGTTACCCATACCGATGAATAATCAAGGGGATAACTCACCACCACCGTCACCGCCACCACCACCACCGCCACCACCACCACCACCACCATCACCATCACCACCACCACCAAAGAGAATGCATATGTTTGATTTGAATCTGCCTCCACCTATTGAAGATGATGAGAATGAGATGAATGACGAACCCTAATCAGTAAGGCTTCTCATGCCTCTTTATTTATTTGTTTATTTATTTGAGATGCTTTTACAATAGTACTAATTAATTTAATTTGTTTTGTTTTTTATGTGTTTAGGTACTGAAGGAGTTTGCTTGCTTGCTGCATGAAATGGGGATAGTACGTGATTGGAGATCGAAACTAGTGAAGTGCAAGCTTTGTTTACTTAGGTTTATGATGTCTTTCTTATTGTTCTTTTTATTGAGAGATTACTCTCCTATTAGTTGTGATCGATCGATGTCTTTCTTGTCGTTGTGTTGGTTGAGATTACTCTCCTATTAAGTAGTAGCTAGTTGTGATTGTTATTTTTGAGTTCTCTGTAATGTGAAATCATTATTGGTAGAACTATGAATGTATTCCGTTTTGTGATCTAAAAAGAAAAGTTTCTTCTAGTAATTAATTATTATGTGAGTTTCTTGATCCAGTAATCAATATCAGTCTCAATCTCTCTCTGTTTCTTCTGTATTGCTTTATCAAAAGATACGATCAGATCTATGATATCATGTTATTATGGTTGAAAACTTGTTTTGATTTTAATAGATTACTTGGTAGTAATTAAATCAACAAAATGTTTATTAGATTGTGTTGCATATCCAGATCTGAATGATCAGTTCATTTTACAGTAGGTCTGGTTCATCTTTACGAAATGATTGCTCTTCTATCGTTTAAAGGAAATCAAACATGTGGAACAGAGAGAGAAATTAGATTGTATAGCATCCAGATCTGATTTATCAGTCCATTTTACAGTAGGTCTGGTTCATATTTAGGAAGTGGTTGCTCACTTGCTATCTTCTAGGGTTTTAGAGAAATCAAACAGTTGAGAGAGAGAGAGAGAGAGAGAGAGAGAGAGAGATTCTCCAAGAAAGGAGAGATTCATGTCGATTCTGAAAGAAAATATTTAGCCACACCAAGGGATAACATTGATAACATTAAATGTTCCGATCGTGAAGTGGGTTAGCTAGCGGTGATTGGGTGTGCCACATAAGGATACTGTCGGAAAGTTTTCTACAATATCATTGTCGAAAAGTTTTTCCAACAGTATCACTACTGGAAAGTTTTCTACAGTATGTTGTCGGAAAGATTCCAATAGTATAAATGTCGAAATTCTTTAGTTATATATGTAGCCGTCCATAAACAGAAACAATCTGCCTCTCAGGCGGGAACTATCTCTTAGTCACCCATAAATCAATTGTTGTCGTCCATATGGACTTGAATGGAAAATGGCTCTTAGTCCGTTACATTAAGCTATAGATGCGTAGTGCCCACAACCCCTACAAAACTCTTGATGCACCAATAACAAGATTCCATTACAAATATAAAATCTCGCAAACACAAGAATAAAACAATATGTAGAGATAAACAATATTTTTTACTATATATATATATATACTCTCTTTTTCACCTTTGACGGCTTTCAACTCTCTTGAAGTTGTTCACTTATGAAGTTATGATTCAAAGAAACCCTAGTATTTTACATCTATATTTATAGCCTGAGGTAAACCCTAAAGATAAACACAAAGTTAGGCCCAAAAGGATCCTAACCCGTGACCTGTTTGTAATCAGCGCACTAATTGCGGTCAACTGCCGGTCAATTGGAATAAGACTCCTCAAGTCAGAAGGCAAACTCAGTCGGTTGTGCGGTCAGCTACATATGATAATGGACTGTGCGGTCGACTGCCAAATCATTTTTATGTCTGCTCCTGCTTGCTGTGCTCGCTGCCTTCATGTCTTCTCCTTCTTCTTCAAGCACTTGTGCTTGTGTATTGGATTCACAAATCCTAATAATCTCCCATTTGGACCAAATGCATAAAGCTTCAAAATAATTGTACAATTTTCTCACTTTATCTCTACTAGCCTCTTACTCATTGTGAAAGAGTGATTATTCATCACTCACATGAAGAGCACTCCCGGCCCTCCACCACGTGGAGGGCATAAACATCCCTCATGCCTCATGAAGAACGTACACCACCATATATCACAAAGGGCATGAATAATGGAGAAACACTCCTCTTTCAACTGTGTCGGATCCCGTGTCACAAGACTTCCTAACTTACAGAATCTCCGCTAACATCGGACATGGTTTAAAACCTCTTAAGGCCAAGACATCCTCTACACTCGAAACCTCAGTGGACAAAACCTCCACAATATCTGCCATAACATGCCACTTACAGCCCCACGATGACCAACTCGGTCATACTCATCGACATCATCCCGCATATCAATACCAATAATTTCAACATCACAAGAGCGACTCAAAGTTTCAACCCTATTACAAAGAACCCTCACCGCAACAAACTCTTGCTCTCTTTTTGCATCCTTCTCACCATGGCCATCAACTCCCACCAAATGTACAAACCTCTGCATCTGCCCCGCAACTCTTAGATCTGGTTGTACCCCACACAACCTACATTTTTCTTTTCAGTTGAGACTCAACTACAGGAGAAGGACACACATTGTCTCTAAGCCAACACATTGATCCCTCATGCTTCCCACTTGCTAATACTTCTGAACCTGCAGTTATACACCGCTCTCCACTACCAAATGTAATCGGAAAACCCTCTTTGTCGAGCCTTCCCGTCGAGATAAAAAAAATTCTAAAGTTTGGGACATTTCTTTTCTCCCGCAAGACAATCTGCTTACTATCATTGGCTTTTACGCAAACAGTTCTAGTTCTAATCACAGTGCATCACTGATCATTATCCATGATCACAGCTCCAAAAGAACCCTCTCTGTAGTCCTAAAACTTCTCCCTCCTCGAAGTTCAATGAAAAGAAGCTCATGAATTAATGCACCAATTTCGCGTGTCCAACTCCACCTTTTCTGATAGACATAACTTGTCACCAATTGTATCCTTGGTCACCACAATGACTTGTTTTGATGGTTCTTACTTCTTCTTCATAAGAGATTTACAACTACGCATCATGTGACCCTGCTTAATACTGTCCACCACCATCGTCGTTGTCTTTAGACCTACTATCAAACTCACTTTTTTGATTTTTTCTTCTTCGACTTCCCTTAGATCTCTCATTTCTCTCAAATGAAAGTGTGTAATTGCTAGAAGATAATGAAAACTCTATGTTTCTCTTCCTTCTCACCTTCCCGTTTATGATGCTGCTCACAACATCATGCAAAATCGTCGAATATGTCATTTTCCTGTAATAGCGTGTTCCACCGTACCATAACTGTTAATTAGAGTAGATAGAAGTAACAAAACCTATGCGATCTCTGAAAACTTCAATCCTGCAGGTTCCATATGGTTGTATATCATACAATAATTGTTCACATGTTTCGCTACTGAACTTTTTTTTCTCAACTTCAGGTTAACCAATGTATATTTTTATTGAAGAATTTGGTTCGATGCCGACTGTTTCTTATACATATTCGTAAGAATCTCCATTGCCTCTTTCATGGTTTTTGTCTTTGAGATATGAAATAATGCTTTCCTACTCAGTGCTAACAGAGTATATGCCAAAGTGCCTTTTAATCCAAACGATTCCATGCTGCCAAGATCGTTGCATCCTTGTCTGCATCTTCTGGCTTCTCATCTAACATACCATCTAGATCCTTCTGACGAATATACACCACCTTCTGAATATGCCACATCGTGAAATTACTTTCCATTGATTTTTTTGACTTTCGACTTGCTATCGACTAAGCTGTGATACCACTTTGTAGTGCCCACATCGCCCATAGAGACCGTGATGCACCAATAACAAGATTCCACCACATATGCAAGATCTCACAAACACAATAACAAAATAGTATGCAGAGATAACCAATACTTCTTACTCAAAAAATATTAAGTTATAAGGAGATCTCTCTTTAATTTCTCTGTCACCTTTGATGACTCTCACCTCTCTTAAAGTTGTTTCAGTTATGATTCAAAGAAACCCTAAGATTTATATATATATATTTATAGCCTCAAATAAACCCTAAAAGATAAACACAAAGTTAGGCCCAAAAGGATCCAAACTCTCATAGATAACCAATACTTTTTACTCAAAAAGTAATGGTTATTTTGACTATACCACACAGAGATGTCTACCTCGATTATACCATACTGAGCTTTCCCCCCGACATTTGAATATTGATTGGGAAGGCGAGTTAATGATACCTTCGAGTCGCGTCTCGACCATTTAAGTATGTATAGTTAAGATTATTAAGAGATTAATACGCTTCGCTCCTATTAATGCGCTTCGCCCGCCTTACTTGATAGGGCGGGAAGGCAGGTTTGAATGAGTGACTTCCTTTTTCTTTATTACCCGAATACGAGTTCCTTACTTGCTTACGATTGTATTAGTAAAATGTCTTTTCTCGATATATAGTCATATTATTAATAAAATATTGTATTTGTATTAAGAAGTCATTAATAGTGTTTTAATAACGCATTACATTCCTACTTGTAAATGAAATGAACATAGCTATAAACTAAACTATCTGACTTTCCTTACGGCAGCTTTGCTTTACTCAAAAAATATAAAGTTACAATGAGATTTCTCTCTAATCTCTCTATCACCTTTGATGGATCTCACCTCTGTTGAAGTTGTTTCAGTTATGATGTAAAGAAAACCTAGTATTTACATCTATATTTATAGCCTCAACCCTAAAGATAAACAGAAAGTTAGGCCCGAAAGGATCCTAACCCGCGTCCCGTTTGTAATCAGCGCACTAGTTGTGGTTGACCGCATAAATTGATGGTCAATTGGAACGGAACTCCTCAAGTCAAAAGGCAAACCCAGTTGGTTATGCGGTCAACTGCATATGATAGTTGTAATGCCCTAATTTTTCATTTAATGAAAAATTATTTTATTTTGCACGTAGTGTGCACGTGCAATATTTTTGGTAGAATTAAATGTTATGATTATTTTCATCATGATGAGTATAGATATTTAAATATGTGCCTTTAATTATTTTTCTATAAAGCCTTCTTTCAATTAGACAAAAAGCCTTTTTCTTAAAGCCCAAAATTTAATTCATTTATTTTATTTTAAAATTATTATTTTGGCCCATAAACTAAAGCCCATGAGTCAATTTATTTTTAAATACAACTTGTCATGTAGGATACAATTTAAAGATTATTTTTTTTATAAAATATAATGTACAATTTTTTGGAGACCAAGTTGCATGCACGTGTATTGCACGTACACGTGCAAATGCACATACTTTGGAGCATGGCCGGTTGGAGCTTTTGGAGGGAAAGAGAAATTTTTGAGTGAGATCATGGTGGAGATGGTTACTCATCATGGGTAGTTAGTGTAACTCCTCCTTAAATCTAAGCCATTTGTTCCTAACTCCTACTTCAATATTGGTTATCCATTCTCCTTGATTTTTAGTATAAATACCCCCCCCCCCCCTATGGCTAGTTATTCTTGTGCAAAATTATTTTCTCCAACCTATAGTTCAAAATACTTTATCTAGTAGTTATTCTAGTGAGTTAAAAGATTGAGAGAATTGTGTGGGTTTGTGCATCAACTAAGAAGAAGGAGGCCGGCTTTCAACAAGGAGTGCTCGGTGTTTTTGGTGTGCTTGGAGGTTCGTGTGCGCGCATCTAGGAGGAGAAGCATTCGTTTGCAAGGACATTCGTCTAGGAGGTTGCTAGTTGTACTTTCTTCAATAAGGTGGGTAAATTTTCCATATTTCTAATTAGGATGCATGCTAGATTGAATTGAATGAACGAAGCATGAAAAATATTAATAAGAGTACGCATTTAATTGATCAAAATGACATATGGATTGATTGAAATGTGGATGTGAAATTGTATGTGGTTCTATTAATAAAGGCTAAATTGTGAGCGAATTAATTATGGCCATGGATTATTGAAGATAGTTTCATCACAAATTATATACTAAAAGTTAGTAGATTGACAATGCTACTTTGTGTGTTTAAATGAATCTTTGTGTTGCATTGAAATAAATGAAATAAGATATAATTTTGTATGTTTGGTAAAAGATTAAAAATAGAGAATTAATGTGAAGTTTGCTAATAAAGGGATTAGTGTTAATTGTTAAGAAATGTCGAAATGAAGAAATGTGGTAGTCATAATGTAGAATTCAAATTAATTGTATGAAAAATATGTTTTAATTGTTGAAAAAAATATTTTTTCACACTGAATATAATTTATGATGATATTAGTCAATCTGGACATTATACAGTAATTTTTATGAAAGCAAAATGAAATGAGGGCTAGTTGAACATCGAAACGTTTTAACAACAGAGAAAATTGGTTTAAATGAATTTGAGTTGCGTTATTAGCAACTTGAGCGCGTAGCTCAAGTGGTCGGGATGGCTTTAATCGCTACAGTGGGTTTCGGTCTGAGGTTGCTGGTTCGAATCCCCGGGGCAACATTCTTTTATTTCAAAAATTTTTTTAAATACAATATCAACGGCCGAGAGCATATAATGCTCCCAGCCCGCCTTATGACAATTGGAGCATTCGGCCTAGTGGCCTGTGCCTTGGGCGGTTTTTCCTGTGGTTCCGGGTTCGATTCTTGGCTTTGGCAGTTTAGAAAAACAAATTTTTTTTTAGTGTTTTGGTGATCCAAAAATTATGAAAAAAATATGGTTATTCTTCTAAAAATATATGGGACTTATGAAAAATAATTTGGGGATTAATTACATAGAATAAAATATGATATGAGAATAAAATGTATAATTGAGACTTATGGTTATATACTTATATGGTATAAAAGTTGCACTTTGAAGAAATGCTTGAAATAAAATATTAGAAAAGGAGTGGAATAAAAATAGAAATTATGCATTGTGAATTATTCTCATTTGAGAATAGTGTGAAATTTATGGTATGTGAATATTCATTTAGTGATGTGATTTCAATGTGAAATTGATATTTGATGAAGTATAAAATTCCATGTATGATTGTGGACTCATGAATGAATTTAGAGATCATGCTATTGAAAAAGAAACCTATTATGATTATGAAAATGAATTTATGAGTCAGAAATGCTCAAATTGAAAATTGTGAATTAGAATTGAACCAAAAGAGTAACTAAGTCTCCCCCGGCATTTGGAATGAAATGAAATGAAATATTGAAATGAAAGACTAAGGTTAGTCACGTTTGAATGAATGAATAAGTCTGGTTTAGTGGAGAGGCTAACTCTAGAGCTTTGATTTTGTTCATGATTCTAATAAAAACTAAGGACTAGTGCATAGTGAAGACGTGATGAAAGTGAGAGAAAAACACAAGTATGAGAACTAGAGTTTACGGTGCGGGTGTGTGAGCCACAGAATGCATGCTTGATGAGTCAAGACATGGCGTGGGCACAACTCAGTAATGATCGGACTTTAGCCACGCTTGTGGGATGTTTGGTGACTGCAAGAGGATCGTGTTCAGGGAGGAGGCTGAATTGCCACAGAATGCATGCTTGATGGGTCAAGACATTGCGTAGAATTCCCCTCCAGGGTCCGGTGCACGTGCTTGTACTCATAGATCATCTAAGATACTTATCGTAGTTACAGTAGTAGATTAAGTCATGGCGAGGGACTGAACCCTACAAAGATGAAGAACGGTTAAGAGGCTTGCCCTCGGACCTATGTAGTATGGGATGCATAGAATCCGAACAGTGCGCATTAGTGTCATCTAATATAAATAATTGCATTAAGGACTAAGTGCACAATCACAACACGACATTAATAGGGTAGTCCCTTTAGTTTGATATGTGACAAGTTTGTGTTTGTTAAATATGGAAAATAAGTTATACTATTTCCGGCATAGAGAGGATGGCCGTGTATAATGTTCATCGGTTGAATAAACTGACGTACCCACAGTATTATATGCAGGTAAATGACATGATAAAGATTAAAGAGGAACAGATGCTTAAAGATTATTCAATGCTGTTGTACATTTATTCAATTGTTGTAAATTTTACTTCCGCTGTGCAATGTAAAGTGTAAAGTTTCATGTAAACTCTGATGTAAAGTGAAAAGTTCAAATTTCCTTGTAAAATTGTACTAAATGAAGTGGAAAGATCCTGTAGAACATCTCGAATTCAGTGTATTTAGGATTCGGGGCATTACAATAGTCGACTATGCGGTCGACTGTCAAATCATTTTTGTGGCTGCTATGCTCCCTGCCTTCAAGTCTTCTCCTTATTTTTCAAGTACTTGTGTGTGTGTATTGGATCCACAAATCCTAACAATCTCTCACTTGGACCAAATACACAAAATTTCAAAATAATTGTACATTTTTCTCACTTTAGCTCTACTAGCCTCCTACTCCTTATGAAAGACCGAGTACCCATTACTCACATGAAGATCACCCCCGCCCCTCCACCACGTGGATGGCATAAACATCCCTCATAGCCTTATGAAGGACGTACCCCACCATATATTGCAAAAGGCACGAATAATGGAGAAACACTCTCCTCTTTCCACTGTGTTGGAAACCGTGTCACAAGACTCCCTAACTCACAATCTTCGCTAACACCGGACATGGTTCAAAATTTCTCAAGGTCTAGACATCCTCTGCACTCAAAGCCTCAGTGGACAACACCTCCAAAATTTCTGCCATAACATGCCACTTACAGCCCCACGATGACCAACTTGGCCATACTCATCGACATCACCCCGCATATCGATAACAATGATTTTAATATCATAAGAGCGACTCAAAGTTTCTGCCATATCACAAAGAATCATCACCGCAACAAACTCTTGCTCTCTTTTTGCATCATTCTCACCAACTCCCACCAAATGCACAAACCTCTGCATCCGTGTAACACCCCTGTAATTTCAAAAAATAGATATATAGCAGTGTGTATATATATAGTATTTATAATATTATATAAAGGTGATGGCATTAATGGTAAATATGTGAATATGTAGAGGGGCCCACGAGTTGTGAAACCAGCATACTTGTTGTGTGTGGCTTCGGTGACGTCACCATGGTGGGGGGCATCTGGATAATTAAGAAAGCAAAAGGCAGTGCTGTGTCTCCTCTGTTGATGATGTGGCACCTAGGGGGTGTGTGCACGGGATTTGAGACACCAGAAGAGAGTATATAGGATTAAGATAATCCCATATCGAGAATCACATTATATTAGATAATATTAAAATAATATAGCTTATGATCAAGAGTCACCAATCCAGTTAACCACCTTTTGAGAGGCCACCGATGGTGGGCAGTTGTACTATACTATAAATAATTTATCTTCTAAATTATATAAATTGTCTGAGCTAGGGGCAGGAGCCTTACAATCCGCTCCACCACTCTTAGATCTTGGTTGTACCCCACACAACCTACATTTCGATTTCGGATGAGAGTCAACAACAAGAGAAGGACACACCTTGCCTCTAAGCAAACACATCGATCCCTTATGCTTCCCACTTGCTAATACTTTTGCTTCCCACTTGCTAATACTTTTGAACCTGCAGTTACACACCACTTTCCACTTGTAACTCCTGTTTCTCCAAATACGTATATTCTGTGTATTTTTCTGTGTTTAAAATTTGTTGTAAATATATTTTTTTTCCTTTTGTTTTCAAATTCATTGTTAAAATGTATTATTGATCTTCTGTTAAAATCTATTTTTAATTAATAATTTTACTTATAACTAGCTCCCAATGATTTTTTTTATAATACAAATTATTATTATTATTATTATTATTATTATTATTATTATTATTATTATAGTTATTGTTATTATTTTTATTATTACAAAATCCTATTGTATTTGCCAGTATTTGAGTATTAACTCGAATTATACTATTTGATTTATTATTGTATTACTAATTGTTATACTTGATTTAATTATTTACTGTTAATTTAAATCCTACATTGTATTGATTATTTTATCTATTCTTTTCGATCGTATTAAAACCCAAACCCATTATCTTGTTGGATCTTTTAATTAAACCCTACCCTAATTCTTATTGGATCCATTAACCCATTACCCGCAACCCTATTATATAAATACCCTGCTAAACCTAACCCTAAACCTATTCTACTGTACAAACCCAAACACTTAGCCGCCAACCTCTTCACCTTCCCCTTCATCCTCCCGTTTATCTCCCCTAATAACCCATCTTCCCTCTGCCGCTTCGTCTCCCGACTTCAGCCTCCCTGTGCAATCGCCCCTGACGCTCCTGTGCCGCGCGACACTCGATGCATCCTCCACAGACGACCCCCCCCGCAGCCCTCGGATCCCCGTGCTCTCTCCCTTCTCCTCTACTGCGCTTGTCTCCCTTACCTTGAGTCACTCGCAGCCTCGCCTTCAGTGCGCCTCTCTGCAATGCGCCGCCCCGATGACAGCACGCTCCCTGCCTTCCAGCAGCATCGCGACCCCGATCTCCCCCTGTGCTGCTCCCAACCTCCTGTCGCGAACTAGTTCCCCGGCGCTCCCCGTGCTGTCCCCTCCCTGTGTGCTCCTTCTTCGACTGCGGTGCAATAGCCGTCTCGCATCCCTCCTCATGTCGACGTGCAGCACGGCAGCCAGTAGTGCCACCCAGGTTGCCGGCAGCCCGAGCTGTCTCTCCCCTCGCATCAGCCAGCCCTCGTGCCGCCTACTGCCAAGCCAGAGCTAGCCAATGGGTTGCTGTTGATCAAAGTGAGTTGATCACTTTGATTTTGGACCGTCGGATCTTCCTCGATCATCATGATCACAATCATCACCTTCGACCTCATCTGATCAGAATTGAGCCGTCCGCTTGATATTCATCTTGGTGATGATCATCTTGATCCGTCGATCGTGGCTGTTGAATTTGCATTGATCATCATCATCATCATCAAGCTAGTTGTTCTCGATCGTCGGATCTCTTTTGATCATCGCAATCGTGATCACCATCTGGATCTTGATCTTGATCTTCGATCTCAGCCGTCCAATCGACCAATCACACTTGATTTCGGCCCTCGATCGTCTCGATTTGCTCGTTCATCTTCTACTTGGTGAGTTAAATATTTGATCAACTTTTTGTTCTCATTCATCAAATTGTCAATCACAGTATATTTACTCTTTTGGTACTCTTCTAATTCTTATATATTTTATGTTCGCTCTCGGCCGTTGGATTCGCTTGATCTTCATCTTGATCACCATCTTGATCGACGAGATCCATGCCCGATCGTGATCATCGTGATCGTTGCTCGCACGTGTCTTAGATTCTTATTATTATCGGAGCTAACGTTATCTAAAGGCAAATCATTTCTTATCGAATAGTTATTGTTTCATATTCGAGATTTTTATTGAAACCCGCAAATAGATCCAAATTGATTATCGTATACTGCTTATTGTATTATATCGTTGGGATACCATGGATTTACACGGGCGAATCCAAGTGGTAGTCTTGACCTCGTGCCGTCTTTTTGCCTCTAATGTGTAGAGATCTTACATGCACTCATGTGGTTAGTTATTGAATATAAGAATAGGGAATTATTGTTGCATTTCATCTCATGACATTATGTACAACTATTGTAGATTGTATATTAGGGTTGATTGTTCATGTGACTGATAATGATAAATTAGTTGATTGTAAAGAGTAGAGTTATGGACATCATATATCTTAATACCATGTTCACATAGGAATGGCTTGCTGTGATTTATGATTGTTAAACTCCAATTCATCGTCCTTAACATTTTAATCGTTTTATTCAAAAAGAATATGTTGACAGCCTGAAAATTTTACGCCAACTTGAACTTTGTCGTACTGTTTCAACCTAGATAATGTCATTAAAATCAGTTACTTTCTGAATATGAAACTTAGAGCTAAGTGTCTAGTTGTCAATAACATCCAGAATTTTTAAATTTCGACTTATATCGCCTGAGTTATGGCCCTTTTGCTACTGCTGCACTATAATTTCAGATTCATGTACATACCATGTTAGGCTGACAAATCAAGGGAGCTAATGATCAAATATTGCCACGATAAATTCCAGATTAGTAGATAACATGCTTAGGGTGATAGAAATTATTTTTACTGATTTTTACAATGATTATTTACTATCCTTACAACTGAAATTAGTCAATATCGATAATCAGCCAGAAACTAAAATCTGTAAAGAATACCGAAATTCACATTACTACCATTGTCGGAATGTAGACTTTAAATATGCATTGAAACTGAGCAGAAGTCCAGTTTCAAGAACTTCTAACGGATCTGCATTTGCTATCCTGTAGCAACGGGAATTCTGATTTTGGTACAGCAACCTACTGCTGTCCAGAATTGGGTTCCTATGTTTAATAATATATAATTATATCTATAATGTTATGTTTGGTGTATTTAATTGTATAGAGTATATTGCATGATCTTAGGGTTGTTTTGTCATCTTTCTAGTGTCCCTTATTAATCGTATTATTGTATGTTAATTGAATAAAGAATATTAATCAAGCCGGGGTAAAGGGTTGACAAGGGTAGTTGATAATATAGTGATTGTACTTGGTATTATGGGCTTTGTTCCCAAAATATTGTGTCAGCTAGTGCTATCGATTTATTGTTGGATTACTGACTGCAGTATCCCAATTCATTGTGTATTGTTTAAGGACCTATCATGCCGACTATTGTATCGTTATTGTGCAAGAAATTGCTATTGTTATCGTGCGAGTACATGACCTATAGAATCTACCACCTTAGTCAAAACGAAATTGATTGTATGCATGGAACCTGTAGTATGGGATGCAGTGGTACATGCATTAGATAGGATTAAAATGAATAATAGACTTAAGACTTCATCACATTGTCATTGCATTTTATCATCGTTACTGAACAGTGTTATCGATATTACATACCGTTATTGTTATTGTTTATTGTATTTGTTATAAATCATTGTTATTGCATATTGTACTACTACCGTATTGCCACTGTTCAATATTGTTGATTTCATCGTCCATTGTATTCATCGTTATACCGTTATTTTTATTGTTCTCCGTTTCTCTACTTGCTGTCCATGACTTGATCTAAGGATATTTTTTCTCTCATTAGATGAACAGCTTACAGGTGAACAAGGAGAATTGGCAGGAGGCATTGGTGAGCAGTTCTTCTATGATTGGAGTAGGAGTCTCTCAAGCTATTTGGTAAGTTCTTATATTCCAGATGTTGGGTTATTTTGATGTTGGTTATTTTTATGCTTAATATCCAATGTTGTTATTTATGTGATTATTCTTTCATTGCATGCGTGGTTGTATTACTTGTTGTTTATATTGTTGAGTTGAATCAATAACAGCCTCTCGATAACGCAAGTCATTCGCTGGGCCATGTCACGTGCCTGCATTCCGTATTTTTGGAAAGTGGGGCGTGACACCACTACCAAATGTAGTCGGCAAACCCTCTTTGTCGAGCCTTCTTACTGAGATAATTTTTTCTCTATAGTTTGGGACATGCCTTTTCTCCCGCAAGACAATCAGCTTACTATCATCGGCTTTTACGCAAATAGTTCTAGTTCTAATCACAGGGCAACATTGACCGTTACCCACGATCATAGCTTCGAAAGAACCCTCTATGTAGTCCTAAAACTCCTCCCTCCTTGAAGTGCAATGAATAAAAGCTCATGAATCAATGAACAAATCTCGCGTGTCCAACTCCACCTTTTCTGATAGACATAACTCGTCACCAGTTGTATCCTTGGTCACCACAATGACTTGTTTTGATGGTTATTGCTTCTTCTTCATAAGACCCTTACAACTACACATCATGTGACCCCGCTTGTGGTAATAGCAACACTCTGTTGCACCACCATCGTCGTTGTCTTTAGACCCACTATCAGACTCACTTTTTTTGATTTTTTCTTCTTCAACTTCCCTTAGATTTCCCATGTCTTTCAAATGAAAGTGCGTAATTGCTAGAAGATGATGAAAAATCTATGTTTCACTTTCTTCTCACCTCCTCGTTCATGATGTTGCTTACAACATCATGCAAAGTCGTCGAATCTGTCATTTCCCTGTAATAGCGTGTTCCATCGTACCATAATTGTTGGTTATAGTAGATAGAAGTAACAATACCTATGCTCTCTCTGAAAACTTCAATCCTGCGACTTTCATGTGGTTGTATATCATACAATAATTGTTCACATGTTCCGCTACTGAACCATTTTTTCTCAACTTCATGTTAATCAATTTCTTCAAGTGAAGAATTTGATTTGATACCGACTGTTTATCATACATATTCGTGAGAATCTCCATTTCATCTTTTGTGGTTTTTATCTTCGAGATATGAAATAACGCTTTTCTACTTAGTGCTAACTGAGTCTGCCAAAGCGCCTTCTAATCCAAACAATTTCATGCTGCAAAAGTCATTGCATCCTTGTCTGCATCTTCTGGCTTCACATCAAACAACATACTGTCACACCTCACTTCCCAAAAACACGGAATGCGAGTGTGTGACAAAGCCCAGCGAATGATTTTTATCATTCATGAGCTGTAGGATCGACTCAGCATCATAACAAGAATATAACAAAATGTACACAACCACGCAAGTATGAATAATTTATTAAACAACAGAAAACAATTGAAACAAAATAATAATATCCCAATGGTTTTCAAATCTGGATCAAAAGTTAAAACTCGGGACTATAGCCCATTACAAGGTTCATATAGCAAAAGAAATAAATAACTCAAGAAAACAAATATTTTAAGCAAGTCATTTTTCCAAGCGAAGCCTAGAATGCTTGCTCACCAATTCTAGCAGGCAACTCGTCTCCAAGGTCTATATATATATATATAAATATAAAAAAGAAAAAAAAATAGAGAAATAAGACCGACGCCCTTAGTACAAGTTAGAGCCGCAAATAGTAAAATAAGTACAAAAAATATGGAACAAGATTTGGAATCAAGAATGTAATAGGGATGCAACAAGTAGTGGGGATTCAAAAAATTAGCTAGCAAGAAAGACAACTCGAGTGACAAGACTGGGTAACAAATACTAGTAGTAGAACAAGTAGCTAGTGAACATGTAATGGTATCAAGCATCAAGTAACAAGTATCACGTACAATTATTGAGTAACAAGTAACAAGTCTAAAGTGTCAAGTTGTCAAGTACAAGTATCAAGTAGCGAGTGTCAAGCATTATGTTCAAGTATCAAGTCTCATGTATCTTGTAATCAAGTATCAAGTAAGCATGTATCATGTTCATGTATCATGTATCAAGTCTTGTAGTTATTACTATTTAGGTAGCACTTCATGTGTCATCCTTTTATTACATGGTTGCTACAGTCAATGCAATTTTATTTAGGCCTAGTGGTAGATTTTATAGGATGGTGTACTCAGGCATCAAGTATCAAGCAAGCATGGTTCATGAATCGGAAATAAAATAACAAGTTCACGAAACGAGTTCGTGAATCCACTAACAAATTCAAGAACCGCGCAGTGGGTTCATGAATCCAATAAATTCATGAGCCAAGTAATGGCTCCATGAATCCATCAAGATACAACAAGTTCATGAACCAAGTATTGGGAAATACGGGCCCCCTTCCGAGTACACATACCTATATTGTCCACTACTATGGTCTTTCCCTTAAACCCCGGCTTGTTATTTATTATTATCTTCAAGCAAGCATGAAAGTATGTGAAACAAGTCAAGTAAACAAATTCAAGAACATGGAACAAGTCTAGGCTAGGTAGGGTGCATGTTCGAGGGTCAAAACAATTCAAAGTACAAGAACAACGATAATTTCAAATCTGGACAGCATGACGCTGCTGCACCAAAACTGCGATTCCTGTTGCTACAAGATAGAAAATGTGAATCTGTCAAAAAGGTCTAGAAACTAGACTCTTGTCCGGTTCCAACGCATATAATTAAGGTACATAAAAGTTGCAGCAATTGATGTCAAAACAACAAACTATACAGCATTTGTGTTCAGTCAGAATTTGTAAAACTGAGTTTATACATATGAAACAGGGTTGAAACATCATTAATTAATTCTGAGAAAATTAGAAAATGTATTCTAGGGTGTCTAGTATCATTATGTAAAATTTCAAGTCATTTACTTACTAGTAGCATAGTTAAAATAAATGTAAACTAAAAAGGTGTAGCAGTTTTTGTGAATCTGCGACTACCGATGCAGCAGCAGTAAAACTGCGATATTTCCTACACCGTAACTCGAAATTCAAAAATTCTGGATGTTATCGGCAATTAGACACTTAGGGTTACATTTTATATTCAGGACTCAAGTTCAGATTTTGATTTTATCGGGGTCAAAACAGCAAGCCAAGATAGGACAGGAAACAAATAAGACACTTTTTGCATGAAATGTATCATAATTATACTAGTTGTGAACAAGTGTATCAACGACGGGTTGTGACTCTTAGATCATGTAATAGGTAAGGCAGAACATGAGATCATCAACGATAAACAAGGAGGAGTCACATTTACAATCTACTTGCAGTATTTTCAAGAAAAAGCTTGTACTAGAAAACGAAATGTACAAGAAGATACTTGCCTTGGGGTGACGATGAATCCGACAAAGAATAACGAGAATGGATCCCGGGTGACGAGCACGATCGGCATGGATCTCGATAATGATCAAGACCAAGATGAAGATTTTTTGAAAGCAGTAATAAAAATAATTTACGAAAATTTTAAATACAGAAAGTACATTTTTTGGAAAATAGGGGTTACACATACCATCTAGATCCTTCTGATGGAGATACACCACCTTCTGATTATGCCACATCGTGAAATTACTTCCATCGAATTTTTTGACTTCCGACTTGCTATCGGCCAAGCTCTGATACCACTTTGTAGTGCCCACATCGCCTACATATACCTTGATGCACCAATAACAAGATTCCACCACAAATGTAAGATCTCACAAACACAAGAACAAAATTATATGCATAGATAACAAATACTTCTTACTTAAAAAATATAAAGTTACAATGAGATCTCTCTCTAACCTTTCTGTCACCTTTGATGGCTCTCACCTCTCTTAAAGTTGTTTCAGTTATGATTCAAAGAAACCCTAAGATTTACATATATATTTATAGACCCAAGTAAATCTTAAAAGATAAACACAGAGTTAGGCCCAAAAGGATCCAAACCCCCATAGATAACCAATACTTTTACTCAAAAAATATAAAGTTACAATGAGATGTCACTCTAATGTCTCTGTCACCGACTCTCACCTCTCTTGAAGTTGTTTCATTTATGATTCAAAGAAACCCTAAGATTTACATATAAATTTATATCCCCAAGTAAACCTTAAACGATAAACACAAAGTTAGGCCCAAAAGGATCCAAACCTGCGACTCATTTGTAATCAACACACTAGTCGTGGTCGACTACATAAGTTGACGGTCGACTACAATGAGACTCTTCAAGTCATACGGAAAACTCGGTCCACTGTGAATATCAAATCACTTTTTATGCTGCTCCTGCTTGATGTGTCTGCTGCTCCTGCTTGCTATGTTTGCTGCTCTTGCTGTTGTGCTCGCTACCTTCATGTCATCTCCATTTTCTTCAAGCTCTTGTGCTTGTATATTGTGCTTGTATATTGGATCCACAAATTCTAAGATGTTCATATAGAGAAACAATCAGCTTCAAGCTACAACTGTCTCCTGATCGTCCACATTTAGTCATGTAATCATCCATATGGAGAAATAATCCACCCACAATGGAAACTGTTCTTTCACCTCGAGCGAGAAGTACCTCTTGTCACCCGTTCTAGAAGTAGTTCATCGTCTAACATCATTAGGCTGACTTGGTGATGCCCCAACTTTATTACATAGATATGACTTATCCACTACCTCGGTTTCCTTTTAGTTTATTCCGGCCCTTATGCATTTGGAAACCCGCACATCTAGCATAACTCTAAATAAAATTCTTTGCTTCCTCTAGAGTATGAAACATCATACATATTTCTTGTTTGAAGTGCTCGTCAACTTGCGGCCTAGATGGACCTTCTCGCGGAGACAAAAAATTGTCGTCGACAACAGAATTCCATTCATCATTCTCAATATCTAATATAAAAAATAATACAACAATTCTCAATACACTATTCATATAGACCGGATCACAAACACAACATACGTATACCAAATCACATTATTCTCAATATGCATACGAAACAACATACGTGAGAATGCCGCACTAACGTCTACAAAAAATTATGAAACTTTGTGAGTAGCTCGGATTCACCACACACAAGCTAATACAATTTGTAGAAATAAGTTTTGACTCACGGTTGCGAGATACGGCCATGTATCACTATATTTTACCATTTCTTGTATGCACGTGAGATATAGCCGTATCTTGCAAACCGTGAGTCGAAACTCACTTCTACAAGTTACGTAGCTTGTGTGTGGTGAATCCGACCTACTCGCAAAGTTTCGTATTTTTTGTGGCTATTTGTGCGGTTTTACATAGATCAAATAACAAATACAACTACAACTAAAATTTTGGATCTGTTTAAGTAGGAAAACATGGAAAACTGAACACCCAACAACCCAAAATTCTGAAACTTTGTGAGTGCGTTAGATTAATCCCACACAAGATAACACAACTAGTAGAAGTAAGTTTCGACTCACGGTTTGCGATATATATCCATGTATCACTTTATTTTGTTTTACTTGTATGAAAGTGATACATGGTCGTATCTCACAAACCGCGAGTCAAAACTAACTTCTACAAGTTGCGTTAGCTTATGTGTGGTGAATTCGAGTTGCTCACAAAGTTTGAAAATTTTTGTTGACGTTTGTGCGGTTTTACAATTATTAAACAACAATAACTTGACTACTTCTATAAATTATGCGAACAACAACAACTAATATACAATTCTACCATCTACAAACATCAAACAACTACATCTATATAACTACACATCAAAAAATTAAATTAAAAAAATAACTTGTGCCATATTTAATTATGAATAGAAAGTAATTAGGCCCAATTATACAAAGATGGGGTTTTCGATTATCTTGCACAGTGCGGAGTTGTACGTCGTAGATATTATCTATGATGTGTCCATATTTAAATGACGAAGTAGGGTTTCGAGTTCCGGATTGAGTTTTAAAGATTGGAGGAGGAGGAGCGGGTTGTCGGGGAAGTCGTCGGGCTGTCGGTGTAGGATAATGGCTCGATTCTGGTTCAGATTGTTTTGGAGTATCTGCAGCAAATGAAAGTTCCAGTATATCAGTTGACTGGGTTGGAGGATCAGGCGACTGTCCAGAGAGGAGTTTTTCAAAGACTAAAGATACAGCAGCAGCAGTCGACTGATCAGTCGACTGTCCCGAAGGAAGTACCAGTCGACTGGTAATTCGACCAGTCGACTGTCGGCGGGTTTTGGATCCAGAATATGCCCATTTCGAAAAGGCCCAATAGTTCCCTATAAATACGACCCGTTAGGGTTTTGTAATGAGAGACGAAAATTACAGATCTCTTTTCGGATTTTGCAGCCGTCATCTCTTGTAAACTTTGTTTTGCCCATCGTTGATTATAGCAAGAAGAAACCCCAACCGCCCCGTGGATGTAGGCATGTGTTTTGCCGAACCACATTAAATCTTGTGTCCTTGTGTTTGCTTGTTTTTCTGTGTTTTCTCGCTGTTTCTCTCGTTTGATTGTTGGTTAGTTTGTATTCCGCACAACAGTCGGGAGAGAGGAGGATGAGAAGAGCGGGCCGGCTTAGGTTGTCAGGTTGGAGGAGGAGGAGGGGTTTCGTTATTAGGGTGTTGGGTTTCGGTTGGAACAAAAAGAAAGCAGCAAGAGAGAGGGAAGGAGGTGGGCGGTCGGGAGGGGGAGGAGGCGGAGGCACCGGCGGCCGGTGCACGGCGTTGGGTTTGGAATTTTTTTTTTTTTGGGGGGGGGGGGGGGGGAGGGTCGTTGGGTTTCTATCGGGAGCGCGCGCGCGGTGTGTGTGTGTGAGGCTGAACGGGTATTTGGGATGAGAACCCCAAAATACCCCCCCAAGGTTTAAGTGAGAGAGGGATGATGTGCGGGGACAATCATGGTCGTCAGATCATGATCAAGTTGATCTAACGGCCCAAGGGGGAGTTTTCAACAGGGTATATATATATATATATATATATATATATATATATATATATATATATATATATATATATATTGCAAATGGGTCTCGTGCAAACGGGTATACAAACCACTTATATATATATATATTGCAAATGGGTCTCGTGCAAACGGGTATACAAACCACTTAAGTCCTTGTTGGAAACAACGACTTAGGTTAGGCCGTTGTTTCGAACAACGGCTTAGGTTCAAAATAAACGAAGTCGTTGTTCCGAACAACAACTTCAGTGGTTTACAATGGAGCATTGCTTATATATATTTATATAGAAAAGTGAGCCTTATATTTGTATGAGGAAATTTTCTCATACAAAGTGATGTGTCAAAACAAGAACCCTTAGATCATATGTTTGATCAAAGGACTTATTTGCAAGTTGCGGTAGAGAATCTTAAAGCATCCAATATCGTTTTGAACTAAATTTCCATATTTAGCAATTGGGAAATAGCAATAGGAGGAGACATCTACTATCGTTGGTGCTAAATCTGCCAAAATAAAATAAATAAATAACACCAGACGGAGCTTCTTCTTCCGTCCATTCTTTTAAAAAAAGGCATTTTCGTAATATTCCGATGGCAATTTCGTAAATAATGGGATGAAGCAAATTGGAGGATTTGCTTTAAACGGATGAAGGTATGCTGTCTGGAGCTTTTTTTTAATTTTATTTTTCTAATGGCAATTTGATAATATTTTGAATGACATTTTCGTAAATACTTAAAAAAAGAAGAAGAAAGAAACAGAGGAAGTTCATCCGTCTCTCTCTTTTTGGCTTCAAACGGATGAAGATCATCCGCCAGCTTAAAAAAAAGGGAGAGATGGAGGATGTTCATCCGTTTTTTTCTCAAATGGATGAAGATCATCCGCCTTCTACTTTTAGCATTTATTCGAGCGTTATTTCTAGGTTTAGCGATGCACTGTTCACTCCTATTCTATTTGAGTTTTTAGCAAACGACTGTGAGGTTTTTTTTCTAAATGGATTGCTAAATTTTTGGTATTTAGAAAATGATAGTGGATGCTCTGATAACCAAGATGAACCAAGATGTTTTTTAATAAACCTATAATCCAAGGGGGCGTTTGGTACGTAGGAATGTGCAAGAAAATTCCAGATCCCTTTTTAGATTACCTTGTTCGGTATGTGATAAGCATAGTTTTGGAAGGAATGATGGATTCTCATGGCTAAATCCTTTGTTGGGAATGATTTCCATTCCCCAAAAACCATGGAATTTGAGGATTCCCATTAGATTTTTATAACAAAGAATAAAATAACCCAAAAAATTACAAAAAAAATATTTCCCATAAAATCATGAGATTTTAGGATTCTCATAACAAACATTAGAATAACAAAAAAAAGGATAAAAAAAACAATAATAAAGGATTTCCGGGAATGCAATACCAAACACGATAATGCAACTTTCCCGAAAATCTGCATTCTCACCCTCACATTTCTGAGAATCTTCCAATCCGTGTACCAAACGACCCCTAAGGATTCTTGTTTTGACATCTCACTTTGTATGAGAAAATTCAAATATGATGCTCACTTTTCTTTATATATATATATATATATATATATATATATATATATATATATATATATATATAGTCCCCTTCCGTTGTGCACCACCCATGGTGCACGCGGCGTGTGCACTCGACCTTCGGGCATTCATATCGATGATCCGAACCGTTAACATTGATCTACACATCTAAATTAGTCTAAATATGTAAATCAAGTCATTTGAAATTCATTTTCCCATCCATCATGTCATTATAAAAAAAAAAAAGATATTTAGCCATACAATTTTGTAACACTTCTTCGCACGAGCAAAAGAATTTCAATTAACTTGATTTTACATATTTAGACTAATTTTGATGTGTAGATCAATATGAACAGCTCGGATCGTCGATATGAACGCCCGAAGGCCGAGTGCACACGCTGTGTGCACCATGGGTGGTGCACAACAGAAGGGAACTATATATATATATATATATATATATATAGACACACACATACACACACAACTGAAAACCCGTTTATTTTACGACCACTTGAAACATGACCGAAAAACATCGAACAAGTTGATTTTTCATACACATAGATATAGGACATGAATGGTGCCGATTTTCTGTTATGGGTTTTGTCATTTGAATATGACTATTTGATATGAGAGAATCACCTTATATAAGTAACTATGAGTTCCCTTTCGATTTTTTTGCCGCAATAGGCCACTTTTTGAAAATATTTGTGATTATGGGCCAATTTCGAAACTATTAGCGCTCGTGGACTACTTTGTGCCACGTCAGTAGCGGCCGCTACTCATTAGCGACCTCTTCATTTTGAAAGTCGCTAATGGGAATAGCGTTCTATGTTTTAAAATATTTGATTTTTTTTGTTTGATGTCGCTATTTCTATTTACGACCAAAGCATATATGAAGTCGCTAATGGGATTATCGACCTTTAATGAATTGTATTCTAATACTTAGCAAAAACAAGAGAGTCTAGACTCTCTGAAAAAATAACAATCTATTTATTTTTGAAACTGAGGTCGCTATTCGGAATAGAGACCTTTATTGTACTAAAGTCGCTATTCCGATTCGAGGCCTTAGTTGAGTGACTTTGCAAATTTTACAAAAAACAAGGAGATTGAGTTTCCTACTGAGGTCGCTATTGCAAATAACGACCGAAGTATGCTAAGGTCGCTATTCCCAATAGAGACCTCCGTTTTAATTTCTTTCCTCTAAAAGAGAAAAAGCACTCTAAAAATCGCTAAGTGTCTCAATACATTCATTTGAGGTCGCTAATCTCCATTAGCGACCTCATATATTCTAAGATTGCTAGTGAGAATAACGACAATAACCAAAAAATTCCAAACATTTAAAACATAGGCGCTATTCCCATTAGCGACTTTTAAAATGAAGAGATCACTTATTAGAATAACGGTCGCTGCAGACGTGATACAAAGTACCTCACGAATGCTAATAGTTTCAAAAATAATCCATAATTGCAAATATTTTCAACGGTGGCCTATCACGGCAAAAAATTCTTCCCTTTCTCATTTCTTTAAAAAAAAAAAAAAAGAAATCTGAATAAGAGTTTATTGTTTTTCTTTTTTGCCGCGAAGGGAGTTGAACAAATTTTCTGAAGTGACTTCAACAGAAAATGAGTGTCAAATTGGGCGCAGGAACTCATTTCCCAAAAACAAAATTTGACCCACAAAATTTCGATTTTTTTGCCGTGATAGGCCACTTTTTGAAAATATTTGTAATTATAGGTCAGTTTTGAAATTATTAGCGTTCGTGGGCTAACTTGTGCCACGTCAGTAGCTGCTGCTATTGCCGCTATTCCCAATAGCGGCCTCTTCATTTTCGAGGTCGCTAATGGAAATAGCGGCCTATGTTTTAATTATTTTTGAATTTTTTGTTTTTTTGTTTGCCGTCGCTATTCCCACTTGCGACCTTAGTTATATGAGGTCGTTGATGAGATTAGCGACCTCGAATGAATGTATTGAGACACTTAGCGATTCCTAAAGAGCTTTCTAAAAAAATTTAAAACTAAGGCCGCTATTCCCAATAGCGACCTACAGTAGGAAACACAATCCCCCTGTTCTTTGTAAAATTTGCAAAATGGTTATACAACGAAGACATCTATTCGGAATAGCGACCTTAGTACAATAAAGATCTTTATTCCGAATAGCGACCTTAACTTTAAAAATAAATTGATTGTCATTTTTCAGTGAGCAAATGCTCTCTAGATTTTGTGAAGTGTTCGAATACAGCTTATTAAAGGTCGCTAATCCCATTAGCGACCTCATATAACTAAGGTCGATAGTGAGAATAACGACGACAAACAAAAAATTCAAAAAAATTTAAAACATAGATCGCTATTCCCATTAGTGACCTCGAAAATAAAGAGCCTGCTATTGGGAATAGCGACCGCTGTTGATGTGGCACAAAATAACCCAAAAACGCTTATAGGAAAACTGGCCCAAAAATACAAATATTTTCAAAAAAGTGGCATATGTAGGCAAAAAAAAACTCCAAAATTCCCAAATCCCATATCAAAACTCTAGAAATTCCCCTTCTTCCTCTTTCTCAACAAAGCAATGAGAAATCTTATTAGTTTTCAAGAGAGAGTTTTATTTTATTTGATCTCTAAAGAAAGGCAACCCCAAAATGAAGAAACTGCACTTCTCAGTTTCTGATCAGATGCTATACAAAGAGCCATGGCACAATCCCAGCAACTTGGGTTCTCTGGAAAATGCAAGGTAACAACTTTTTCAAAATTGTCCTTCTTCAGATTACTCCTTTTTGTATTCATTTTCATGAAAATTTAGTGGGTTTTTATCTATATATTTATGCTTTTTTTTTTGTTTGTTTTGTTTGTTTTGTTTTTTGGTTTGTTATTGTTTTTCAGCATATGCACTTTTTAGGGTGTGTTCGGAAGTGAAGTTAAGTTATCATGGTGCGTGGGTTGTTTGGGGCCTTTTTTGGAGTCAGATTACTGTAGGTATGTCAACTTTTCTTAGCCAAAAAGTTGGAGATAACTTTAGTTATCGATAACTCTACTTCTTCGAATACTTGCTAAAGTTATTCGAATACTTACGAAATTACTAAAGTTATCTTTTAAGTGTACGCAGAGGTTTGACCCCTAGCTCCACTTAAAAGAAAACTTTGGTTATCCTAATTCCCATACACACGTTAATGCACTTGATAAGAAAAGCTGACCTTTCTAAAAATTCAATTCTAAATAGTGTACTAGTTAATTCATAATCTTACTATATATTGTTATTGAGAAGTGCATAAAAAGTTCACCGCGCCAGAATTTAATGCTAAATGAGTGCCCTTAGCGTATTTAATGATTCATTTGTCTGTATCTATTGTAAACGGCAGGAAAGTGTTTGCAAGTCCGGGCACTTCAGGTGGTCCGACCAATGTCGGCCTACTGGGGTTCAGTTATACGTGCAGGGCAGTAGGAGAAATATGTACTCTTTAATTTCTTCAAATTTTGTTCTTTATTTTTTATGTTTCATATGTTCTTGGTCTGAAATATCCTTTCAAATATTTGTATATTGTTTTCTGAGTAATGGGGTATCAGCTGGAGTAGGAGATTATTATTTCTCTTTGGTTGGAGTCGAAGTGCTAATGGAAAAATTACAGGGTGGTGAATGAATTTTTTTTGATAAAAATGGTGAATGAATTTTCCCTATAACCTCAAGGGGTTTTACAAAATTAATTATAATGTTCTTGTTTGTTAAATTTGTTTTGAATTAGATTGATAACAATAAGAACAAATACTAAACTTAATACCAATGTTTTTTTTTGTTTTGAATTAGACTGATAAGAATAAGAACAAATACTAAACTTATTACCAATGCTTTTAGCTAGTGAATCTCTATTTAATTCATTATCTTTAGTCTCATGTTGAGGTTGATATGCTTGAAGGAACTAAGTAAAGCTTGATTATATTTACTCTTTAATGCTATATATAGGGCGCATGCTGCCATCTCTTTTAACTTGACATTGTACTGAATTAAGGAGTTTGCCGGTGATCATTGATAATGGGATATTGCAACTTGAAGTGTCGAGGCCCAATGAGATCGTCCCTAGAGTTCAATACAATGGTGTTGATAATTTGATGGAGGTTCTCAACAGAGAAGATAATAGAGGGTATGCTTTGCAAACTCTATTATGTTGTGCCATCATAGTTACTATACAACACAAGCATGTGCACTTCTATTTTGAGTCCATCTCATGTTGGGCGCATAGTAGATATGACACTTTGTGCCTTGTCGAGGAAATTTCCATTTACTTTTCTAGATTTTTTTCACATCTAAGTGTTACGTTATAATAATTGTTAACTTGTATTTTGAGATAAGCTGTGAATAACATTGGATATGATTTCTCAAAAAAAAAAAAAACATTGGATATGATTATAACCAAAACCCACTTAGTTTGACTAGTGTTTGATATACTTCATTTGGCCAAAAAACTTCATTAGTTTCACATATGTGATTCATTATTTACTCAGATCTATCCTACCATTATTTGCACCATCTTTCTGGAACAAGGTTTTCACTTACTCTTTCATGCTAGATAAAGTATATGTATTTGGAGCATAAGTTTTGGGTTGAAGAAAACTTGTTGAACATAGTGTTTCCATATTTAGGTCAAATATCACGACGTTTCCACATAGATAAAACATTATCTTTGATTGGACTGGCAGTGGTTGTTTTTTGCTTTATAGTCTTGGAAAGTTTTTGTTTGTTGAGATCTTAGATTGTGCTTAAATGGGCATTGTAGGTATTGGGATCTTGTTTGGAATGAACCAGGAAGCAGCGGAATATTTGATGTGAGTAGAGGACCATTGTGTTAGGTTTATGTCTTGCATACAATGTTGGGTACGAAGACGATGAGACGATGAGATGATGAAGGAAGCAAGACGATCGGAGATGGAGTGAAAGCAAGAAGAAATAACAACAGTAGTAGTAGCAACTGGAGTTGCGGTCGACCGACCTTGGGGTGCGGTCGACCGCCCGACTGTGCAGAGGTTCCCGAGAGGGGGACGGTCGACCGCACTCTGAAGCAGAATTCGGGTGTGGGTTAGTTGACTTCGCTGAGACCCAAACTTGTTCTCCAAGTTAGATTGTGTGGCTCTTATCGTAGGGTTATCTTTTCAGTAATATCTAATGGTTATTGTATCAAGATATCAAATTAGGGTTTCTCTAGATCTCTATATATTGTTGTTATTGACCTTTATTGAGAGCCAGGAGAGAGTGTACTTTATTGAAAGAGTTTGAGAGTTTCTCCAATTGTAAACAACTAGTACTTGCTGATGTGACTCGAGAGAGGGTCGTACTGAGAATTGTAATATTCTTGTATCTTCTCTAGTTGAATAACATCTCGAGTTTCTTCTCCCCCGGATTAAGGCGAAAGCCCCAGCCGGGACAAACTTGTGTGCTTTAGTGTGTTTGGTGTGATCTCCTATGTACTTTGTATTGATTGCATCGCATAACTCAACAAGATCCTCAATTTCCTAACACGTTGCTTACCGTTTTGGAGTTTATTTTCATCTGTACCCTTTTTCAGTGTTTTAGTTGATGAAATATACTCCAAACTAAATTGGTCTAGCTTGCACATCTCTTATAGGATTAAAGGTACAAATTTTAGGGTAATAGCTGAAGATGATAATCAGGTGGAAGTTTCGTTTACGAGATGTGGGACCCATCCTTAAAGGGCAGTGTACCATTAAACATTGACAAAGGTACATGAAAGTCCTTGATGTTCTTCTTCATTGCTTCCATCGTTTTGGGATTACAAATTTGTGGGTTTGTAATGCTCCGTGGCTACTCAGGCTTCTCCGCATATGGCATCTATAAGCACTTGGAGGGATGGCCTGATTTCGATATGGCAGAGACAAGGATAGCATTCGAGCTTAGAAAAGACAAGTATGATCATTTCAACCTCTTCTTCCACTTGACACTGGCATATGCATGATTCATTTCTCGAAAATGGTTAAATTTGCCAATGTGCAATAAATTAATAGATACTTCTTCCTGTCGGATATGGAAACAATATGTATACAAATTTTAAAGAAATATCAATATCATTGAGTTACTTGAGCATTGATGATGATATCTGTTAAATTTATAGGTTTCAAGTACATGGCAGATGATAGACGAAGGATCATGTCCATGCCCGATGATAGGCTACCAGGAAGGTGTCAGTAGTTAGCATATCCTGAAGCTGTTCTCTTGACAAACCCAATCAATCCGTATCTTAAAGGAGAGGTAGCAAAGACTTGTATATATATTTTCCCTTTGATGGAAATTTCAGTTACGAGTCAATCTGTGTGTTGGGGGATTTTGATTATGTTGGGGTTTGTGGATCCAATACACGATAATGAGTTGAAGAAGATAGACGAGAAGGAGAGTCGAAGTGGGAGCAAGCATGTCAAGAGTAGTTTGAAGCTACAGGCAGAGTTGCGGTCGACCGCAACCCCGACTGCACCCCAGGTAATGTACAGTCGACCGCGCAGTCAACCGTCTCGCTCACTGATTCAACCCTGTACACTTGAAGAGACGACCGGTCGACCGACCTATACTCTGTTGGACCCTGCACAGTCGAATGTATGAACCGGTCGACTGACTTGGTGTTGCAGTCGACCGTTCTGACGCTGTTTGATGAGCGGTTGAGATTGAAAGTTGAGAAAACCTATATATATTGTATTGTGTACGATTTTAGGGTTAAGCAAAAAGAAAATATAGATCTACCAGCCTTCATTGAGAGAAAGGAATGTAGAGTGAAACCCTACACCTTGGGGGTGAATTCTTGAGAGACTTGAAAACCTTTTCTTCATATTTCTAGTGGAAATTGCAGGAATGCCTCTGCGCGGGAAAGTAGCCATTGTTTTGGGTGAATCTCGAAAAATTCTTGTGTGTTCTTGTGTGTTGCTTTTGGTTATTCTTTGTTATCTTGTTTTGATTATATATTTGTTGCATCTCATCGTCGTCATTGTTGAGTTATTCCGTAGTTAGAATTCAATAGATGACAGAGTGTTTGCACAGGTGGATGACAAATATCAGTACTCGAAGGAGAATGAGGACAACAAAGTCCACGATTTGATTTCTTTCGACCCTCTGGTTGGATTTTGGCAGATCACCCTGAGCAATGAGTTATGAACTGGAGGACCTGTCAAGCAAAATCTTACTTCGTGTTGGTCCGATCAATCTTGCTGTAAGTATTTCTGTGACGTCTGGTGAAATATTTAAGACAAATTCAGTGGTGATGGTTATAACATATGGTTGTTTACATCTTCATAAAAATTATGTGATGCTCTTTTCACCTTTTACATTCAGATGTTTGCCAGTGCTCTTTACTCTGGAGTTGATCTTGTTCCCAAGTTTAGAGGCGGAGAATACTGGAAGAAGGTTTTTGGCCCTGTATTTATGTACGTGAATTCTTCTTTTGATTCTGTACATCCAGAACCTCTCTGGGAGGATGCGAAAATTCAGGTTGGCATGAACCATCTTTCTATATATATTTTAAAACTTGGTAGTTTTGCAGAGTGTTCCTATTTTACCGAGTTGTGAACCAGCTACTATAAAGTTTTGATACATACATATGATTGCACCAGTTAGTTATGTGCTTTGAGTTTTGACGTATTTCCTTATAACATACCAATCTTATATCATTTGCCACATATTTATAGGACATTCTCATTCTATGAAGTGGACTGTCGTTGGGCTCATGGGGAAAACATGACATACTAGTTCATTAGAATTTTAAAAAAATAATAATATCCATAGTTGAAAATTTTCTGATTGAGTAGATATAGTTTGGTTACTTTTTTTTGTTTAAAGAAAGAGTGGAGGCGATCATTTTAATTAACTAACATAAGTGTTTCAGTAGAGTTGCATGTTGATCACGTGAAATTTATATTTCTTTTTTTTTTCCTTTCCATTTTTGGGTAATTCAGATGCAGATTGAAGTAGATAGTTGGCCATACAACTTTCCCTCTTCCGATGACTATCCAAAGGCTGAGCAAAGAGGTTCTGTTAGTGGTTAGACTGCTCGATCAAGATAGGTATATTCTTTCTTTCTTCATATCATAGTTTATATGAGAAAAAGTATAGGTAAGTTCCACTGAAATAAATGTTATTTCTCCTTAGGTACATAGATAATGATAACATATCTGCATAGATAATGATAACATATTTGCAGACTCTGCATATATTGGCTTGGCTTTACCAGGAGAACTGGGATCATGGCAAAGGGAATGCAAAGTTAATACCAAATCGATACTTTTCCTTCTTTTTTATGAAGGACGGTCATCATTAGTTTTACCTTATATCTTATTACCGTTCCAGGGATACCAATTTTGGACGAGAGCCGATGTTCTTGGAAATTTTTCTATTCGTGATGTTAATCTTTATGCATGGGTTCCTGGTTATATTGGAGACTATAAATATGCTACAACTGTAACCATAAACTCAGGTAGATATCTTTCTGACCAAAAATGTATTGAGAAAATGATTTAGTGAAATTTCACGGTTTGTTCATCATTTTATTAATATAGGAAGTAATATTGATATGGGAGACCTTCTGTATGAACCTCCAAGAGATGGCCATACCTTGTGGGAGATCGGCATTCCTGACCGCTCATCCTTTGAGTTCTATGTTCCTGATCCAAATCCTAATTATGTCAACAGGCTTTATACTAATAATCCTGATAGGTAAGTTTCCATATAATCCCCTAGTAACTTTCATACTCTGCTATGTCCTCATAAATTCCTTATACATGTAAATAGCCGTAAACATCATGGAAAATAGCATTAGTGGATATATGCGAGGGTCAACTTAAAGTTAGTCGCAACAAGGGCCATCGACTTATTGGATTTTTTATTATCAGCGGTTAACGAATATCCTACAATTTTTTAGGTATAGACAATATGGTCTATGGGAGAGAGATGCAGAGTTATACCCAGTTGGAGACCTGGTTTTTACAATTGGCGAAAGTGATTATAGGAAGGATTGGTTCTATACTCAAGTTACGAGGTATTGTTGCCTTGAGGCTGCATTTTGAGAACTATTTTAGTTTCTTATGAGAGACTGTCATAGAACCCAAGGCAGCAAAACCCATACAACTGCCAGCTAGTCAAGCGAGGTAGGGAGGAGGAGGGAGATCGGCGAGTCGAGATCAGAGGAGGCAAGAATACCGCCACCGGAGAAGCGTCCAGAGGTAGAGGATGCTCGCCGGTGAGAGATTTTTGCACAGACCATAGAGGTCTAGCGAAGAGAGGAGATAAAGATCACCGGGAGAGAAGCCCGTTGGAGTCCAAGAGGAATGTATCGCTGGAGCTAGAAAGAGGGGAGCATAGAGCTCGGACAAGTTATAGAAGGTCATACGTTGAGGTGACAACGAGAGGAAGAGACGGTATAGGCAAAGAGGTGCATCATAGAGAGAGGATGCCGCGGGAGAGGGAGATTGTGAAGAAGGTAGACGAGGAAGGTGAATGGGTATTATATAAATCAAAGAGTTAGGAAGGTGGAGAAGAAGAGCTCGTAGTCTTCATCAGCACCGACACCGATGACAAAACAGGCACAGTGCGACAAGTGCGCTAGGAAGGGACATACAATCCATGAATGTGTCAACGACTGGTTCTCTTATGCCTGTAGAAAACATGGGCGCACATTTCGACGGCTTGTCCTAGGATCAGAACGTGGGCAAATTCGCAACCAAAAACTCAAACAACCGGTGGAGGCATTCAAAACAGAGGTGAGCAAAATGGAACCCAGCAAAATAGAGGAAAGCTGCGATGGAAGTTGGAAAGTAATTAAGGCGACAATCACACGAACGCCGATCATGGCGGAGCTCAAGAATAGATTCAAGGCATGTGTTATGATTAAAATACACACCGGAAACCCAACAATTGCAGCAACCACAAAGCTACTATATATAACACCACGTTTCCGACCTGGGAGTGGGATGTACAAAAAAGGAAACATGATATTCTGATGGTTTACTGTTGTTAAGATAAATCAAAGAGATGAAAACAATAATGATTATTGAATTGAGAAATAACTGAGTACGATATCTTCTATATTAAGAGTAAACCATATACAAAACTAGTACAATACCCAATGTGGGACTATAATATCTAACACCCCCTCTCAAACTCACGGTGGGTCAAACAGTGTGAGTTTGCCCACTAAATATTGAAATATCTGAACAGTATGAGATTTGGTGAAGAAGTCTGTCGTCTGCTGTGATAAGGTAATCGAGTGAAGTGAAATGGTCCCTGCTTCAAAGTGCTCACGAACATATGACAATCAATCTCTATATGCTTCGTTCGCTCATGGAAGACCGGGTTGCTTCCAATGTGTAGTGCACTCCGGTTATCACAATGAAGAGAAGTAGCTCCTCAAAGAGTGACACCCATATCTGATAACAACCAACGAACAAGAACAATTTCTCTAGTAGTAGCTGTCATTGCTCTGTACTCAGCTTCGATCGAAAAACATGCAACAACTGTCTGTTTCTTACTTCGCCATGAGATCAGCGAATCACCAAGAAATAGACAGAAACATGTGGTAGACCGTCTGGTAGTAGGATCACTTGCCCAATCTGAATCAGAATATGCACTCAGATCTAGTTTGTATGTAGAAGGCATGAATAATGAGCGAGTAATAGTGCCCCGAAGATATCTGAGAATCCGAAGAAGAGCACCGTAGTGAACTGACGTAGGAGTGGAAACAAACTACTGACAACACTGACTACGTGAGCAATATCGGATCTGGTCATGCATAAGTAGACAAGCTGTCCAACAATCTGTCTGTATCTAGTGGGATCAGGTAGGAGCTCACCATCGGTGGGACGAAGCTTCACATGAAGCTCTAAGGGTGTATCGGCTGATCGACTGTCAGAGAGGCATGCAGCGGAGATAATATCTGATGTGTATTTCTGTTGAGAAATGAGTATCCCCCGAGATCCACGAGCAATCTCTAGACCCAGAAAATAATATAGTCTGCCAAGATCTTTCATATGGAACTGCTAGTGAAGGTATTTCTGGGTGGATGCAATGCCTGCGGAGTCATCCCCAGTAATGATCATATTATCAACATAGAGTAGTAGAAGTACCCTCCCCTGCAGTGATGACCGCATAAACATAGTGGTCCTGGGAACTCTGATTAAAACCAGCCTTGGTGATGACAAGGCAAAAACACTCAAACCAGGCTCGAAGGGCCTGTTTCAGACCATATATAGCCGACAAACATGACGAGGAGTAGGGAGGCTAGGAGGAGGATCCATATAAACAACCTCAGATAAGATACCATGAAGAAAAACATTCCTCACATCCATATGGTATAACGGCCACTGACGGATGGCTTCAACAGCAAGGAGAGTGCGAACAGTAGTCATCTGTGCAACGAGAGCAAATGTCTCATCATAATCAATGCCATGCTCCTGAGTAAATTCTCGGGCTACTAAACGAGCCTTGTGCTGCTCAATAGATTCATCAGGTTGATATTTGACCTTGAAGATCCAATTGCAGTTAATAGGATGAACGCCCTCTGGCAGAGGAACGACATTGTAAGCCCTATTTTCAGATTTTATTGTAATTCATTTTCTTTTGATTATTGTATCTGGATTCGTTTGTTATAGTGTATTTTGTTTTTTCTTGGGTTCTTTTGTTCTCTCTTGATCGATCTGTGTTCTTTTGGTTGGATTCTGTTCTCTTTGCAATTTTGCTCATTCTATTTTGAGTCTGATTTGTTCTTCTTTGTGTTTGTCTCATCTTATTGCATTCATTTTTTTTCTTTTTGGAGCCAAAACCGATACCCAGAACCCACATAATCTCAACCCAAAACCTTAATTCTCGATTCCCTATATATACCCTATTAATTAAACCTTAAAAATAATCCCTCTCTCTCCGCCGTTTCTCTCTCCCCGATCCCTCACCCCTCTCCTTCTATGTCTCTGTTTTCCTTCAAAACCCCAACAACCCAAACCGAAACCCTACCCCGTTGCCTTCTCCGATCACCTTCCACCACTGTCACCACCTTCGTCCTCATCGTCCCCCTCGTCTCCACCATCTCACCGTCCCCGTCGTTACCCCCTGTCATCGTCTTCAACCGCTCACCCAAACCACCGAACCTTCACCATTGCTTTAACCCATCGCTGTCGCCCCAACCCTTCACCGTGCACCCCGCCATTATCCCGCCGTCCCTCGCCGACCCAACGAGGCCCTAGCGTCGCCGTTCGAGTCCCTGATCGTCGCTGTCGTTGCATCTCTGTTTCCAACCGAAAAACAGAGCTCCGCTCGCCGAGGTTGCCGTCACCGCCGTCTCTTCCCGACCGTGGTGTCGACATCTTTGCCGTGGTGCCCCGCCGCAGTGCCGCCCGTCGCAGTTGCCGTCGCCGTCCGCCGTGCTCTCTCTCTCCTTGCCGAGGTAGAAGACGATCATCCATTGGACGGAATTGCTGTCCCGTGTTTTGGCGCACCAGATCCCGAGATGCTGTCCCGTGTTCTGTCCCGATCCAGTGTGTAGATTCGTTGCTGCTGCTGTGATTTGTTTGCTTGGGTTTCTTCGCACGTATTTCGCACGTATTTCGCACGTGCTGTTGGTATTTCCGTCCGGGATTCTGATCCCGTTATTCTTATTAATTGTATCTGCAATATAACAGGCAAGTCTCATCTTGAACTAGCATTTTATTCTATTCAAGTTTATTTGATCTCCTGCAAGTAGATCCCGTCCATTTCGTTATCAAACTGCTTTGACAATTCCGTTAAGTCTATCGAGGGTTTACACGAGCTAACCCGACATACTCTTAACATCGTGCTATCTCTTTGATCTAAAACCTAGTCCCTATTGTTTCATGCATATGCACATTTAAATAACTAAATTCATGCATAGGACTACTCGATAAATTGGACATGTTAAATTAAATGTGATAGATTGGATTTAATTGATGAACTGATACCATGCCTGCGATAATTGTATCTTAAACCTTAGAAATTGCATGTTGACACCTAGGATTCACTTGATTACCAATTTGCATGCTATATGCGATCATATGATTTATTTATTTGCCTGTTCATGTTAAGACATTTTCTGGACTGCTAGTTGTTTCATTTTGTATCAGATTTTCACCCATGATTATGTCATAATTTGAATTTTCTTTACAAACATGAATTTTTAGCCTCTGATGTCTAGTTTAACATCCTTTTGACAGATCTAAGTTCCGCTGTGTCATTTGCTAGATATCAACATTTTAGTACAGCCATATTAGAAATTTCAGACTCGCAATTTAATGCGTATCCTGCTGTTCTATATTTTATTTGACCTTGTTAAGAGAAAGAAAAATCTGAAATAAATTAGGCTGGACCTAGACATGTATAGGTATCACTCAGAATTTTTATAGATTTTATTAATGAGTTCTCTGATCTGAAGTAAATAGTTGAACACAACTTACTGCATGTTGCCTAAACATAAACTCTGAATAGAATAGAATTTTCACCCTAGTTCCTATATCTTTTATATACCTTAATTATACTCGCTGGAACCATGTGGAAGTCTACTTTCTAGGCCTTCCGGCAGATTTAGTTTTGCTATTTTGTAGTGACCATAACCTGTATTTTAGTACAGTAAGGTCATGCTGTCCTGATTATGTGAATTGTGCCTATTTGTTGTGTTTGCCTCTCATGCTTTGTCCGTAGTGCTTAGAATTAGTCACACTTAGTATTATATAACATTGACACGCTCTTGCATGCTCACATAGGATGAAAATAAATTAATAAAAAGCCGGGGTATCATGGGTAGACTTGGTAGTGAACGATCGGAAACTGTACTCAATCGGGCCCTACTGCCTGATCTGTACTGACCTGTACTGATGGCCATAAAACACTGCCCGATAATTACTGCCCCTGAACATGAAATATTGATTACTAGGCGGAGTACACGGACCGAAAACTCACCATTAGTCTAAAGCGTACACTGCGTGTTTGCGCCGAACCTGTGGAATGGGATGCAGTAGTACCTGCACTAGATAGACTAATAAAATGATTAATAACCTGCATTTCTTGCTTGATCCTGACATCACTCATTACATGCGTGATTTACTGTAGACCTTTGATATTATTGCCTGCTTTTTGCTTTGTTTTTTGTCTTTGACCATGTCCTTATTTCTTGATATTCATGCTTTCCTTGATCCTTTGTTTTCTCTACTTGCCGCCCACGACTTGCTATGAGGGCACTCTTTTCTTTTTTTTTAGATCAAGATTTTACAGGTGCTGAAGGATCTGTTCCCGAAGGAATTGGTGAGCAACGTTTCTAAAAATGGAACCAGTCTTTACTGCTTAGATTTACTTGTTGCTAATTTTATTTCTTGAATATTATTATGACTTGTACTCTGTTTTGGGCTATATGATCCGGAGTGTTTTGATCCCAGATGTTGGATATTTATATTGTTGGATTATTTCAATTATTATTGGAATTTATCTTTGATTCATGTGGTTATATTTCCTGCGTTGTTGTACTTTGTTGTTCTTATTGCTGAGTTAGTCTGGTACAGCTTATGGATGATGTTTACATCATTCGCTGGGCCTACGTTACGTACTCGTATTCCGTATTTTGGGAAGCGGGGCATGACAGACATCCTAAGTGTCAGTCTGATCAAATGCACTGAATTCCTCTGCAATAGCTTTCCTCAACTCGGGATATTGAATTACGTCCTGATAGGTTCTGGGCTTACGTGTAGCGTGTATAGCAGTGAGATATGCATGAAACTGTGGTGAGTAGGAAGCTAGGGTGATAAAAGCAAACTGGTCAGAAGGACTAGTCACATCAGGTGTATAACGTGCCGAAGGGATACCAGAAGTGGAACGTGTAGACTGACGTAGCAGTGGTGGACTGACAGGGTGTGGGGGTGAGGATGGTGGAGTGGGTGCATGTGTCGGTGGGGATGTTGGTGGGGTGGGTGCTGGCAGCTATGGGGATGCAGGTAGTGTTTCAGTAGGGGGAACAATAGGTGTAAGAACTGTAGGAGATGTGAATGGAGCCGGAGGAGTGGGATCAAAAGGAATGCGGGAAGATGAAGTCGGGGAGCTAGCAACAACTGGGGAATCGAGAAATCTAGCATCCTCGGGGGGAGTCGGGCAGTAAGGAGTCTTCCACAAAGGATACATGGTGAGAAATGCGGACACGATCAAAACAACGATAACCTTTGTGTTCAGGACTGAGACCTAGGTGAACGCACTTAGCAGCACGAGCGGAGAGCTTCGTGCGCTCAGTAGGAGGGAGAAGGACATAACGGGTGCACCCAAAAGTACGGAGCATATTGTAGTCAGGAGGTGAGTGATAAAGAGCCTCATAAGGCGTCGTACCAGCTAGGGCAGACGAGGGAATAATGTTAATGAGACTAGCAGAGGTCATGACAGCTTCTGCCCAGAAAGAACGAGTAGAAGAGGAGTAAAAGAGCACTAGCCACCTCAAAGATGTGACGATGCTTGCGTTCAGCTACACCATTCTGCTCATGTGTGTGAGGGCATGATTACTGAAAAAGGATGCAGTGAGACTGAAGGATTGATCTCATAGTGGTGGAGGTGTACTCACGAGCACCGCCCGATCGGAAGTTCTTGATGCGCACACCGAACTGGGTGTGAATCATAGTCGTAAGTCGTAAAGAACCGGTAAATATCAGGAATCTCAGATCGCTGACGCATAAGAAAGATCCATGTATGTCTAGTGAAGTCATCGATGAAGGCAACATAATAGAGATAGCCTTTCCACGAAGGTATAGGAGATGGTCCCCATATGTCAGAATGAACAAGTTGAAAAGGATAAGTGGTTTGAGAAGTGCTTTGGTGACTAAAGGGTAGTGCAATGTGTTTGGCCAAATGACAATCCTGACAATCAGATAAATGTTTAGAAGTAAGAGGACCAAGGGCACCACTACGGACTAAAGTCTGGAGACAGACGCACTAATATGACCTAAACGTCTGTGCCACAGATGAACATCAGAGGAAACAATACCGGCAAAACTAGAAGGACAGTGATGTGCACGAAGAAAATTTAAGTGATATAGACGACCCTGACGACTAGCATGCCTAAACTCCTCACTGGTGCATGAATCAGTAATAGAACAACCAAAAGAGTCAAAAGTAACGACAAGACCACTATCGCACAACACACTAATAGAAATAAGGTTCATGGATAAATTAGGAGCATAAAGAACATAAGGTAATGTAAGAGTGGGAGAGCTAATTGTCCCTGAGTGTGTAACAAGAAGTGGTGAGCCATCAACTGTGTAGAAATGGAGAGTGAGAGGGAAGTGCAGTGCAGGTAGTGAATAGTGTCTGATTACTAGTGAGATGATGTGATGCACCAGAATCTAAAATCCAGAACGAATTCATACCGGAAGTAGCAGAGAATGCAGGAGCAGAGGAGCCAGCATTGATAGACTGATCCATGAGCTGTAGTTCCAGCTGAGTGTGGCATTGCTGAAAATTAGCCTAATCAGCAGGAGACGGCAAGGCTGGAGTGACGGACATGACCGAGGATGGAAGAGAAGAATCACTGTGAGGAAGAATAGGGCTAGTGCTGCTGGGACTGAGAGCACAACGAGGAGGGAGATGCTGCTGGTGTCTGGATCGGGATAGGGGGCATGACGGTGCTACCAGTGTCAGAAGTAGAGGTGGGGAAGGGTGAGGAGTGATGCTGGGAGAAGGTAGGAGGCCGGAGGGAGAATGAAGGTGGCGATGCTGCTGTTTGTATCTGGAGGAGGAACGTGCGGCAGTTGTATGGGGGAGAGACTGATTTTCCATCAAGTAGCAGTACCTGTATTTTTTTTTGGATTTTTTGGATTTTTTTTGAATGCAATAGAAAAATAGGGTTTTGGGAATAGAGGGTGCGGGTATGGGAGTGGGTCGGGTCGGGTTTAAGGGTATGCAAGATGGATTTGGAGTTGCGAGTCGGGTAGGGTCAGGAGTTTGGATATGGGTATTGGGATATTGGGGTGGGGTAGGGTTTCAGGTAGCAGATATCTGAAGGGGAAACAGATGGGCGGCTAAGGTTTGGGGGCGGCAGAGAGGCTGAGGACGATGACGAGTTTGGGGGAGGAGGCGAGCCACTGGAGGCGGCTAGGAGTTGATCGGAGATGGGTTTCGAAGTCGAAGTGGGTGGCTAGAAGCTGGTGAAGTCGATGGGTAATTTGGACTTCGGTGTTGTTGGATGGCAGTGGAGTTGGATTTCAGTGGGTAGCTTGGATGAGGGAGGACGACGATAGCTTGGACGAGGGAGGACGACAACCGATGGTTTTCGGTGGCTCTGTTGGATTCTCTGTCTTCTTCTTCTTGGCGGTTTTTTTTTTGGAATTTGAGGATTTTTTATGGAAAAGGAACCCTAATTTCTTGCATAGGATTTTTGGAGCTCTTATACCATGTTAAGATAAATCAGAGAGATGAAAACAATACTGATTATTGAATTGAGAAATAACCGAGTACAATATCTCCTATATATAGGAGTAAACCATATACAAAACTAGTACAATACCCAATGTGGGACTATAATATCTAACAACTGTGAAACAGAGGAGAGGGTAATTGAAGTACTGTCATTGTGAGGCTTAGATGGCGACAACTTCTATGTAACGTTCAATAGGTGGTCACGAAGTTATGGTGCATTAAAGGTGAATCTACTCCTGACGGTATGAATTCGACTATTCAATTTTCCGTTCCAATGTTAGGTGAGGTCGGGCTCTCAGAATCTAGCGAATAGTTTCGGGTTTGTGATCGCCATTGACAAGAACACCTACCTCCAAACGCATAGAGAGTATGCTCGAATGCAGATTGGGAGTGAGAACCTCGCGGTTATTCCATCGGTGATTCAAGTGGTTTTCGAAGAGGAGTGCCACGAGGTGAACGTGATTGTAGAAAGAGAAAATAGTCTCGTTTCGGGTTCACCGGAGCGCTCAGAAACGCCGTCAGATTCCCGTTATACTTCAAAACCAGAGGTTGAAGATAATTAATAACCGTCGGATAAGCCCCAAGTTAAGCATGGCCGTCCGATTAGAGAGGATCAAAATAAACAAGAGATACAAGCCACGCAGTTAGATCAATACACATTCAATCTCAACCACGCAAACAGGGGAATTGGAAAAAAACAGGATGCATGTGATCCAAAGATTGGGACTGAGGACAACTGCCAAGAGAGCGAGAGGCGTGGAATGCGAAGGAACAAGGCATAGGAGGTCAGGAACAACGAATCTCTTTATGATAAACTAGTAATTTGCACGTGTGATGCACGTCCTAATTTAAAAAAATTATAGTAAATAATAAGACATAATCTATCCTCGAACCTAAGACCTCCCTTTACTCATCACATACTCTTTACAAATTACCCCTAGTGGCACAAACTTTTACTTTATATGAGTGGCAATTTTGTAAATAATTATGTTAACTTTTAGGGTATTATGGTAACTAACAACAGTTGAGTAAATGAATGGTTAATATAACTCTCACTTAAAAATGAATGGTTGAGATTAGATGATCGAATGTCTACAAATTACAGGTTGTCTACAAATGACAACCCCAACTCTCCCATTATAATATTAGAGATATATTAAAGATTTATCTCTAAATGATTAGATTAAAAAAACATAAACCAAATTAAACAATAAAAAATTTCACCTAAATACAAAACCAAATTAAGGAATAAAATATTTCACCTAAATACACAATGGGATGGGAAGCTGCTCAGGGGTGGCGGCGTAGGATGGGGCTGGGGATGCGGCTTGGAGGTGCACTGGTGGCGGCGTGGGAAGGCACGCGCGGGATAGTGCGGTAGATGGCATGAAAGGCGGCATGTGAGGTGGCATGAGAGGCGGTGCGGGAGGTGACGTGGGAGGCTGCAGTGGATTTCAGGAGGATTTGAGAGAGGAAAAGATAGTGGGTTTGGGGGGATTTGGGAGAGGAAGAGACAGTGGGTTTTTTTCTCCGTTTGTTTTGTTAATACAAATATATGAATTGCACATGTTAAGGTAGATGAGAATTCCTATTATTGCTTTTCTTTCTCTATTTAAAAATAGATAAAGGATAGATGTGGTAGACCTATTAGTATAATATATAGTATAATGGAAGGGACGACTGGCGCAGTCCCCTTCGGCACGGCAGAAAAGCGGGGTCAGATGGTGACAGGCGTACGAGGTACTGTACAAGATGGGGACATTCACAACTCGTTGCCATAGAGGGAGAAAGGAACAACAGGTCCCACTAGTGTAGAGGTTGAGCTACTTATGCTGTCCAAAATGGAATTCGAGGCTGCAATTCGAATGACTGTTTTGGTTGTGTCTCAACAACTCAAATTTAATGGGTCGGGCCCAAGCAACAAGGGGCCCAAAGCTATGGTCGAAGGACATGGGTGGGCCAAATTAATACTGGAGATGGAATTCAAGTGGTAGAAACAATAAGCAATAAAAGAGTGGAGATGGGGGAGAATAAAGATGAAGAGGAAGGAGATGTTGGTGAGGAGGAGCGTGGGCCAGGTTTGGAAAACCATGAAGGCCAGGTTTGGAATGTTTCTTAAGATCGCTAAAGACGCTTGAATGGCTTTTCAAAATGGCTATAGGTTTCTCAGGGAGAATTGCTTTAGGGGTTGACACTAACTCTTTTGAGAGTGTGAACGAGTACATAGGGACGTTCTCACTGACAATTAGAATTAGACGCAAGAGCGATAGGTGGGAGCATATGGTGTCATTGGTATATGGTCCATTCAGTCATAGGCTCAGAAAGGGATTTTGGGTAGAGTTAAGAAACATTCGGGCTAGATGGTCAGGACCTTGGGTTTTGTGAGGGAATTTTAACATTACAAGATATCAGAATGAACACAGAGGTAGAGGTGCGAACGAATGTGATAGAATTGAGTTCAATCGAACCAACAGTGAACTGTAACTCATCAAAATCAAAAGCGGTAGAGAGAAGATTTATGTGGACGAATATGCAAGCGAATCCGACCTTAGCAAAACTCGACATAATTCTTGTGTCAACAGAATGGGAAGATCTCTTTCCGTTGCCAGCAGTAAGATCGTTGAGTAGATACACATCTGACCATACTCCGCTGACACAAGTGTGGGAATGATACAAGGATAAAATATAGACAGTTCAGATTTGAGAAGGCATGGACTCTAAGTGAAAAACTTAGACCGCTCATAGAAAAGTCGTGGTCAACACCGATCAACAATGTAGATGCGGTCTCCAATTGGAACTATAAGATGAGGAGACTTTGCAAGAGACTTAAAAATTGGTCGAAACTAGAGTTTGGAGAAATAAAAAGGAGGAAAGAAAGTCCGGGGAATCGAGCACAAGAACTAGAAACATTTAAAGAGGATAGGAATCTTGTAGACTATGAGTATGAAGAACTGGTGGCTAAAAGGGAGCTTCATCGAATTGGGGAGATGGAAGAGTGCTATTGGAAGCAGAGATCTAGAATTCAATGGCTAAAGGAGGGGGATGCCAATACAACATTCTTCCACAAAGTGGAGAATTGTAGAAGACGTCACAAACACATTGCAGGTTTGTTTGTGGGGGATAATTGGATTGGGGATAGTGCACAAATTAGGCATCAAGTGGATACATACTTTATAGAATTGCTAGGAAGGAAAAGGACTCAAAGATGCGGCATGGGTCCACAGATGTGGAACGATTCGAAAATAGATGAGAGAAGGATTGGAGGGCTCCTCAAAGGAAGAAATTCTAAAAGCAATAAATAACCTGGGACAAGATAAGGCACCGGGACCTGACAGGTTCCCGATTTTCTTTTATAAACTATATTGGAACATTATGAAGGAAGACCTCATAGAAATATTCTAAGAGCTATATCAAGGAACGACGCAGATAGATAGACTAAATTATGTGAATGTGATCCTAATTCCTAAGAAAGTAGATGTACTCAGGGTATCGGATCTCAGACCTATTAGTCTTTTGAACGGAAGCTTCAAAATCATCACTAAAGTTCTGGCCAGTAGATTAGCACCCTATCTCAAGGATATCATTCAAGACACGCAAACAGGGCCGGCCCTGAGTTCTCGGGGCTCGAGGCGAAAGGACCAAATAATTATTTTTGAGGGCCCCTAATTACAATATAATTTTTTTACGCATAAAATATGTGCCTATATTTATTAGAGGAAAACAAATTTGGGGGCCCCTAAAAGTGCATAAAAATCGGGGGTCTGAGGCGGCCGCCTCATTGGCCTCAAGGTGGCGGCCAGCCCTGCACGCAAAGTGGGTTCCTTCCAGGTAAAGATATCATGGATAACATCGAATATGCTCACGAGATGGCCTTTAGAGGGAACAAGGATAAAGTGGATGGTTTCTTGCTAAAACTAGATTTCGAAAAAACTTATGATACGGTCGCATGAGAATGTGTTGAGGAGGTTATGGAATTAAGAGGATTCAGTGATAAATGAAGACTGTGGATGAGGAAGTGTATAAGAAATAGGGAATCGTTCATCCAGTTGAATGGAGACTATGGAAGGAAATTAGGTGTGGCAGAGGGCTAAGACAGGGAGATCCTCTATCCCCGCTTTTTTATAACATTAATCGTAGACGGTCTTGCAGAAATGTCAAGGAGAGTTGGGGAATTAGAATTAATTAAAGGAGTTACTGTACGAGGTATTGATGCCCCCTTGTCTATCCTGCAATATGCAGATGAACCCCCTTCTGATTGGAGCGGCACGTTTGGATGAGATAATTGCAATTAGAATGTTACTGAGAAATTTTGAATTCTGGTTGGGGCTGACATTTAATCTTTACAAGAGTTGTGTTGTTCCACTTAGCAATGAGTTATCAGTTCCGAGTGAGGTTATCTCAACGATTATGGAATGCGAGAAAGGAGAGTACCCCATCAAATATCTTGGTACACCAATAAGACTTGGCAGACTGCATAAAGATGATTGGATTCCTCTGATAGAAAAAGTGGAGAAGAGACTCACTAAATGGAAAGGGAAGTTTCTATCGCGAGGGGAGGGGGGGGGGATATCTCTTATCAACCTCACTTCTTAGCAGTCTACAAACATACTTAATGTTGATGTACGAACATAATTTGGAAGTCCAAGGTCCCAGCTAAAGTGAAAGCTTTCATGTGGTTGGTTATGAACAACGCCATCCTCTCCAAACTAAACATAAGGAAACATAACATTATTATAGACACTAGATGCCCTAGATGCTAATTGGATGAAGAAGATGTTAATCATATTTTCTTTTACTGTCCTAAAGAGAGGATTACATGGGAAGTTTTGAGTTTGAGCTTTGACATTAGTGAGATACCTAACAGTATTGGGGATTTTTTTATTTTTATTTTTTTTTTATTATTTTTTTGGGGGGGAGGTGGGGGGGGGGGGGATGGATTAGGAAAGAATACAGGGTAGTGTGGGATATTAGTGTAGCGGTACTATGTGGATCTTATGGCTTGATAAGAATGAGGCTTATTTTCGTAATTTGAACTGCAGATTCCAAGTGATGTTACATAAAATCTTAGCTCTTATTAATGCATGAGCATGTCAGGTAGGGACGAGGAAGAGGCTTCGCATGGATGGAGCAGATTAGATGAGATGGATTGGTCTACATGTACTCCTATTCTTTCAGGGTAGAGCATCGAATTGAGGGAGTCTTCATGTCTTTTGAGTAGTATTATGTATCTCCATTTAGTTGTTGTTGTATCTAGTAGTAATTAGAGGTTGAATGTTGAGTGGGATTGTAATATCTTTTACTCTATGTTAGTTAATTCTTCATTAATGATAGCGGTGACCGGGTGTCACTTGTATTAAAAAAAAGGCTTTTTATACTGAAGTTCTTCATTTTCTTAAACTGGTAGTGGTTGTAAGCTACAATATTCTCATATTAAGTTTTCTTTTCATAACACATAATGTAATTGATTATGAGAAACAAGGCATGATTTTAACTATTATTAAATATTAGATCCACTATACATGTTTGAAATCTACAGTTTCTTCCTTTGCTTAATTAGCTTGCATTTTAATCTTTGTGAAATCTTTATTAGCAAGAAGCTATCTTCATCGCTTACTCTTAAGTAGTTACGTACTTATGTTGCCAATCACTGTTCTGTTTTTTTTTTTTTTGGGAGTAAAATCACTGTTCTGTTTTACTTTGCACATATTTCTCGTATACATATACAACTGAAAACATAATTTCTTTGCACTTGCAGGAGGAATGAACAGAACTCACCATACGTGCCAACCTCTTGGCAAATTAAATTTAAGCTCGATAGTATTAACCAAAATGGGATTTACAAGCTAAGGGTGGCAATTGCATCTGCTACACTTGCTGAACTACAAGTAGGAATTCTTCCCATGTAGTTCCGTAAAAATATTTACATTTCAATTTGAACTAATAATATTTCTCCATTTTTCTCAGGGTTTGATTCAATGATATGAATGTGAATTCTGCTCACTTCTCCACTGGGGTAATAGGTAGAGACAACACAATTGCGAGACATGGAATTTATGGCCTTTACTGGTTGTATAATATAGATGTGCAGACTTCTTGGCTAGTTGAAGGAGAGAATATGGTATTTCTGAAACAGGCGAGAAGTACAATCCCGTTCCAGGGAATTATGCCCGACTACATTCGTCTTGAAGGACCATCCAGCTCTGATTCAAAGACTTGAATCATGAATGCACTGAGAAGTAAAATCTAATTTATAGCCTTCTTAGTAGGTGATGAAAATTGATATGTTTATCTGATCAAATTCATTCTATATCCATCAGTAGCCAAGCATGGATATACTTTTGTATATCTTAATTGGAAATATGTTTAGTTCTATTAATATCAAAGTATTTGAATATTCATTTTAAAGTTAAAATGTATAAGACTAACTTAATTTATGTATAAATATGCCAGATTTACAAATCACAATTAATTCAAATATTACATCTTCAATACTGGAATTTTCTTACATCTGTCCTGAACAACATAAATTAATTCGATATTACATCTGTCGTGAACAGAAAATGTTCTACATTATATATATTATTATGAAAAATATATGATAATTCTTGTAAGAATCTATATAATAAAACACAAAGAAAGCTATCAAGTGGCTCTCATTCAATAGGGTTGAAATCAATGGTCCAGATCTAACCTCACAAAACATATTTTCCCGCCCAAAAGTTTTCCCCCAAAACAACTCATTTATTTATTTATTTATTTATTTATTTATCTATCTCCCTCTCTCTCTCTCATATTCTCTCTATTTACTCAGAAATTTATATTTTCAGATTTTTAATGCAATTTTTTTATTTCTCATGTTACATTGAAAATAGCAAATATCTTATCAACAGTTAAATTTCATCATTTTCCACACTCAAAATTATAAGAAGTTGGATTTTACACCCCCATTTATAATTAATTTTTCAACATATACTAATGGAAACATGGACTTTTATTTACAACTAATTATTGTTTTACTATTCAAACTTGAGCTACATAATTGTTGTTTTACTATTTACAAGACTTTCATATGTTGTATTGTTCCGAAGACGTGCCGTAGGCACGTACCCACGGGCAAATCTAGTATATTTATGAAAATTAACCCGGAAAGGGTAATATATATTCTTTACCCTCTCAAACCCAATCCCAGCTCCAATTTGATACTCAATGTAGAAGATTGGAAATTTTAATAGGCATCACATTGGAGGGGTATTGAGGAATTTTCCAAAGGAGTATAACAGAAAATGAATATAAAATTGGGGTGTTGGGGAAAAAAAATTCCCAAGCCAAATTTGACCCACAAAACTCCCAATCCCACATCAATTAAAACTCCTGAAATTCCCCTTCTCCCTCTCTCTCAGCCAAAGCAATGAGAGATCTGAGCTTTCAGGTGATAGTTTTAGTTTACTTAATTTCTAACAATAAAGCAAAGCAACTCTGTTGAGAGTGTGAGGAGGGTGTCTGGTGTAATTTGGATTTCAAAATTGAAATTCAAAATACATATTGTGATGAGTTCGGCGAGTTCAAGTGTCTAAGTTTCGGTTGAGAACAACGACTATTGTTGAGAGCTGGATTTGACGCAATCGAAAGACGGCATCGCGGTGGGGTTGAATTGGCGGATACACGATAGCAACATTGTGGGGAGAGGAGCAAGTTTGCCATCAAGAGATAATGGCTGTGGTTGTTGACAATGTGGACGTTTGGGGGAACGTGGAGGGTTTCAGGGGTGGAGCGTTATCTCAGAGGTTTTTGAATTCCAAGTTGGACTTTTGCGGAATTCAAATTACATTTGGGAGAGATAGGATGGAGAACTGGATGCAAAGGCAGCGTCTACAAGTTTAGTTAGGGAGGGACTAGTTAGGGGTGTAGTTTTTGCTTTGTATTTGTTCTCCATTGTTCCGTTTAGGAACAAATAGATGTGTTGTATCTGTACTACTTGTATCATTAACTTTTTATTAATGAAGCGGTGGCGAGGTTAGCCTTTTTCTCAAAAAAAATAAATAAAGCAAAGCAACCCCAAAGATAAGAAACTGCACCACTCAGATCAAATCCTGTACAAAGAGCCATGGCACAATCCCTGCAACATGGGTTCTCTGAATTATCCAAGTTAACAAACTTTTCTTTACTGCCCATATTCAGATTAATCCATTGTGTCTTCATTCATGAAAATTAGTGGGTTTTATATTGGGGTGGGGGGCATCCTGCCGGCGCTTTTAAATTTAGCATTAAATTCTGTATTGGTTACCGTACTTTTCAATGTTTTTTTTGGAAATGGAGTTAAGTTTTGATAGGCGGGATTTTGTGAAGTCATTTCACACAACCTTAGTCATCTTAAGTTAAGTTTTGATAGGCGGGATTTTGTGAAGTCATTTCACACAACCTTAGTCATCTTAACTCTTGGAGCCCTGTTAGGGAACAAAGTTAAGATAACAAGTGATCTTAACTTTGGAAACTTTGGAGGTAGAAGGAATGTTAACTTTGGTGAGGACCCCGTTTAGAAACATAGGTGAGGTAAGGTAAGATAACCGGATGTAGGTGGATGTATCGAAGATACCTACAGTTATCTTGGTTTGGAAACTATTTTAGAGGTAAGATAACTACCAAAAAGTTAAGATACCTATCTCACCTCTAGAAAAACTCTGAGTTAACTTACCTCCAAAGCCAAATGCTCACTTCGTAAATGCAATTTAGGTATATAACCTTTGTAGGTAAATACATATTGGCTGCATACATCTCTACCTTCACTTAAAAGATATCTATAGGTATCTAAAATTTGTTTCCTAACAAGGCTCATTTGGTGTTCGGCATTGCTAGTTAAAAATGAGATAAGAGTGGAGTTTAGATAACTGTAGTTAACTCAACTTCTGGGGTGAGATAACTGGAGTTATCTCAACTGCAAAATGAGATCCGAACATGTTAAAGTTGGGATAACTAGAGTTTACTAAAGTTATGTGAGATCACTCCAATTATCCTAACATAATTTTGTTCCGAACATATCCTGGATTGCTTGGGGCCTTTTTTTGAAGTTGGATAACTTTAGGTATCTCAACTTTTCTTAGTCAGACAGTTGAGATAATTGTATTATCTAATACTCTACTTCTCTAAATACTTCCAAAATAACTAAAGTTATCTTTTTTTTTTGTTGAAGAAAATAACTAAAGTTATCTTTTTAGTGTACACATAGGTCTGGCCTCTTGCTCCACTGTATATATTACTTTAGTTACCCTAACTTCCCATAATGCACTTAATAGGAAAGGATTGTCTTTTTTGAAATCCAGTGCTGATAAGTGCACTAGTTAATTCATAATTTTACTATTTTTAATGTGAAGTCTACAAAAAGTTCACCGATTAATTCAACATTTAATGCTAAATGAGTAAGTTACCCTAACTTCCCATCTATTTATTCATTTGTTTTTTTCATATGCAGGAAAGCTTTAGCAACTTCGTGCACTTCAAGAGGCCAAACCAATGTCGCCTATCGGAGTTCGGTTATACGTGCACAAGAAATATGTACTCTTTAGTTTCTAAATATGTACTCTTTAGTTTCTTCAGATTTTGATCTTTTTTTCGTATGTGTTTCATTTTTTGTTATGTTTAATATATATTTGGTCTAACGTATCATATCATATTTGTATCTTGTTTTGTGAGTAATGGGTATCATTGATACCGTATCAGCAATAGAGTAGGAGAGGATTTTTTATTTTTTTTATTATTATTATTATTTTTTAATCGTCAACGGTGGGTTGAAAGCCCCCGCATTTCATTAAAAAGAATTTAACAAAACATACAACAAAAAATAAGATTTATGAAGTTCTCATGAAATCCACCAAGCTGGGTCCTGGAACTCATACACTCCAACCAACCAAAAAAACAACAACAACAAAACCTAATCCTACGATCGGCCGACCTCGCTACAACACTTTTAGGAAATCCAACAAGGAGAGGATGATTTCACTATGGATGTTGCCGTGATAATGGGAAAAGTATGAGTTGGTAAATAAATTTTCCCAAGAAACTCGAGGGGTTTTCTGAAATTAATCATAATTTTCTTGTTTGTTTAAGTGGTATTGGATTAGTCTGATAATAAGAGTAACACTACACTTTTAGCTACTGGATCTCTATGTAATTCATTACACTGATATTTAATCTCGTATTGAGTTTTATATATTTGGTGCAAAGATTGATGGTAATTACTTTACAGTGCTATATATTTATATATGAGGTGGATGTCACCATTTTTCTTAATATAGTACTGATTAAGGAGTTTGTAGGTGATCATTGATAATGGGATATTGCAACTTAAACTGTCAAAACCCGAGGGGATCGTCACTGGAGTTCAATACAATGGTGTGGATAATTTGCTGGAGGTTCTCAACAAAGAAGACAACAGAGGGTAAACTTTGGAAACTCTGATCTATTTTTCAGCCTATCTGTTGTGTCACCATAGTTTAAACTATATTACACGAGCACCTCTATTTTGAAGCCATATTATGTTGGGCACATAATGGACATGATACTTTGTGACTTATCGATGAAAGTTTCCATGTACTATTTTAGAAATTTTCACTTCTTTTAGTGTTTATATTATAAAAAAATGTCTACTTTTATTCCGAGACAAACCGTGAGCGCCATGGATATGATTATAACCCAAGATCCACTATTTTGAGTTGAGGGTTTGATGTGTTTGGCCAAAACTTCATTAATCTAACATATGTGATTCATTATTTACTTATATCGAACCTATCATTATTTGCACTTCATCTTTCTGCGACAAGGTTTTCATGGTTGATAATGTTTATACATTTTGTGCACAAGTTTTTGATTGAAGTGGGTTTCATCAAAAATTTTGAACATAGTGTGTTCATATATAGGTCAAATATCACGACACTGCCTAATAGATAAAACATTATCGTTTATTAGACCAGCATTAATGATTATTTATTTAATATATGTGGATTTTTTAGTTTTTTAGAATCTTAGATTGTTCTTTAATGAGCATTGTAGGTATTGGGATCTTGTTTGGAATGAACCTGGAAGCAGAGGAATATTTGATGTGTGAGTAGAGACCTTTGCTTTTACTGTTTTGGAGTTTGTTTTTATCTTTCACCGTTTTCAGTTTTTTTTGTTGATGAAATTTACTCCAAACTAAATTGGTCTAGCTTGCATATCTCTTATAGGATTAAAGGTACAGATTTTAGGGTAGTTGCTAAAGATGATAATCAGGTGGAAGTTTCGTTTACGAGAATATGGAACCCATCCTTAAAGGGCAAACTTGTACCCTTAAATATTGACAAGAGGTACATGAAAGTCCTTCATGTTTTTCTTCATTGTTTCAATCATTTTGGGATTACCGAGTTTTTGGAAATTTGTAGGTTTGTAGTGCTCCGTGGCTGCTCAGGCTTCTATACTTATGGCATCTATGAACACATGGATGGATGGCCTGATTTCGATCTAGGAGAGACAAGGATAGCATTCAAGCTTAGAAAAGACAAGTAAGATCATGTCAACCTCTCCTCGCTTGGCGCTAGCATATGAATGATTCATTTCTCAAAAATGTTTAAATTTTTGGACGTGCAGTCAAATTAATAGATGCTTCTTCATGTCGGCATCAATCTGTATATATATATAGAAATTTTAAAGAAAAATTGATATGATTGAGTTACTCGAGCATTTATAATAATGTCAATTGAATTTATAGGTTTCACTACATGGCAATAGCAGATGATAGACGAAGGATCATGCCAATGCCTGATGATAGGTTACCAGGAAGGTGTCAACAATTAGCCTATCCTGAAGCTGTTCTTTTGACAAACCCAATCAATCCGGATCTTATAGGAGAGGTAGTAAATACTAGTATATACTGTCCTTTTGATGGAATCTTCAATTATGAGTCACTCTTTCTGTTAGGAGATTTTGATTGTAAAGTGTTTATATAGGTGGATGACAAATACCAGTACTCGATGGAGAACAAGGACAACAAAGTCCATGGTTGGATTTCTTCCAACCCTCCAGTTGGATTTTGGCAGATCACACCTAGCGACGAATTCAGAACGGGCGGGCCTGTTAAGCAAAATCTTACTTCACATGTTGGTCCGACTAGTCTTACTGTAAGTACTTTTATTGTAGGGTAAGTTGCTGGAAATCTTTGCTGACCAAAGTGAGTATTGTTAGGGAATTAAGCCCGCAAAGGAATCCGAGGAAAAATAACCAAGATATTATTCAACTTGAGATTATACAAGAGTTACCATCACTCTCACCAAGAACCTATCTGTCTCTCAAGTTTCAATAGAAGATATCTACATTGAAGCACTTGATGCTTTTTGGCACACCTCTAAATGGAGGCCATATATAGAGATCTAGAGAAACCCTAGGTTGTAGTCTTGATACCATCACCATCGGATATACTCTACTCTGAAGGAAAAGCAACACGATAGGAGTCGTACGATCTAACTTGGAGAAGAAACTGAGCTCAAATAGTTCTCCAAGAATTTGCCCAATACTGCAACTGCCGCCGCTTGTGGTCAACTGCTCCAAAAGAGCAGTCGACTGCTTTGGATTCCACCTAGTCAAAGAGCACCCGAGGACATGTTGGTCGACTGCTTGCGCTGCTTCTTTCCTCCTGTTGCTGCTCATTTCTTCTTCCAATATTCGCTTTGAACATCTTTTCGCTTCACCGTCTTCTCTTCACATTGAACCTAGCATGCAAGACATAAATCCAATATTTTTTTACCTTGGATTGCATACTCATGCCTCCACACCTGTGTGATTAACTGCCTCGAGGCTTTCTTTCTTCTCTTGCAAATAACCTGGTTCTTTTGCTAGTCAAATTTACCTCCACCTGTTATTTCTCCAATCTCATGCCCCTTCAATGGCATACCCCAGTAGGAATCAACACGAAGGCGTCACTCTCCGCACGAACTCCACCTACCCCGAGACACTCCACTTCCTGACGATATTCGAACGTCGTGATCTCACTTTTGTGATTCTATTGGCGCAAACTAGATATTGCTTATGCATGTTTGTTTTCTGTTTTCTACACTTGACACTTAGTCTAGTTTCACTTGATGTTTTCATGCTTTATTTATTGTTATTTCATTACTACGGTTGCTATGTGTTGATCATGACTTTATTCTTCATGTTTTATTCATATTGTTTTTCTTTTGATGTCATTCACACCGTTATGACTGATCCCTGTAGTTTTTTGGGTTAGAGTTATCTCTAGCCTCAATGTTTTACAGGTAGGTACCTATAGCTTGGGATTTGGATGCATGTGGTAGAATGATATTGTGGCTTATGTAAATTGTAAAGACTATGTTGTAAAAGAAAGAATTGTAATTCAACGCTTGACTAAAATTTTCTGTTTCCACAAAATTTATAGAGGTTGTACTGAACACCCCTCCTTCCCTCATCACCTTACAATGACCTTTCCAAACCGATAGAACTCGACCTTGAGCTGTGTTCCTGGAGCCCTGTGCTTTCAGAGTTCCCAAGAATATCAGATTCCGTTTTAGCAAAGGAATATACATGATCTTCTCTAGTGTGAACCTCTTTCCATCTGGAATCTCCAACTCAACTGTTCCCTCACCCACTATGTCACAAATTTCATCAATCCTCATTCACACACAACAACTTGTTGTAGCCTTTCAATATAAAACATCTTCATCTCAGAGCACATATGAAAGAATTATCCGAATCAAGAAACCAGCTATAATCCACATTTAAAGAACTTGAAACAAGAAGACATTCTAAGTTATCACCTGATTCAGTGGCACTGACTATGTTGGTAACCTTCTGATTCAACCACTTGCGACAATCCCTCTTGTAATGCTCAATCCCTATGCAATGGTGGCAACGGACCATACCATTATGCGCACCATCCCTTTCAATTAATGTACCATCCACCACCATACAACTCATAGAAGTAAACCCTGATTTTTGAGTATCCATCCAAAGTGCATTCTCCTTCAAGCCTTTGATCACACCTGCTACCGAAAGCGTCTCCTTGGCAGATTTTTCGTGTAGCATGGTGGTTATCAAATGCTCATATGAATTTGATAGTGAATATATAAAGTTGAAAATTTTATCTTCTTCGCTTAGATCATCTGTGTTTATTGCCCTCAATTCAGATAACACAATTTTCAATTTCACTATATGATCTTGAAGAGCGGTACCTTCCTTCATTGAGAAACAAAACAATTTTTTCTTCCAATACATCCGATCCAGTAACAACAATTTCGAGTAGTCAGTTTTGAGTCTCGCCCACAGACTCTGCGCTTTTCTCCTTAAAGAAGTTACACTTGATTCATCCACCAATGACATTTGGATTAAACTCAAGGCTTTTAAACAAATCTCATCCCATTTCTCATGCTTCATGTCAGATGACTTCCATTTTTCTCCTTCTAGGGAATGATGCAAGCCCTTTTGAACCAGTACGTCGTATATGTCCACCTTCCAGAGATTAAAGTTGATCCTACCGTCGAACTGCATGATCTTCGTGAAACCCTGATCTGTCATCTTCACCAAGGAACTCCAACAACCTCTGCTATGATATCAGTTGTTAAGAAAGTAAGCCCGCAGTGAAAGTGGTTGTAGAGAAGCGATAACCAATCAAAACAAATCAACCAAGCAAATAGACCAAACCAAGCACACTAAGCACACATTTTTGTCTCGGTTCGGACAATCCGGGAGAGAAATACCCAAAATATTATTCATTTAGAGAAGATACAAGATATAAGAGTTACAATAACTCTCACCAAGAACCTATCTATCTCTCAAGCCTCAGTAGAAAATATTTACAAAGGTTAAACTCTCAGGTGAAGTCTACGATGCTTTTTGATGCACCTCTCAATTGGATGCCATTACAATATTATATAGAAATCTACAGAAACCCTAGGTTACAATCTTCATACAATCACCATCCGATATACTTGAAGAGAAAGCCACACGATAGGAGTCGTACGATCTAACTTTGAGAAGAAACTGGGCTCAAACAATTTCCCAAGAACCGGTCCAATACTGCAACACCGCCGCTTGCGGTTGACTGCTCCAAAAGAACAGTATTCCACCAAGTCAGAGAGCAACCGAGAGCATGGCGGTCAACTGCTATTATTAGCAGTTGACTACTCCCTACGTTGCTTCTTTCCTATTGCTGCTGCTTCTCCTTCTTTCAATATTTGCTTCAAACATCTTCTCTCTTCGCCATATTCTCTTCACACAGAACCTAGTTTGCAAGACATAAACTGTCACGCCCCGCTTCCCACTATACGGAAATACAGGCACGCAACTGAGGCTCAGCAAATGATATACATCATCCATAAGCTGTATAAGTATAAGCTCAACAAGATCTTTATAACACATTCACGCAGGCAAATATAATAATCACATGAGCTGAAAATAGAATAACCATCATTTGGATAATACATCAATATCGGGTCAAGATGTCCGGGAGTACAAGGTGCCATAATTAAAATAATATGATAAGCAGTTCGCTAGTAAGGAAGCAACAACGATCGTCTAGAGAGTCTGCTCGTCGGGTCCATCAGTACCTGTATAATTATTAACTCAAAGAAAAATAGAAAAGTTTTTGTTAGAGCAAGTTTCGGGCAGCAAGTAGCAACAAGCAGTAAAAGGGGTAATATAACAAGATATAACATAGAAGTAACAAGAAGTAGAAGTACAAATACAATATGGAAGTAAGCAAGGAACTGAGACAATACGATCATGTAAGTAATAGCTATAACTAGTGTATTCAAGACTTCAAGGTATAAGCAATTGATAACCTAGGCTCAGTTAATCGATAATCATGTAATTATGGATCGAGAGTCGTGTAATCAAGAGTCATGTAATCAAGAATCAAGAGTCATGTAATGAAGAGTCATGTAATCAAGAATCATACTTAGTGAAAATCTCGAGTTTATCTATTTTATTAATTTATCTAATGCACGTAATCCTGTGTCCCATACCACAAGTTCGGTGCATATCAATCATGTGACATTTAGACTTAAGTAGTGAATTTTATAGGATTATGTACTCGGGTCTTCCAGTGATAGTATCAAGACATGTAATCATGAATCATGTAATCGAGAATTATATAATCAAGAATTGTGTAATCAAGAATAATGTAGCCAAGAATCAAGAGCCAAGAATCAAGAATCAAGAATCACTATTTCGAGAAACACGGGCCCCCTTCTGAGTATACTTCTCTATATTGTTCACTATTAAGTCGTACCCTTATAACTCCGGCTTGTTATTCTTTTATAATTAATTATAAACATGCAATTGGTACGACTAATGGAACGGTGTAATCAAGACAGTTTAATCAAGGAAAATATCAAGGGCAGTAATCATGGATATGAGACGTAAAACGAGTATATGTATCGAGAGTAGTTATTATAAATTATCAAGTGGTATAAAACCTATTATATCTATGCAAGTTATTATTGAAAGAACAACAATACACTCAGTTCATTAAATATGAAAAGTAACGGGTTTATATGTAAAAATGTAGAGATGAATTTTTAGACAACTTGACATATCTGTATTCAAATTCACCTTTTCGTTGTTACAGAAAAGCAAATCCGATTCCGTCAGAGATTCTAGAAAGTAGACTCTCTTCCGGTTCCAATGCATATTCACACGATACATTCTAGAGACAGTAGCTATGCGTACAAATTTATTCTTCGCTGATTTCGATGTTTCGCGCGCATTCTGGAAATTCGGAGTCACAATACTAAAATTTCGATATCTCACAATCTATACATCGGATTGAGAAACTGTAGGATGTTCTGGATATTTAGACTCGAAGGGCTACGATTTTCATGTAGAAAGTTTTTCGATCCAGTGTCGGGAACATGGTCAAATTCTCAGTACAAGAGACCGGTTAGTAGTCCTGTGCAGATTCAGAAATTCACGATATGCCAGTACTAAAATTGCGATATCTCGCAATCTATACATCCAATTGAGAAACCGTAATATATTTTGGATATCTAGACTCGAAGGGTTACGATTTTTATGTAGAAAGTTTTTCGATCCAGTGTCGGGAACATGGTCAAATTCTCAGTACAAGAGTCCAGTTAGTGATCCCGTGCAGGTTCAGAAATTTACGATATGCCAGTACTAAAATCGCGATATCTCACAATCTATTCATCCGATTGAGAAACCGTAAGATGTTCTGGATTTGGGACTCGATGGGCTACGATTTTCACGTAGAAAATCTTCAATCCAGTATGGGAACATGGTCGAAATCTTAGTGCAAGGTCAAGAAATTTAGAGATAGTAAGGTTAAATATTCGATATTCGATAACACGATTCGAAATGTGTTAACGGTCCACTCTTGAGTTGATATAGCATGAAACAAGTGACTAGAATGGAATTTGACAATAAAACATGATGATAACTAGGCTACTTGTCACGAGTCCAAGGAAAATGCTTGTACGAGAACAAAAAGAGTACAAGGTACTTGCCTTATAACGTGACGATTTTGGTGGTGGTGTTAACCACGGAAAGAAGAAGCGACGTCGGCAACGGACGGCGACACAACGGCGGTAAGAATGGCGGTAAGACGACAACGAGTGAGCAACGGTAGCAACGGTGAGTTACAACAACAACAAGGTGGCGCGGCGTGAGGAGACGGAGTGAGTTCGGGTTGTTCTTCGGGGTTCACGGGACCGTAGAAGCGGAGTCGTTAGCTCGAAGGTGGAAGGTAATGTGGAGCTCGGGTGTTACTTGAGCTCTCGAGTTTGAAAAAGGCAGAGGAAAATGATGGCAGGAGGAGAAGAAAAGAAGAAAAGAAAAATAGGTAGTGAGAATGCTGAATGTATATGTGCATATATATAGAAAGAAAGGGAGATGGACAGCATGGTGCATGCAAGGTGTATATTATATATGTAAGTGCATGCATGTGTAGTGCAAGGTGTAGGAGTGTGGAAAAAAATGTGAAGAGTTAGGCTGTTAGAAGAAAAATAAGAACAATGAGGAGAAGTCATGGAGTTAGGCGTAGAATTAGGCAGGATTTGGCTGTGAGTGAGTGATTAGCGGGAGTGGGTTAGGATTAGGATTAATCAGGATTTAAAATTTGTATTTAAACTTCGGTCGAAAAATCATAAAATTATAGAATTGATCAGAAAAATATTCTGACTTTAGATAAAGAGTCCAAAGAGAAAAATAAAACTGATTTGAAAATTGAAGTACAAAGATTTACGTAATAAAATACGTACAACTGGAACAGGGAGTTACATAAACTCAACAACTATTTGGTGTGACTGCACCATCATAGATAATAGGTTATGAGATTCAAATCCCGTGTAAAAAACTATATGCAACAAACAACAAAAATGGGAAATAGAGAACTATCACATAAAATTCTTGTTTGGATTTATGTTGAGTTTTGAGACAAGATCATTACAAACCACCAAGTAAATAGTAGATCAAACCAAACACACAAAGCACACAATTTTATTCCGGTTTGGCTACGCCTAATTCGGGGGAGAAATAACAAAGATAATATTCAACTAGAGAAGATACAAGGGTTACAACCACTCTCACCAAGAATCAATCTATCTCTCAGGCTCATCAGAAGATACTTGCTATTTACAATTAAAAAAAATTCTTCAGATGAAAAACTAGTACTTTTGGTGCACACATATCTTTGGCGTCCAATTACAATGTATATATAGAAATCTAGAGAAACCCTACGTTTAATCTTGATACAATAACCATCTGATATATCTTGAAAAGATAACCATACGATAAGAGTTGTACGATCTAACTTGGAGAAGAAGTCTGGTTCGAAACAGATGGGCCAGACCCAAGGCCCAATCCAAATGTGTGGCACAGTTGTGGTTGCGCTCGACTGCCCAAAGTGGCAATCGATTGCTTTGGTTCTCACCAAGTAAGAAAGCAACCAAGATAGTTGCGGTCGACTGATTTTTCCAGCAGTTGACTGCATCCTGCTGATGTCTCTTTTGTTGTTGGTGCTGCTTCATCCTTCTTCCAATATTCGCTTTGAATCATCTTCTTGCTTCATCCATCTTATCTTCTCAACAAATCTAGTATGCAAGACATAAACCCAACAATTCTATCATCAGTTACAAAACCAGCTTCCCGTAAAAATACATGAACTGAACAGAATTACGTCAACATTTCAGAAAAAAACCAAAAGCCCCCCCTCCTGAATCCTATGAGTTATGAGTCTTGGTAATGTCGTATCTATAAGTCAGTAAATTTAGAAATTTCTTAGTCGTTTCATGCAAACCATCTTAGTTACAGTAATGAAATATTTAAGACAAACTCAGAGGTGATGGTTGTGACATATGGTTGTTTACATCATCATGAAGATTATATAATGCGCTTTTTTACCTTGTTACATTCAGGTGTTTGCCTGTGGTCATTACTCTGGCATTGATCTTGTGCCTAAATTTAGAGGCGGAGAGTACTGGAAAAAGGTTTTCGGCCCTGTGTTAATATACCTGAATTCTTCTGTTAATTCGATACATCCAGAACCTCTCTGGGCGGATGCTAAAATTCAGGTTGGCATGATTCGTCTTTCTATATATATATATATTTAAATTTAGTGGTTTGGAGAGTTTCTCTTTACGAAGTTGTGAACCATCCACCAGAAATTTTTGATACCTGCATATGATTTTTGCAGTTAGTCATGTGCTTTATGAGTTTCGACGTATTTCCCACCAATCTTCTTTCATGCACATATTTAAACGTTCCCATCTGGATGAAGTGGACTGTTGATGGGCATAAACATGACATACTTATTTAAAATATTCATTTCGTTAATGTAAATTGATTAAGAAAATTTTTTCTTCCAAATTTGATGAGTTTCTGGATAACTAGATATAATTCTGTGGCTCTATTTTAATCATTTTAATTAATTTCTTCATCTCCTTTTTTTCCTGAAAGAAAAAGGTGGAGGAAATCTACACTTCTTTGTTAAAAGAACAAATAATTTTGACATTTGGTATGATTCCTATTTCACTTTTGCTTAAAAGTTAGTGGGATAGAATTTCCACTAGTTTTCTTTTCTCAAGGTAACTACTTACTCTTTTTTAGTTTGCAATATGGTTGCGGCACATAGTAATGTTGAACAGAGACACCAATCATCATGTCATGACTAACTTGGCAGTTTCATAGAGTTGCATGTGGATCACTTGAAGTTCATGCTTCTTTGTCTTGTTTCGGGTAATTCAGATGCAGATTGAAGTAGATAGTTGGCCATATAATTTCCCTTCTTCAGATAACTATCTTAAAGCTGACCAAAGAGGTTCTGTTAATGGTAGGCTGCTTGTTCGAGATAGGTATATTCTTAATTTCTTTCTTTTTGTATCATAATTTATATATAGAGAAAGTATAGCTAAATTCCATTGAAATAAATGGCATTTCTTCCTTAGGTACATAGGGGATGGTAACATATCAGCAGACTCTGCATATATTGGCTTGGCTTTACCCGGAGAACCAGGATCGTGGCAGAGAGAATGCAAGGTTAGTATAGAATTGATACTTCTTTTTTTTCTAATGAATGATGGACGTTGTTAGTTTTACCTTATATTTCATTATCATTCCAGGGATACCAATTTTGGACGAGAGCTGACGTTCTTGGAAAATTTTCTATTCGTAATGTTCGTCCTGGAGATTATAATCTTTATGCATGGGTTCCTGGTTATATTGGAGACTATAAATATGCTACAACTGTAGCCATAAACTCAGGTAGATGTCTTTCTGACCAAAAAAGTATTGAGCAAATGATTTAGTGAAATTTCACTGTTAGTTCTTCATTTTCTTAATATAGGAAGTAAAATTGATTTGGGAGACCTTGTGTATGAGCCTCCAAGAGATGGCCCTACCTTGTGGGAGATCGGCATTCCTGACCGCTCAGCCTTTGAGTTCTATGTTCCTGATCCAAATCCTAAATATGTCAACAGGCTTTATACTAATCATCCTGATAGGTTAGTTTCCATATAACACCCTAGTAAAATTCAAACTTAGATATGGCCTCATAAATTCATTTTGTATGTGAAACATGACGAATAATAGTATTAGGGGATTACCTGTGAGGGTAATATAACTTTCAATTAGCACCCTATGGGGGTCGTTGATTTATTGAGATTTTTAATATGTGCAGTTAACGAATATCCTACAATTTCACAGGTATAGGCAATATGGTCTATGGGAGAGATACGCAGAGTTGTACCCAGATGGAGACCTGGTTTATACAATTGGAGAAAGTGATTATAGGAAGGATTGGTTTTATGCTCAAGTTACTAGGTAATGTTGCCTCAACACTGCAATTTTTTGTTCTGTTTTAGTTTCTTAGTCAAATTTTCTTATACTGAAGGTCTTGATTCTTTTTACCGGTCGCAAACCAGAGTGTTCTCATATTAAGTTTCTGTTCATAAAGACCGAAACATGCAATGCCATTAAAATTATATGAAGTTATTGATTATGAGAAACAAGTCATGTTATTAATTAATATCCTAACTAGCCAAAACTATTTGTAATAGTAGATCCATGGATCTACTCCTTTTTTTTTGAAGATATAATTTTTGTTTTGTTTTGAAGATTGGATAATTTGTTTAAATTCTTCAGTTTCTGCATGTGCATGGCTTTCATTTAAACCTTTGTGAACTAAATAATCATTATGAGTAAAAACCTACCTTCCAATTGTCGCTTAGTTTAAGTGGTTATATACTTATTTTGCCAATCAATATTCTATTTGGTTCAAGTGGGTATATACTATATTTTTAATGTTTTTTGCTGGAGTCCATTAGGACTATCCACACACAAATTATGTTTGACTTTCCATGTATATCTCAAGTACATATACTTATTTTGCCAACCGATGTTCTATTTGGCGTTCAATATATTTCTCGTATACATGTACAACTGAAACATAATTACTTTGTGCTCGCAGGAGGGATGAACAGAACTCATCATACATGCCAACCACCTGGCAAATTAAATTTAAGCTCGATAGGATTAACCAAAATGGGATGTACAAGCTAAGGGTGGCAATTGCATCAGCTACATTTGCTAAACTACAAGTAGGAACTCTTCCCATGTAGTTTTCGTATGTATGTTTACATTTCAATTTGAACTAATAAAATTACTCTTTTTCTTCTCAAGGTTCGATTCAATGATATGAATGTGAATCCTGCTCATTTCTCGACGGGGTTAATAGGTAGAGACAACTCGATTGCAAGACATGGAATCCATGGCCTTTATTGGTTGTATAATATAGATGTGCAGACTTCTTGGCTAGTTGAAGGAGAAAATACGGTATTTCTGAAACAAGCTGGAAGTACAAGCCCGTTCCAGGGAATTATGTATGACTACATTCGTCTTGAAGGACCATCCAACTCTGGTTCCAGGACTGCGATCATGAAAGCATTGAGAAGTAACATCTAATTTTATAATCTTCTAAACAGTTGGTAATGAACTGATTTATCTGATCATGTTTATTCTATATCCATCAGTAGCAAAATATGGATATTCTTTTGTGTATCTGAATAAGAATATGTATATATGAATATCCAAATATTTGAATATTTGTTTTTCAGGAACATATATGACAAACTAATTTTATGTATATACATAAAAGTTCCCGTATTTTACTTATCAGAATTGTGTCAGATGTTATTAGATGTTATTAGCTGTATTTGACATATTTTAGTTGTTGTTAACAAAATCCCATGTACCAAGTTGCTGTGAATCTCCAATTTGGCCAAATCTTGCTTGATCAAATGCAAATTTACGAATTTCTGATCCATATATATATATGTAATAACAAATATGGCTACAATTTATTGTATCTGATTAATATATGCACTCCATTCTAATCAACTGAAGCAGATATAACAAGTTGTAACATCAAAAGTAATCTTTTCTAAATATATTCAGAAAAGAATGAAATGAAGAAAAGAAAGGAAGAAGAGATACAGATGGTTCCTTTGAAAAATGCGCATCGCACGCTTGTCATCAAATTTTTTGATCATTTCAGTTGCATAACGAAGCCAGTAGAGATGGAACTCAATCTTGTAGGAAACACTTTAAACCCTTCAAATCCACAGGAGACGATGTCACATACCCTTGAGCAAACACGAAGTCCCCTGTACCTCTACTAACAAGGACATCTGAAGGATTGTAATATGAACTCCCCCCAAGAATAGAGATAGACCCTTCAGAACCTTTGTACTTCACAGTGATCTTAGCAAGTGATAGACAATTGGATGTCCATCCATACTCGTGGTTATGGAAGTTCCCTCGCAGATGCCTCCAACATGGGAGGAAACTTCGGGGCTGGTGGTCATCGGATCATTGAACACGTAGTGTTCCGAAAGGGGTGGTGGTCTGGGTGACTCCAGCGTTCCCTGCTACACCAGGGAGGACAATGAAGCCGGTTTTGTTGATGGTTTCGTGTTGGAAGACCGAGAAGTGGAGGGATTTGAGGTGGTGGTCATGATGGTCATGGTGGTGGGGGAGTGGAGGCGGAGAAATGAACAAGGAGGCGAAAGGAGAAGATGAAGAGAAGTTTGGCCATTGGAGATAGAGATGTTGATAGGTTATGACCCTGTATGTAGGAGTAGTGGTCATTTATAAGGTTATTGAATTGAAAATTTGAAATGGTAGTCAGTATCTTAGAAAGTCTAAGTAATGTCAAATAGGATTAGGTTGACATATCTTTCAATGCTAAATCATTTCTCATTAACGAGAAAAATACATACTTGATTTGGTCAGTGTGTCGGATTTATGTCTTGCATACCATGGTTCAATGTGAAGAGAAGACGATGAAGCAATAGAAGGTTCGAAGCGTTGTTGGTAGAAGAAGAAAGACCAACCACAGCAGGCAGCACAACAGCAGTGGCGGTGGCAGTCGACTATCGTAGCTCTCTAACTTGAGGGTTTGCATTGCAAGGCAGTTGACCGCAACTAGCGCCGATTTTGTGTGAGTCTTTTGAGCCTAACTTCTTCTCCAAGTTAGATCGTACAGTCCTTATCGTGTAGCTTTTAATTCGGGATATATCGGACGGTTATTGTATCAAGACTACAACCTAGAATTTCTCTAGATCTCTATATATTGTAATAGCCTCCACTGAGATAGTGACTACTTCTTTGAGAGTTTTCACTATAAACAATAGATTATCTTCTAGTGAGACTTGAGAGATAGATAGGTTCTTGGAGAAAATGTTTGTAACTCTTGTATCTTTTCTAGTTGAATAATGTATTGTTATTTCTCCCCCGAATTAGGGTTCGCCCAAACCAGGACAACATTATGTGCTTTGTGTGCTTGGTTTAATCTATTTGTTTGATTGTTCATTTGATCAGTTATCGCTTCTCGCTCCTAACTCCACTCCACTGTGCCTAAATTTCTAACAACTGGTATTAGAGCATAGGCTGACAAGTTCTTTGACAAATCAGAGTTTCATGAAGATCAAATAGTTCGACAGGAAGATGAATTTTAATTTCTGGAAGGTGAACATGTACGAGGTATTGGTTCAAAAAGGCTTGTATCATGCCCTAGATGGAAATGAAAGAAAGCCATCTAACATGCAGAAGAATAAGTGGGAAGAAATTTGTTTAAAAGCCTTGTGTTTAATCTTGCTGTCATTGGCAGACGAGGTTAAGTGTAACTTCCTTGAGGAGAAAAGCGCGGTGAATCTGTGGGTGAGACTCAAAATTGACTACTCGGGATCATCGTTATTGGATTGGATGTACTGCTTCGTTTCTCAATGAAGGAAGATACCGCTTTTCAAGATCATATTACAGAGTTCAATATGGTGCTATCCGAATTGAGAGTAAAAAATGCAAATGATCTAAGCGAAGAGGATAAGCCTTTCAGCTTGATATATTCATTGCCAGATTCGTACGAGCATTTGGTAACTGCCATGCTACATGAAAAATCTGCTAAGGAGAGTCTTTCAGTGGCCGGTGTAATCAAGAGCTTGAAGGAGGATGTACTTAAAAAGAATACTCGTAAATTAGGGTTTACTTCCACAAGTTGCTTGGCGTTGGATGGAACTTCAATTGAAAGAGAAAGTACGCATAAGGGTGTGGTCTGTTGCCACCATTGCAAGAGGATAAGGCATTACAAAATGATTGTCACAAGTTGTTGAATCAGAAGAGTGTCAACCCTTTTTAGTAATTCTACTAAAGTGATTTTTTTTGGAATCGTCATTATATCTAGATCCCTTTTTGTTCTTTGAATTGAGGATATAGTAATTTTCCTTGTATCTTACAGTCTAAGTAGAATTACCATATCTTTTTTTTCGCGTATCTTGGTTGGCGCCGTAGCGTAAACAGATTTATGAAGGTAATCTCGTCTTTCAATTCATATTCAGTTTAATTATAAGCTGATCCGATTTCAAAAGATCACTGTGAAACAGGTGTTAAATTTAGTATGTACTTAACTTTAAGAAATAAATAGAGCTTAAATATGCAGTGATGCGTATGGAGATTTACCTATGTAGATTTGCACTGTCTCCTATGCCCTAGGGTATTTGAGGTAGTTAACTAGACACCTTATTCTGGTAGCATTCATATCCTACAAATATTTATGCCTTTTTAAATGATATGAAAAAGGGTTTACCAAAAAAACCAAGGAAAAAGAAGAAATGAATAATCGATAATCTCTACTACTACAATGGGAGAAGGCCTTAGTGTAATTTGTCCTTAACCCAACCCGTGCAACACACATGCTGGTAGATTTTTTTTTTCTTTTTGCTCTTTTCATTCTCCCAATTTTTTCCACGTGCACAACACGTATATAATACTAGTCACTATTTACTGGACGTTTGGTGTTCACCTTCCATTGTGTTAATATATATATATATATATATATATATATATATATATATATATATATATATATATATATATAACTAGAAATATATGGTTCTTGTATATATACACCTGAGAACAGTAGCTATATGGCATTTTTCTTCGCACTATGAACAGGGCCGGCCCTGATATGTAGGCGGGCAAGGCGGCCGCCTCGGGCCCCCGCCGAAATCGCGATTTTAGGGGCCCCCAATTTCAAACTTCCCTTGTAAATATAGGCACGCATTTCGCACGTAAATTTTTTTTTGCATGTTTTTCTTTAAATGTATGGGGCAGGGGGGGGCCCATTTCGGAAGTTCGCCTAGGGCCCCCCGGAACTCAGGGCCGGCCCTGACTATGAATGTGTATAGAATAACTAGTTTTGATTTTTCTTCGCACTTGATGTGGGGGTTTTTCTCTGGTTAGAGACATGTTTGGAATGTGTTTTGAATACTCGTGGTTCGGATTAGAAGAAGATAAGATGAAGCACAGAGGTCGAAGCATCGAAAAGAGTAGAAGAAAACAGAGCAGCAATAGTGCATGCAGAGTTGCAGTCGACTCTTCAAAGTTGCGTTCGACCGCACCCCCCGACCGCATACCCGACCGCAGTTGCACAGAGTTTGGCCGAGAGGAGGACGGTAATCCAACTCAAGCCAAAGAAACTCCATTTCACCTTGGTAAAAGAGCGATAAGCTTGTGCTTGTTTGGAGAGATCATCATAAATTATTGAAGTACGCGGTGCTGTGTTCGTTTTGGGCCTCGATTTGTTAGGTCGCTTCAGCTCAATCTTCAACTCCAAGTTAGATCGTACGACTCATATTCAGTACTTCTCCTACAGGTTATATCGGACATCTGAAAATCAAGATTAAACCTAGGGTTCTCTCTATTTTTCTATATATATTGCAAACTTATCCAATATGAGAGTAGAGTACTTCAATGATATTTTCTCCATTGCAAAGAGAGGCTTGAGAGAGATAGTTCTTGGTGAGTGAGTTTAATTCCTTGTATTGAGTGAATCAGTAACTCCTTCTAATATATTCTAGTTGAATATCAGATCTCCCTATATTTTTCCCCGGATTAAGCGAAAGCTAACCGGGATAAATCCTCATCGTGTTTGTATTGGATTGGTGGATCTACTTGCTTTCTCAATTGATTTTTCTCATTTACTTCGACTTCCTCATTGCTCTATTTAGTTCCGCTGTGACAACAGATGTTCGTTGACGCCCCAATCCTAACAAGATGGAGTTTTATCAGTGTGGGAAGGTCGTAAGGTGATGAGGGGAAAGAGGGGTGTTGAGTCAGGTCAACAAAACCTCTACAAGATTTGTGTGAACAAGAAATCTTGGACAAGTGTTTCGAAGCCTAGTGTTCCTAAAGCGTCATCTAGTTTGCTGCCACTAGAATCATCGAAGCGAGATCGCGATGTTCGAATATTATCGAGAGGTGGAGAGTGATAGAGGATCTACCCCCACAACTCTAGTGCTAATAGCGGAAACACATCACAAGCAATAGAAACTTCAAAGACTTTGATGAACCAAGAACAAGCCACCACAATATATGAAAGATCTCACAAAAACAAAATCAATATGCAGAGATAACCAATACTTCTTATTCCCCAAGAAATACAAAGATTACAAAAAAGATTACAACTCTTAATCTCTCTTTCTCACTTTTGAAACACTCGGCACAATCCCCTCTTGAAGTTGAATAATGATCAGATCTATTCAGATTAGATACCTAAACCCTAGAGTTTACGGCCATATATAGCCCCCAAGTAAACCCTAAAAGATAAACACAAATATAGTAATTGGGCCTTTAAACTCGTAAGCCCAAAAACAATCAACCGCCGATGTCGGTCGACCGCACCCCCAAGGTCGGTCGACTGCAACGTGTAGAATCAAACCCGAGGGCTGACCGGTCGACTGCACCCCCAAGGCCGGTCGACTGTCCCCTCCTCTGTTGGACCTTTACACTCGAAGAACTCTCAGCAGACTAGGTCGGTCGACCGCACCCCCAGGTCGGTCGACCACAGCTCTCCAGACTGCACTCTTCTACTCGCTGCTTATCTTCTCTTGCTTCTTTGTCTCATCCTCTTCTTCTCCAACTTCAAGTACTCAGTGCCTACGTGTATTTGAGGCCACAATTCCTAACAATCTCCCACTTGGACCAAATGTACCACTCTTCAAAGTTATTGCAATCTTCTGTCGCATTATCTCTACCAATCTCCCACTTTCTTGGAATACCCAAGTACTCCTCACCCTCATGAAGAGCACCTCCGCCACTCCACCACATGGAGTGCACCAACCACCCCTCATCGCCTCTTGAAGGATGTGCTCCACCAATCTCATAGAGCACAAATACCGGAGAAACAATCTCCCGTGTCGGATTCCGTGTTGTGAGACCCCCCAACTCGCAAGATCTCCATCAACACCGGACATGGTTCAAAACCTCTCAATGCACCATCTACATTAGAAACCTCCGTGGACGACACCTCCATAAAATCCACAGACTGTTCAACCCCTACAGTCCCAATTCGGTTACCCTCATCAACATTACCCCGCACATCGATACCAGTGCTCTCTACTTCATAAGAGCGACTTGAAGCTTCAACTGCCAAGTCGCAAAGTACCCTCTCCACAGCATCGTCTTGCCCTCTAGGATCACTTCCATAGCCAGCAGCTCCCACTAAATTAGTAACCTCCCCTCCACAACTGAAAGAACTCGGTTGCACTCCACACAACCTACTACTCAATTCCTGCTGAGAGTCAACTACAGGAGAAACACCCCTCACGTCTCTAAGCAAATACAGCGTTTCCTCACGCTTTTCTTTTGCAATCACCCTTGAACCTGCAGCTATACACCACTCCCCACTACCAACTGTAGTAGACAACCCCTTCTTGTCTAGCCTTCCAATCGAGACAAAATTTTCCTTCAAGTCTTGAACATGTCTTGTCTCCTGCAAGACAACACTTTGATCATCAATGGTGTTCACGCGAACAGTACCAACCCCACGTACAGGGCACCGGTGACAGTTCCCCACGATCACATCTCCAAAAGAACCCTCATCGTAGTCATCAAATACCTCTCTCCTCGGAGTGCAATGAAAAGAAGCTCCCAAATCAATACACCAATCTTGAGTGTCTAACTCCTCCCGAGCTGATAAGCATAACTGTAGAAAAACTCCGATAGTGCTTAGCACTAGCCCAAGACCGTAATACCCGAGAAACCCGAGTGAAACCAAGAGAAGAAACCCTCTAAGTATGAAGAATGATATGGAAGAATACTTAGAAAATACTTGAAAGATTTTTAGAGAGAATTAGAGAACTTATGAAGAAAACTCTTTCTTTAACTTGCTTTTTATTTATTTGTTCAACTTATTTACAAATGGGAGAGGAAGGAGCTATTTATAGGCTCCAAGATTACAAAATATCTTACAAGTCTTCTAGAACTCTCTACCATAATATCTAGATTTTATGTCTTACAATTCCTAGAATTTTCTACACAAATCTTTAGATAATTATTTTATAGAATTCTCTAGAACATATAGTGGAGGTGATAATATTTTATGATGTTTCTAGAGAATCTCTAGAACTTGGGCTTAATTTTGGGTTTGGATTATGAACCCATAATTAAGCTTAACTCAAAATCAAGTTTAATTTCAATACTCCCCCTTAAACTTGATTTTGTCAACCATACCGAGCTTCGAGCGAAGTAACTCGAATCTACCTTTTGGTAATGACTTTGTGAAGATATCTGCAACGTTGTCATCGCTTCGAACTTCCAAAGCTTCAATTGTTCCATCAAGCACCTTCTCCCTTATGAAGTGATGCTCTAACTCGATATGTTTCGTCCTTGCATGAAACACCGGATTATTAGCCAACTTGATAGCACTTTGATTATCTCCATAAATTGCAACCGACTTATTGATTGGCTCGAACAAATCTTCAAGGAGTCTTCGAAGCCATGTACACTCTTGAGCTGCGAGTGTTGAAGCTTTATACTCTGCTTCAGTAGTAGACAATGACACCGTTCCTTGTTTCTTGCTACACCACGACACGCTTGTGTCTCTACATAAAAACACATAACCTGATGTTGATTTTCGATCATCTAAATCTCCACCAAAGTCAGCATCAGTGAAACCATAAAGAGAAACCTTGTCATTGTACTTGTACACCAAACCCATGCCAAGAGTTGTCTTCACATACTTCAAGATCTTCTTTCCCGCTTCGAAATGTGGTTTCCTTGGTTCTTGCATAAAACGGCTTATGAGACCTACCGCGAAGGCAATGTCAGGTCTTGTAATGGTTAAATATAGAAGACTTCCCACAAGAGAGCGATAAGATTGAGGATCGGGTAGCAAGGACCCTTCATCGCGCTTAAGCCTTATGTTCACATCCATCGGAGTAGTACGTGTCTTTCCTTCGTGTACCCTGAACTTCTCAACAATCCTTCTTGCATAGCTTTGTTGACCGATGAAGATTCCATCCTTTACCCTTTCAACCTCCAAACCAAGAAAGTTATTCAACTCACCTAACTTCTTCATCTCAAACCTCACCGACATATCCTCTTGTAGACGATCAATTTCAGCATCATCGTTCCTGGTGATTATCATATCATTCACGTAAAGAAGAACTACCACGTGGACTCCTCCATTCTTCTTGAAGAATAGACTTGGATCCGAATTTGATGGTACATAGCCGCAAAACTGAAGGAATTGAGCAAGTTTTCCATACCATGCTCGAGGAGCTTGTTTTAACCCGTACAAAGCCTTCTTAAGCTTACACACATAATCAGGATGCTCTCATGATTTGAAACCAAGTGGTTGCTCCATGAAGATACTCTTATCAAGCTCACCGTATAGAAACGCATTCTTCACATCTAGTTGCCATAACTTCCAACCAAAGCTTGCGGCTAAAGATAGAAGTAAACGTACCGTAGTCATCTTAGCCACAGGACTGAAAGTCTCATCATAATCTTCTCCATACTTCTGAGAGAACCCCCGAGCAACCAACCTTGCTTTAAATCTATCAATGCTTCCATCTGCTTTCCGCTTAATTCGATACACCCATTTACATGAAACGGGTTGAACATCCTTGGTTTTCGGAACCAAATCCCAAGTTCCATTCTTTATAAGGGCATTCATCTCCTCTTCCATTGTGGTCTCCCACTCTTGAACACCTTTAGCTTCATCATAAGATGATGGCTCTTCTTCATCTAATGGAGCGGCAAAGTAACATGAGTAAGTAGTGACAAACCTTTCATCTCTGAACCGGGCAGGCTTAACAATGTTCCTTTTAGGCCTTTGATTAGCCATGGAACCATGATCTTCATCATCATCTTCCTCTTGATTAGCGCTCCCCCTTTCACCTTGCGTCTCTTTTTCAAGACTTCCGCTCTCACTTGGCATTTGAAGAACTGGTTCATCAACCTTGAAGGAATCTCCACCTTCTTGTTCGACCAAGACTTGAGGTTGTCCATAATATGAGGAAACTTCATCAAAGACAACATCACGAGACACGACGTACCTATGTGTCTCAGGATCCATGCACCTCCACCCTTTTCTTTGTTCATCATAACCGACAAATATGCATTTCTTCGCCTTTGCCTCCAACTTTGTTCTCTGAGAGTCGAACACATGGACGTAGCAGATTGATCCAAATATCCTGAGATGTTTCACCGTTGGCTTCTTCCCATGAACCATCTCATAAGAAGACTTCATGTTATTCGGACTTAGTGGCATACGATTGATGACATATGCTGCACATCTCATGCTTTCCGCCCATAAGGCTTTAGGCAAATTCTTGTCATGTAGCCAGCTTCTACACGTTTCGCTTAGATGTCGGATCTTCCTTTCTACTACTCCATTTTGTTGAGGTGTATATGGGCATGTAAATTCCCTCTTGATACCATGCTCCTGACAAAAAGAGAGGAACTCCTTTGACATAAACTCTCCTCCATTATCCGTCCTTAGGGTATTGATCTTTCGACCTAACTCGCCTTCCACGGTAACCTTGAATTCTTGAAATCTTGAAAATACTTCTGATTTTTCCTTCACAAAGTATACCTAGGTGTACCGTGAGAAATCATCAACGAACAACAACATGTAACGAAACTCGGAATAGGAGGGTGTTCTTGTTGGACCCATCAAATCGCTATGGATCCTCTCCAACGGAGCGCTGCATCGTGAAGTGGAGTTGTCAAATGGAAGCCTATGTGATTTTCCATGTTGACAACCTTCACAAAGTTTTCCTTCATCTTGAATCTTCAACCTTGGGAGCCCATTAACCAAATCCTTATTTACCATAACTTTGAGCTTAGTCATATTTATATGACCAAGTCTAGCATGCCATATAAAGACATTATCATTGGTGCTCATCTTCTCAACATATGAGTTGGAGGCCGATAAAATATATAGATCTTTAACTCGTGCTCCGGTGTGAACCACATCCGCCTTTAACTCTTTAATATTCTTTAAGAATTTGACGTCACTTGGGCCAAATAAAACGTAGTTACCTGAGTCCACCGCATTTACCACAGAGAGAAGATTCTTCCTTACTCCAGGAACATGATATACATTCTTGAGAGTTATTGGGCTTCCATCATCTCCTTTAATGACAATAGTCCCTTCCTTCTCAACGTGGTGGATTGAATTATCCGCGGTAATGATGGCTTCTTTCCCGTCATGACACTGAAGACTAGAAAATAACTTCTCGTCTCCGGTAATATGATGGCTACAACCAGAATCCACAATCCAATCATTTCCAAGATTTTTAGTTGTGGATGTACCTAAAGATGCAGCCTCCACCGTGAAACATTTTCCCCATTCTTCGTCTTCAGTGTGACCCTTTGATTCCGCCATATTTGTTTCTTTCAACTTAACTCGGCAATCCTTTTTGAAGTGCCCAAGTTTCCCACACCGGTAGCACTTGAATCGCTTCTTGTCTCCCATAGAAGATCTTTTTCGTCCATCATTTTTTTTTGTATCACTATCCTTGAACTTGGCTCTAAAACTTTGTTGCCTCCGAGCTACAAACGCCCTCCCCGAGTCATCATTGACTTTAACTCCCGCCATTTGCATGGCTAGTGATTCTTGCGAAGCTAGTAGATTTTCGAACTCCTCCAAGGAAGCTTGTGTAGCCCATCCTTGAACTGAAGTAACAAACGGTGTATATTCGGGTCGTAAACCACGAATAACAGACCGCTTCATCCGAGCTTCTGAAATTGACTCCTCCGGATTAAGAGTATTAATCTCTGAGCAAAGGTTTTTTACCTTGATAAAGAACTCTGAGATTGAAGACTCCCCCTGCTTCGCATTCGCCAACTCGTTCTCTAATAATTGTAGCCGAGCCTCGTTCTTCTTGTTGAACAATTGATCTAACGCTTGCCAAATCGAACTAACGGATTTACACCTTGAGACATGCTCAAATACTCCCGAGGATATTGACCTCTTCAAAGCAAACTCTGCCTTGGCATTTTTCCGTGTCCACTCCTTTGTCGCTTCCGCTGTTGCAGCATCTCCCCTTGGTGGTGTTGTGCTACTACTGCCGACGACATCCCATAAGTCCTCACTAACCAAGTATGACTCCATACATGACTTCCATAACTGGTAGTTAGATTGGTTTAAGATCTCCATTCCCAATCCAACGACACGACCCATTAATTCCATACTTAGAATAAACTGAGCTCTCTTAAACCCCGATCTTGATGAGCACAAGATTAGAATGGCTCTGATACCATGTAGAGAAACTCCGATAGTGCTTAGCACTAGCCCAAGACCGTAATACCCGAGAAACCCGAGTGAAACCAAGAGAAGAAACCCTCTAAGTATGAAGAATGATATGGAAGAATACTTAGAAACTACTTGAAAGATTTTTAGAGAGAATTAGAGAACTTATAAAGAACACTCTTTCTTTAACTTGCTTCTTATTTATTTGTTCAACTTATTTACAAATGGGAGAGGAAGGAGCTATTTATAGGCTCCAAGATTACAAAATATCTTACAAGTCTTCTAGAACTCTCTACCATAATATCTAGATTTTATGTCTTACAATTCCTAGAATTTTCTACACAAATCTTTAGATAATTATTTTATAGAATTCTCTAGAACATATAGAGGAGGTGATAATATTTTATGATGTTTCTAGAGAATCTCTAGAACTTGGGCTTAATTTTGGGTTTGGATTATGAACCCATAATTAAGCTTAACTCAAAATCAAGTTTAATTTCAATAATAACTCCTCAACAAGCCCTATTTGGACTTCCTTTAGGTTATCTTTCTTCGGTTTCTCCTGCTTCTTCTTCATATAAGCCTTACAACTGTGCATCATGTGACCCTTCTTGTAACAATACCAGCACTCAGGCCCATGTCCCCTATCGCTGTCATCAGACCCATTCTCAGATGAACTACTATGATCCTTTCTTCTTCGAATGCTCTTAGATCTCCCATGTCTCTTCTCAACGTACATGGCAGAATCTCTAGAAGATGATGATGGATATCCCCCGTTTCTCACCCTTCTTACCTCCTCGTTCAGAAGACTACTCACCACATCCTGTAGAGTCGTCGAATCTGTCATAGTACCTGTAATAGTCTGTTCCATCATACTATAACTATCGGGTAAGGTAGATAGAAGTAACAATGACTGCCCCCTCTCTGAAAACTTCAAACCTGTAGCTTCCATCTGGTTGTAAACCATATAGTAGTTGTTCACATGCTCTGCTACTGAACCCCCTTCCTTCAACTTCATATTAACCAATTTCTTCAGATGAAGAATTTGATTAGATGCCGACGGTTTTTCATACATATCCGTGAGAATCTCCATAGCCTCCTTTGTGGTCTTTGCCTTCGAGATATGAAATAACGCATTCCTACTCAGCCCCAACTGAATCTGCCCCAATGCCTTCTGATCCAAACAATTTCAATCTGCCAAGACCTTCGCATCCTTGTCTGCACCTACCGACTTCTCATCAAACAATGGACCATCAAGATCTTTCTGACGAAGATATGCTATCATCTGAATCTTCCACATCGCAAAGTCACTCCCATCGAATCTCTCGATCTTCATCTTGTTATCGGCCATCTCGAACCAACTGCTCTGATACCACTTGACAGAGGATCTACCCCACAACTCGTAGTGCTAATAGTGGAAACACACCACAAGCAATAGAAATTCTCAAGGCTTTGATGAACCAAGAACAAGTCACCACAATATATGAAAGATCTCACAAGAACACAATCAATATGCAGAGATAACCAGTACTTCTTATTCCCCACGAAATACAAAGATTACGAAAGAGATTACAACTCTCAATCTCTCTCTCTCACCTTTGAAACACTTGGCACAATCCCTTCTTGAAGTTGAATAATGATCAGATCTATTCAGATTAGATACCTAAACCCTAAAGTTTACGGCCATATATATAGCACCCAAGTAAACCCTAAAAGATAAATACAAATCTAGCAATTGAACCTTTAAACTCGTAAGCCCAAAAACAATCAGCCGCCGATATCGATCGATTGCACCCCCCAAGGCCGGTCGACCGTCCCCTCCTCTGTTGGACCTTTACACTAGAAGAACTCTCAGCAGACTAGGTCGATCGACCGCACCCCCAGGTCGGTCGACCGCAACTCTCCAGGCTGCACTCTTCTACTCGCTGCTTGTCTTCTCTTGCTTCTTTGTCTCATCCTCTTCTTCTCCAACTTCAAGTACTCAGTGCCTACGTGTATTTGAGGCCACAATTTCTAACAGAGAGTGCCTCAGGGTAGGTGGAGTTCGTGCGGAGGGCGGAGCCTCCGTGTTAACGCCTACTAGGGTATGCCCTTGAAGGGACATACTATTGGAGAAATAAGAGTGGAGATAGATTCAACTAGCAAAAGAAGTTACTGAACCAGGTTCGTTAACAAGAAGAGAATGAAAGAGTTCTTAGGCGATTAGTCACACAGCGTTGGAAGCATGAATATACAATCCAAGGTGGAGATTGTTAGATTTATGTCTTGCATACTATGGTTCGATGTGAAGAGAAGATGATGAAGCGAGAAGAGGTTCGAGCATTGTTGGTAGAGGAAAGAGCACCAGTAGGCAGCATATCAACAACGAGAGGCAGCAGCAGTGTAGTCGACTGCCACTAAGTGCAGTCGACTATTGCAGCTCTCTGACTTGAGGGTTTGCATTACAATCGACTGCCACTTTGGGCAGTCGACCGCAACTAGCTGCAGCAGCTGTGAGCCCAACTTTTTCTCCAAGCTAGATCGTACAATTCTTACCGTGTAGCTTTTTCTGCAGGATATATCGGACGGTTATTGTATCAAGATTACAACCTAAGATTTCTCTGGATCTCTGTATATTGTAATAGCCTCCATTAAGAGAGTAAGTACTTCATTGAGAGTTTTCATTGTAAACGGCAACTTATCTTCTAGTGAGGCTTGAGAGATAGATAGGTTCTTAGTGAGAGTATTTGTAACTCTTGTATCTTCTCTAGTTGAATAATATATCATTATTTCTCCCTCGGACTAGGGTTCGTCCAAACCGAGCCAATATTGTGTGCTTTGTGTGCTTGATTTGATCTACTTATTTGGTTTGTTTATTGGATCGGTTATCGCTTCTCGCTCCCAACTCCACTCTAATGTGCCTAAATTCCTAACACATTGTTCATAGGAAACTTCGATTACAGCTAATTGTCAATCCCGTTTTTTGACTTCCAGGCTCAATTTTGGCTGATATACTTGATTTTCCGCAGATGTCTTGCTTTTCATTTGGGTTAGAGTTTGTTTCATTATGTTCTTTTTAACAAGGCGATGACTATATTATAGACCAAACTGCCCTCTGTTTGTATGATGAATAACATGGAGTAGTAGGTGGTTTTAGAACAAGGAGGGCATTTAATTAGCTTTTCCAAAATGTCTTTCCAAAATGGTCGCTAGTGTTTATCAGACTAGGTCAATGTCCTGGCTTCTGGTTAATTTGTACATAATTTGGTCAGTTGAGTTGGTTGTTGAGATTGTATCTTTTGGACTGTTGCCATCAAATATGGATTGAAACAATGTCTTCCATTTCAGACGATCTGGATGTACATATCATTATATGACTTATAGATACATTTCTGCAGGCATGAGCAATGCACGCGAAAAGGTTCGTAGTCAGGTATGTGTGCATCGTATGTATGTATATGGCCGACTAAAGTTTTTTAATCACTATATGCTTCACATTTTTTATTTTTTTTTTGACAGAAAAGGATAGAGTTTAAAAGAACTCCAACCTGCTACTAATATACATAACTAAAACGCTCCAACATATATCGGTTATTACAACTAAACATCTCAAAACAGGCCCACTGATGCAGAACCAAACATAACATCAGGGCTCAAAATAACAGTTTCATAATGGAGAATCATATAGATCAAAACAAGAGAAAGCAACAAGAGAGTAGTATGATCCATCCTAAAAGTCTTCAATAAGTCATCTGAACAGCATCGCCGGAAACACCCAAATAGATACTTCAGCAGAAACAGTGGTAGCGAAAAGTTCAGCAACAGATTTTCAGCAGCATAAAACTATAAAGAGCTGTAAATATATGATTCACTTTAGATTCAGGAATTCCAATTACAAATCTAAGTCATTCTGTTTAAGCACTTGTGCCGTGCTAATTCAGTCGAGAAAGAATATTTGTATCAGTGAAAATGTATGCACTGAGCCGAACATTTCCGAAACTGAGAATATTTACAGAAAGTAATTTATCTAAGCATTAATTGCAGCAGCAACAGCCTTTCAATATACCAGTCTCAAACTTTATCGACAACTATATATGAACCCAAAACGAAGATGATTTTTCATTTTAAAATTCTGCCGAGAAAGAATATGTGTATCGTGATAAAGTAATGATTGTCCGAATAAACTTGATCAGTAAATACAGCCCAAGTTGCAACTTTCACTTAAAAAGTAAGCATTGAGCTGAAATTTTACGAAACTGAGAATATTTACAACAATTTATCTGAGCATAAATTGCAGCAGCAGCAGCTTTTCTGTATTTCAGTTTCAAACTTTATCAACAACTATATGAACCAAAACGACGATAATTTTTCATTTTTAGTTCCCAGTATAAACTTATTTCACTACTTCTATACAATTTTTCACATAGATCTTCAACCCTATCAAAGAAGACAATGCAATCTGATTCTGACACCGATATTGATCACCAAACTTATTCAGTACGAAAACAAATCATGACCAGAAAGAACCATCTCCTTATAAACACTCTTGAGGAATCAAACCACAAGATTTTCCAGTCAAAAGAATGCCCAATTCAGAGCCTGTGTTTTTTTTCCTTTTAGGGAAAAGGGAAAGAATTTACACCCGGTTTCATTAATAAGAGGTTAACAAAACAAACCCAGAGTACTAGGCCAAATTTACAACATCCTACAAAGTGGAAAATAAAACATAACACCTCCAATCATACATGGAATGGTGGGACAATACAAAACATAGAATATAAAGCAATGTAACAAGTACATATAACAAAAGAGATCCTTTCAACAAAACCCTGGAGGATGGGCACCAATCCGCTAAGCTCCACTTAGTCAAGTGTTGGCCCGATCACAACCTCCTCATCATCGTGCTTATCCATAGGGAAGATGCTCACAATTCTGCCTCTTGGTTCCGACGCCGCAGTTATAGCCCAAAATGAAATGAGATGCATTATGAGTTAGATTACCAAAAATACTATTACTAATCCCACAAAATTAAAAGTTATTTTTATCAAGCCATAAAACTCAGGTCGCTGCAGCGATGACGATATACCACACTTCCCTCATCCCGTGTCTCTCATTAGCAAACTTAGGACCTACCCACAGATCCTCATACGCTAGTGGGTAATCATTCGTTCCAAGGGCCATTAGGACCTCGATAAGCACATCCTTACTCCTAATGCATTCAGTGAAGAGGTGGTTTCTCGACCCCATGTGTGCATTGCAGAACCCACAGTTGGTTGCAATGTTCGGTTGTCTCTTAACCAGGTTCTCTCATGTAAGGATTGCATCATTAAGAACAAGTCATAGGAAGGCTTTAACCTTCAGGAATCTTGGCCTTCCAAAGTACAGTAGACTGTACATCTTCTAAAGTGAATGCAGTTATATAGTGACCAAACCGTAAATGACCCATTACTATTCAACCCCAAAATTTTCGTTCTGGACCATAAGAACACCTTACCCCTGACTGTATAATGTAGGTTTGAAGTTTTCGTAGTTTACTCTGGGTCTCCAGGTTTAGGCGGGTTCTAAATGATGGTCGGCATGCTCCATGTTTCCAGGTATTGGCGACCGTGGCATGAGGTTGGGACGCTCGGGCATATAGTTCTGGGAACAACTTTTTAAGAGAGTGTGCACCACATCCTACCAAAATTTGGTCGATAAACCATTGCCTATGAATGGAATGACACCGCTGTTGAACGGGTCAAAGGCTTTTGAAATCCCTTTCCAGAACCAAAATGCTCTAGGTCCCACCCGGAAACCCCAAGTAGGTCCCCTTTCCTTGCAGATACGTTCTGATGTACTATTGGGATTGGGCGTCAACCAACGCCCGTTGTCGCAGAGGAACCAAATAGAGCAATGATGAGACGAATCAATTGAGCAAGCAAGTAGATCCACCAATCTAACACAAACACACCGATGACTTATCCCGGTTAGCTCTTGCTTAATCCGGGGGAAAATATAGGGAGATCTGATATTCAACTAGAAGAGATTACAATGAGTTATTGATTCACTCAATACAAGGAATTAAACTCGCTCACCAAGAACTATCTCTTTCTCGAGCCTCTCTTTGCAATGGAGAAAATAATCTATGAAGTACTCTACTCTCGTAAAGGATGAGTTTACAATATATATAGAATAATAAAGAGAAACCTAGGTTTAATTTTTGATTCTTAGTCGTCCGATATAACCTGAAAAAGAAGTAACTGAATAGGAGTCGTACGATCTAACTTGGAGTTGAAGATTGGACTGAAATGACCTAACAAATCGAGGCCCAAAAACGAACACAGCGTTGCGGTCGGTCGACCGTCCAACAAGACCGGTTGACCATCCACCTCTCGGCCAAACCCAGTGCAACTGCGGTCGGGGGATGCCGTCAGGGGTGCGGTTGACCACATCTTGGGACAATCAACCGCAACTATGCATGCACCTTGCTGCTGCTGTTTTTTTTTTCGACGCTTCAACCTCCGTGCTTCATCTTACCTTCTTCTAATTTGAACCACAAGTATTCAAGACACATTCCTAATAAACTCCACCTTGAATTGCATACGAGTGCCATCACATGATGTGTTATTCATCTCCAAACTCTAATGAACTCCACTTACAAAAAATGACTTAGAACAATAGCTTCTTCTTCTAGTTGAAATGATCTCTACCCAATCTCACCGATTCCAGTATACCCCTTCAAGGGTACACCTCCGTAGGCGTACTCACGAAGTTGCCAACCTCCGCACGAACTCCACCTACCCTTAAGCTTTCTCCACCTCTCAACGATATTCGAACGTCGTGGTTTCGTCTCGATGAATCTACTTGCGGCAAACTAGCTGAGCTTGCAGGAATAACGGGAAAAGGAACAATACTTGCGCAAGTATTTCGGATTCCCCAAAACGTGTAGAGATTGTTTTGGCTTGACCCAACCAATCTCATACTTCTAATCACCTTACGACGATCCTGAAAAACAGACAGAACTTCACCTCAAGTTATGTACCTACAACCCCGTGTATCAAAAGTTCCCAAGGAAATCAGATTCTGTTTCAGCAAAGGAATATGCAAAACATCCCTTAAAGTGAACATATTTAGACCTGACATCTTCAACTCAACTGTCCCCTCACCTACTACTTCACAAATCTCCCCAGTTCCCGTTGTCACACAACGCCCCGTAGTAGACTTATAAGTAGAAAATAACTTTCTCTCGAAGCAAATATGAGAAAAACTCTCCGAGTCAAGAAACCAACTAGAATCCACTTCTAAAGAATTTGAAACAAGAAGAGGCGAATCACCTGAATAAAAGGCACTAACCACATTAGCGGAAGAATTCCCATTCTTTGCGCTCTCCTGATTCTGCAATTTCCAACAGTCTTTCTTGATATGCTTTGGCCTCTTGCAATATCAGCAACGGATTGAATCCTTTTGCAAAGCACTTTGTCTTCCCCCTGAAGGACCATCCACTGCTAGACAACTTGTGGGAATAGACGGTGATTTCTGGGTCTCCTTCCTAAGTTGATTTTCCTTCAATGTTTTGATTACACTATCTACCGAAATACTCTTCTTGGCAGATATACCGTGTAGCATGGTAATGATCAAAGGCTCCTACGAATCCGACAGTGAATATATCAAGTTGAAACCTTTATCTTCTTCACACACATCTGCGTTGATCGCCTTGAGTTCCGATAATACCTTATTGAACTCTGTAACGTGGTCTTGGAGATTGATACCTTCCTACATAGATAAACGAAATAACTTCCTCTTCCAATGCATCCGATCTTATAACGACGAACCAGAGTAGTCAGCTATGAGTTTTTCCCACAAACTCGCCACACCAGTTTCTTCAAGAAATCTACACTTGAGCTTGTCCGCCAAGGATAATCGGATCAGACTTATGGCTCTTTCACGAATATCTTCCCAACCGTCATCCTTCATATCAGTTGGCTTTTCTTTGTTCTTAACGGCTAACTGCAAACGTTCTTGAACAAGAACATCATACATGTCAGTCTTCCAAAAATTGAAATTGATCTTTCCATCGAAGTGTTTGATCTTTAAAATAATGTGGCCTGTCATCTTAACCAAGGGACTCGGCAACCTGAAGCTCTGATACTAATTGTTGGGATTGGGGCATCAACCAACGCCCATTGTCGCAGCGGAACTAAATAGAGCAATGAAGAAGTCAAAGTAGATGAGAGGAATCAATTGAGCAAGCAAGTAGATCCACCAATCTAACACAAACACACCGATGACTTATCCCGGTTAGCTTTTGCTTAATCTGGGGAGAAATATAGGGAGATTGATATTCAACTAGAAGAGATTATAAGAAGTTATTGATTCACTCAATACAAGAAATTAAACTCACTCACCAAGAACTATCTCTCTCAAGTCTCTCTTTGCAATGGAGAAAATAATCTATGAAGTACCCTACTCTCATAAAGAAGGAGTTTACAATATATATAGAATAATAGAGAGAAACCTAGGTCTAATCTTGATTCTCATTCGTCCGATATAACTTGGAAAAGAAGTAACTGAATAGGAACCGTACGATCTAACTTGGAGTTGAAGATTGGGCTGAAACGATCTAACAAATCGAGGCCCAAAAACGAACACAGCGTCACGTTCGGTTGACCGTCCAACAAGACCGGTTGACCGTCCACCTCTCGGCCAAACCCAGTGCAACTGCGGTAGGGGGTGCGGTCGACCGTAACTTAGGACAGTCGACCGCAACTATGCTTCACCTTGCTGCTGCTATTTTCTTCTACTCTCTTCGACGCTTCGACCTTCGTGCTTCATCTTACCTTCTTCTAATCTGAACCACGAGTATTCAAGACACATTCCTAACATGTACCATTTCCACCACCACTTACAGAGCATGGCTAGATTCATGTCTCCCAAGTTGATAATACCCAAGCCTCTATGCATTTTCTTCATACAAACTTCTTTTCCATCTGATAAGATGGTAGCCCCCGGGTATACATCTACCCCTTTCAAAGGGAATCTCTTTTGGACTATATCGATCCTTTTCATCACCCATCTCGAGAGCTAAAAAAAGGACATATAGTAAGTCGGAATGTTAGATAATACCTGCCCCCAAGGGATAGGGAATTTCTTTCCACCCAGACAAATGCTCTTCCACCTGGTCAATGATCGGTAGTCAATCCAATTTCATAAGCTTGCTTGGACGGACAAGTAAACCCAAATACTTAATCGGGAAGCTGTCAAGTTTACAGTTCAAAATGGTTGCATGTTTCCGTGCCTCCTCTTCTGATATTGCAATAGGTATAAGAGCACTTTTATGGAAATTAACCCATAAACCTGACCATACCTCGAAGCAGTAAGTGCTCCCTTGAAGGTAATGGTTTCTCCCATGTCCCCGTTTCCAAACAATAATGTGTTAACAACATATTGTATGATTGTGCATCTTGGGCGGTTCCTCCGCTGGCCATCGGGTTGATCCATTCTGCTTGTCCGCAACTATCTATCATAGCTTTCAGGTCATCGGCCACGATAGTAAACAATAGCGAGATTGGGGATCTCCTTGACAGAGGCCTTTTCTACATGAGAACAGATGGTCGGCCATCCCATTTACCAGAATAGCTGTCTCACTAGTAGTGAGGTAGTGATGGATCCATTTGATCCATCTGTCTCCGAAACCCCTGCCTCTAAGTGCTTCCAATAGGCAATCTCACTCAACAGAGTCGTAAGCCTTCTCGAAGTCAAGTTTTAACAGAAAACTTGTGTCATTTGTCTTATGGCAATGGTGGATTGTTTCTTCCGATGTGGCCACGTAGTCCAAGATACAATGTCCCTTGATGAACTCAGACTGTTCCCGACTAATTAAGTTATTCATCATTTGCCCCAATCTATTAGCGAGTATCTTAGTAAAAATCTTGGCCGAGCAGTTGAGGATGCTAATGGGTCGGAAATTGCCAACTTTGTTCGAGTCTTCTTTTTTAGAGATAATGACCACTTTTGCAAAGTTAAGTCTTCCCAATTTCAGTCCATGGTCGTAAAATTTAGTCATGGCTGACATAAGATCATCCTTAATCTCTTCCAAGAATGCCTGATAAAATAAGATCGGGAATCCATTTGAGTCGGGAGCTTTCTCCTTACCCATCTGAGAGACCACTTCCTTTACATTAACCTCCGTTAACAGTTCCTCCATAGATAGCAAGGATTGAGCCAAGTGGTCTACCCTTCCAAAATCCACCACTAAGTGGTGCTCTAAAATCTGCCCTTTTCTCGAAAAAACATTTTATAGTGGGCCTAGAAGGCCAATTCGATTTCTTTCTCCTCTTGGACAACACCCGTTTCTGTCTGTAATGAAAGGATAAGGTTGGACCTCCGACATGAGCTAGGCACATGATGGAAGAAGGTCATGTTCGCGTCTCCCTCTTTGAGCCACGAAATTCTCGACATTTGTAGTCATTTAATTTCTTCAAGTTTATACAGTTGGGCTACGTTCTCCCTGAGGTTTAGAAGCCGGTTGTGTTCTTCTTGTGTGAGGTCTCTTGTCTACTCCATTCTTTCCAGTTCATCAATACAATATAGAATGGACTCTTTGGATTGCCAGATAGTCGCAAATCTCGTGCGATTCCATTTCCTAACCCTGCCCCTGAGCCTATGAATTTTTTCACACGAAATCGCAGTCGCCTCATGTCCCCAAGTGGGAAGTGCCCAACTTTCAATCACCATATGGTGAAACCCCTCAATTTGAAGCCAAGCTTTCTAAAACCTGAACATCCTCGGTTTTCTAGCAATTTTCTCTCCAAAAGATAGAATTTATCGGCACATGGTCAGACGTTGGTCTCGGCAAAGATTTGACACTAACTAAAAGAAACTTAGCTTCCCAGTCCAGATTGATAAGCACTCTATCTAGCATCGCCATAATGAGGGACACTTGCATGTTAGACCAAGTGAACAACCTATCAGAAATGGGGATGTCAACCAACTCTATGTCCGTGATAACTCGATTGAATTCCTCCCTTTCAGCTTCACTCGTACCTCCACCCCTATGTTCAAAAGCGAACCTCGTAATATTACTTCGGGGGGTGGCACATTTTGTGAAATGGCTATAGATCAAAAACAATTACAATGATGCAAGAGCCTTCACATATATTGGCAAAGCCTATGTACAACTCACACATACACACCCACATATACACTTATACATACACCAAATATATAACTCATTCAACCCCCGAGCGTCAAACTCAAGGTGGACGAACCAACATGAGTTTGGAGACAGATGAGCTAAGATTATCGACAGTCTGAGATTTTGTAAAGAAGTTGGTGATCTCCAATCAAGTGTACAGCAGTATGGAAGAGGAAAATAAGAGGGTTGGAGAAGGGGTGACGAAGCACTCTCAGGAATCAGATTGTAGAAAAATTTAATACATTACCCCTCACGACAAACATGGAAATAGTCTTGATGCATACCATGAAGATGGTCTCGATGCATAACCCTCACGAAGCAAACTTGAAGAGTTGATGCACACTCGGTCTCGATGCATACCCCCTATGAATCAAATATGAAGAGAGTTTTGATGCATACCCAAAATGTAGATGGTCTCAATCCATACCCCTCATGAATCAAATGTGAAGAGAGTATTAATGCATACTCATTATAAAAATGGTCTCAATGCATACCCCTCATGAATCAAATATGAAGAGAGTTTTGATGCATACCCATTATGAAGATGAATCTCCCCGTCAAAGAAATGGAGATGATGAGTGGAGCCCGTCAGATCTCATCGTCAGCGTATAAAGAGATGATCAAGTGATCTTTAGATCTCACCATCGATGAAATGGAGATGACAAGTTGATCTCGTTGGATCTCACCACGACGGATGAGGAAACGAAGTGGCCTTAATCTCACTATCAAAGAGGGAGGAAATGACAAGAACACGTCCGATCACGTCAGTGACGAGATGGAGATTGATTGAGGAATTTCTTCAAACAAGTTGAGTGCCTAAGTGATAAGGAAAGTTGGGTCAGGTATTTCATCAAACACATGTTGTGAAAGGGATAAGGAAAGTTGAGTCAGAAATTTCGTCAAACACGTGTTATGCTGAGAAATTGGGTTTCAGATTCGAGTTGGATTCGGAGGTGGACTCAGATCTGGTTTGAAGGAGACCAACATGAGCACCATTACCACACGAGCAACATAATCAATGCCAACGGCTCGAGGAGTGGATGGTGACAAGAACAGTTAAAACCCTAGAACTCATGGCAACAGATATCCTTGATGAAGAAAATCCCATGCTTTGAGGTTGAAGGAGAGGACAGCAGCTGATTTGGAAGAAGCAGCAGCAGCAGCTTGGACCCACTTGAGTAGCTGATCGAAAGGTGGGAGCTTGCAGCAAAAGAAGAAGGTAGGCTTAGGGTTGAGATTTTGAATCCCTAGAAACTCTAGGCTCTGATATCATGTCACTTTGTGGAATGATTATACATCAAACGCAATTACAATGAGGCAAAAGCCTTCACATATGTAGGCAAAGCCTATATAAAACTCACACTTATACACCCATTCATATACCTAATATATAACTCATTCAACAGGGAGGAAGCGGCAATGGGTGAGAAACGGCTTCCTGACCTCCACGACTGCAAGCATGAACCTTGGAAAAGGTATTGCCTGACTCCCGCATTTTCAATGCTTCAATCTGTTCTAGAGTATCCACTACTTCTTTCATCGTAGGTCGGATCTTGTGATCAATTTCAAGACACCTGAGGGCTAGCTGTGCAAGCCGGAAAGCACCTTTTGAGGAATACTGTCCATTGAGCTTAGGGTCCATCACACGAGTGAGTTTTACGCAGTTTGAGAGATGTGTTTTGGCCCAGTATACAAGGTTACGCTTGTCACATGGGCGACTTTCATCGTATGCCGACAGCCCTGAGAGAATCTCAAGCAGCACTACTCCGAAGCCATAGACGTCGCTCTTAACGTACAAATAACCTGGTGAACACACGATAGCACTTGCCTTTAGTTCATCAAATCTAGATTCAGAAGATTTTGAACTGGAAGCTTGATTTCTCATAGATTTTCATTATTTCTTATTAAGAAAAAAAGGTGAGATCATGAAATTACACTGTGTAGTAGAAAATCACATATCAGGATTTCGAAAACTTAAAAGCATTGGTGACATTTGTTATGTATTCTTTCCATTGCACCAAAATTTTGAAAACCTTTATATTGCCCCTGCAGGTCAAGCATCCATTTTACAATCCGAAATTGGGCTATATGCTTATGTATTTGTTTTTAACAACTATAACTAGGTCGAGCATCCACTGTAAGTCATGGGGTTAAGAAATTTATATCTATCCTGTACAATTTTTATAAAAAAAAATAATATATCCTGTACAAAGTTAAACTTTTCTGTTTAAAACATCAGGCATTTATCGCATTGTGCCAACACGATAAGAAAAACATAGAATAAATTTGCAGCACCTATTGTCATCCATAACTAGTATGAAACTAAATAAAATAAGTGGCAAAAATAATTTGTATGCATTAATCAGCATAATATTCACATATATGCAAGCATCAAATGCTAGATTTGAACATACAGATTATCTGTTATATAAAATTCACAAAAATTGTACCAGGTACACAAAATCTTTACATATACTAACCGGTGGCTATGTACTCAGGAGCGGCATATCCATAGGTGCCTTTAAGCTTTGTAACAACATGTGAGCCGGCATTTGGTCCATTTGTTGCGAGGCCAAAATCTGATAGCTTTGCGTTGTAATCCTGTTGTAAAAAAACTAATATTAGGTCACGGCAACCATATAAAAGTTGACTTAACAATATTGTCAGCCAAAGATAGAACTATACTGAATCGAGAAGGATATTTGTGGTTTTAAAATCACGGAAAATGACTTGTTTATCCGATGCATGTAAGAATGCAAGACCTCGAGCTGCACCAATGGCTATCTTCAGTCTCTGGCTCCAAGAAAGTGGTTGAGTATCTGTCCCGAAGAACACAAAGTTAGATTAATAGTTACTATCAATTTAGAATTTTGTGTTACCCAATTTCCATATACTTTGTTAAACGCTTGGAGTAGGAAAAAAATAATCAAGTATTTATTTAAAAACGTAATTTTGTACGAACAGTTCGTGGTTTGAACAATCATTCACCAAAGGACCATATTCAATTAATACATATAGTGCAAGTGCTTCACTATGGTTCTTTTAGTAGTATCAGCAATGTAATCAAATTATACGTGCATGCTAATATACGCTGATATTTGAAAGACTCACTTCCAAAGAGGTGTTTGTCTAAGCTCCTCATAGACATGTACTCGTATACGAGGAGAAGCTCCCTGTCCTTCCGGCAGCAGCCCAAGAGCTTGACAATGTTCGGATGTGAAATCCGCCCCAAAAATTTGATTTCAGACTGAAACATTAGAAAAAGGTAAACTTGATCAGATGAAGTAAACAAATAGAATCACACATTAAGCCCTTTTCTACCAATCAGAAACGAATAAACATCACTGAGTTCCAATTTTCAATTGATCATGAAAGATGAATATATAATAAACCTTAGGCATTCCTTATAAACAAGGTGGAAATCAAGCGATGGATAATGTGAAAGTGAAAAGGCAGAACCAAACAAATCTTAGAACTGCAGAAAAGATTGGATTACTGTGGGTGACCTCAATGCGTGATTTCTTTTTTGAATTTATTTTTTTTCTCTCTTTGAAGAAAACTTGGATTAACAATTTCTTTTGAAACTGTTTTGTTGATAATTGTTATTGAAGCACAATGGGCCTTGATCAACCACTGACTCCCAAGAGAACAAAATATTGGAAAAAATTTGACATGTAAAAACTTGATCGGAAAAATATTTTTGTCTTTGAATACTCACTAGCCACTCCTCCAATCCTTGCATGTTCTCAAGATAGTATCTTTTCACAGCGACCAACATCCCATGACCACGAACAGCTGGATTCAGAGTCTCTGCATCGACCCATCCTCTGAACACCTTCCCCGACTCCCCTTCTCCGATCAAGGACTGGGGCTTGAAGTTCTCAGTGGCCCTTTTCAACTCAGCAAGCGTGTAAACACGCAGGCTACGGGTCTCTAAACTTTGTGCCATAAGAACAACTTCATCTCTACTTCTTTCCCTCCGCTCTTCACTCCGGTCTTCAGACATTTCAGTATTGCTTCTGGTGCTAGCCTCCAGACTTGAAGGTCCTGAGTTCATATTGAGTGATATTAAGCAAGTAAAGCACAAAAAATGCCAATGTTACAAAATTAAAAATGAAATGATAGGTAGACTGCTAATCAATGTTCCCCTCTTCTTCACTGTTTCCTTTACGAGGAAATTGTTTTTGCTGTAATTTAAATCTGTATTCTTATTACTAAAAACAGGGCGAGAATTCCCCTTTTGGATGTCATCAATTAACAATGTATGTCAAACAAATCACATGAAATTAGAAAATAAGGAAAATACTAAGCTCTTTTACCATGTTATGATCTTTCATTTGTGTTTTTTTGATAAAATCTTTCATTTGTGTTCTCTTTTCTATTCTTAATTAATCAATCAACACATATGAAGCACGGATACGGGTACGGGGTGCGGGTACGATACGACACGGGTACGGGGATACGAGATTTTACAAAAAAGTAGGATACGGGTGCGTTGTGGGTACGTTAAATATAAAATAATTTATATTATATTTATAGATACAAAAATATTTTTTTTGTTAAAAATTCAAACATTTAAACCATTTCATAGAACTATAAAAATACATTATAATTATGAGCATTTTAGAGAAAAGAAATGATAATCTAACTATCAAATCTTTGCGTAGTATTGTTTTGTGTTTGACCATAATTGTAAACAACAACTTTTGCAATTACTCTAGGACCTCACGCATTTATCTAAATATAATTGTGTCTAAAAGTTGTGAAAAATGCATTTAAAAAATTGGGTGCTCCTTGGGTACGCACCCGGGAGTACCAAAGGAGTATCGGCACCTGATACGCACCCGACACGGGTACGTCGACCATTTGGAAGTATCCGTGCTTCCTAGAACACATCCTCCTCCCAAGCAGAAAAAATTAAATGAGGTTTTCCATAAGTTTGCAACAAAAAACAGAAAAAAATGAAACCCTAAAAGACTGTACTACATCCATTTCATTAAAATAACAAAACCCAGAATCAGAACATACATCAAAAATTGAAGTGAAAAGTACAACTTCAGCTCTATGAGCACCTTTTCTTTTGTTCTACACAAATTTGGAATAGAAATGGATTTTTTAAGAAACCCATGTAATTCAAACTAGAACAGCTGAAACCCCCAACACAACTAGTTGGGGTCGGCTTGATATATCTAAAACCCTACAAATATCAATTGTACACAAACAAAATTGTAACCCCAAAAAAAAAAAAAAAAAAAGAGAGCATGGCCACAAAAATACCTGCACTGAAAGTATTGGAGGTTGTTGTAGGACTCAAAGGTTTCACAGCAGAACCCAAACAGTTCCCCATTTTCTTGCAATCTATTTCTCTATATTTCTATCCCTCAATCTTTTTATAGACTCTCTCATTCTGTTTGGCCTTCTTTTGGTTGAGTCAAATATACAGAGAGAAGGAACTCTGTTCAAGTGGAGGCAACTGGTCTCTTCAAAACAATGCTCTGTTGGGCTCATCACAGCAAACAATATCTGCAACCAATCAAACTCATTCAAGCTGGAATTGAAAAGTAGGCCGCACTTGTCATAGAGATAGATGGTTGTGTGTTTGTGTGGAGAGGAGAGTCCACAGATGATTCAGGTCAACAGAGTTGAGAGGGAGACCTCACAAAATATGAAGGAGAGAAGACCTCGTAGTAGTAGTAGAGACCAAAAATAGAAATTTTTTTTTTGTTATACGACACTTTTTAAAAATATTTGTATTTATAGAACACTTGCCAAAGTATTTGTATTTGTGCACAAAACAGCTAAATTCGACATTTTCAACAGCGAGTTTAGTTGTTTCATGCTCACCATTGGGACACGGCGAATTTATTGCTAATTTTTTGAGAAAATCGCCGTTCCCAATAGCGAGTTCAATTCAAAAAATTTCGATGAAAACTCGCTGTTCCCAACGGCGAGGACATTTATACTAGACTCACTGTTGGGAACAACGAGTTTAGTTCAAAATTTTCAATGAAGACTCTATTCAACGGCGAGGATATTTACACTAGACTTCCTGTTGGAAACGACAAGTTTAGTTCAAAAAAAAATTTATGGAGTTTTTTTTTCGAAAATTCACTAAGTCCAAAAGAATGTTTTAATCTCTGTGAAATTTCCTACATCCTCACTGTTCCCAACAACGAGTCTAGTATAAATGTCTTCGCCATTGGGAATGACGAGTCTTCTTTCAAAATTTTGAACTAAACTCGTTGTTCCCAACAACGAGTCTAGTATAAATGTCATTGCCGTTGGGAATGGCGAGTCTTCATTAAAAATTTTGAACTAAACTCGTCGCTGAGAACGACGAGTTTTCAAAAAAATTAGCACTAAACTCGTTGTGTCCCAACAGCGAACATGAAACAACTAAACTCGCCGTTGAAAACGGCGAGTTTAGTTGTTGAGTCCACAAGCATAAATACTTTAGCAACTGTCATTTTTCTGCAAATATTTTCAAAAGGTGTCTTATAAAAAAAAATCCCAAAAATAATGATTTTACAGATAAGACTTATTAATCTGGATTATTATGTTGGTGGCTGCTAAAAGTGTTACTCAACTTGTAGAAAAGAACAATAAAATCCATTTAAAAAATCCAAGCAAAGATTCATTATTCATTTAATGAAATAGTTAAAGGAAAAAATACTTGTAATTAATTACTTTTTAATTAGTACTTTAAAATCGTCTGGAATAGTTCAATTAGAATGACTGTTAGTTTTCTTTCCTTTTTTTTTTCCTTCCTTTTTTTTATATAAAAAGAATCAAAGAAAAAAAATATGCTCTGTTAAATGATCAATGCTTGTGGAATTTTATATCATTTTGTGATTTCCATTGGTTGAATAGAGTTATTTTAAGCCAAAAAAATATCTACAGTATTGCCATGTTCAGAAATTAAATAATCTCTTCAGTAATCAAAATAGTTGGCAAAGTATCATTATTTAGTACAAGTGTAACCAAACAATTATAATGGGAGAGATGAGATTTGTAATTAAACAACTCATAACTTTGTAACCAAACGATCAATGTGCAATACACGTTATAACTAAATCCAACAAATACAAATATTTGTAGATAGACTAACGTACTCATGCATCGTCCGTGCATATCTAATAAAAAGAAAGTCTCAATTTCAAAGCTAGACTACGCTAAAGTTTTTATATTTTATTATTATTATTAAAATATGTATCACACATGTAAACTACTAGGCTACTATAGCCGGAGAAATTGGCAAGAAAACTGCATTGACTTCAATCCGTTGTGTCGTGAAGCAAAGTTCTTTATTTTTTTAAATATGTCTAGAAGAAATTTGAATTGTACATAATTTTTTCTTACCATATGCTTGATCGTGTATTGGCCATACAAAATCCTTAAAATATATATATTTTTATATCTAAAATCCCTAATATCCTGCCCAGTTTCTTCTCGCTTGACCTTTGCCCCTCTTTCTCTCTCTTTAATCTATAACTAGTATTATACACGTGCTGTGCACGTGAGAAAAATTGGGGAAATAAAAAGGGCAAAAAAAGAAAAAAATCTACCAGCACGTGCGTTGCATGGATTGGGTTAAAGACAAATTACACTAAGGCCTTCTCCCATTATCTATCTATCTTCTATCTATCTATATATATATTATAATGGGAGAGATGGGGTTGGTAAACAAACAAACCCTAATTTGTTTGTGAGCAAATCCGTGCATCGCACGTGCTTTTTTTTGTCCTTTTTCATTCTCCTCCACGTGCATCGTACACGTGCTTTTTTTTGTTCTTTTTCATTTTTCTCCACGTGCATCGTACATGCATGATACTAGTAATAGTAGAGATAGAGACAGATATGTAAGTAAACAATTTCAAAGCAAAGAAAGTCTAATAAGTAAATATCAAAGCAACAAACCATTATTAAAGATCATAATAAAATGTTGACGTATGGATTTAGTTTGACAGAAAAAGTAGAATTTTTTGACCATTTTTATAATCAAAAGGACCCCATTATGTAACGCGTTCTACGAAATTATTATAAATAAATAATAATAAAAACCTATGGAGATGAATTGAATTATGTGAAAGAATTGACTCTACAGGTCACTTGTCAACAAGGAAGAACAAATTGAAATACACATGAGTAAAAGTCTGTAAATGCTCTTCGTCTAGAAAAGTTTCCCCATTTGATTAGGACCAAGCAGCTTTAAAGTTTCAAAGAAACAAACTTACTGTCTCAAAATCAGTTTAATTTCTTAGATAGTTTTACAAATCAGAAAATTTTGCCGTACTGCCACACTTTTTGAAAATATTTTGCGCTCTGCCCCACTTTCCAAAACAATTAGCGATATGTCCTTATTTAGGACACGTCAGCAAGAAACGTTATTGGAAAAAACGGCATAGGTTATTTCGATGCCGTTCTTTCCAATAACGGCATCTATTTTACATTTTTTTTCATGCCGTTATTTGGAATAACGACATCAGTATATTTCTCTTACAAGTGTGAATCTTCTAACTTTAAAAAGTTCTAAGTGTGAAAAAAACTTATAAATAATGCCGTTATCCTGAATAACGGCATTCGAATGACTGATGCCGTTATTGGAGATAACGGCATCAGTTATATATAAATATGAACTCTTGCCGTTGTTTGGAAACAGAGAGAATGAATAAAAAGTCTTAAAAAAAAAAAAAAAAATTATAACTGATGCCGTTATTCCAAATATCGGCATCAGTTATAATTTTTTTTTTAAAAACTTATTCGTTAAAGAGGATGAATAATAAGTTACTTTTTTATAAAAAAAATTTATAACTGATGTTGTTATTCTAAATAACGGCATCAGTATTGAGAATGCCATTATTTGAAATAACGACATCTGTTATAAGGTTTTCACACTTGCAATTTTTTCTCTAAGTGGAAACTACAAGCTGTCGAAAAGCAAAACAACCTATACCGTTATTTCAAATAACAGCATGACATTTTTTTCTTCAAAGAGATGCCGTTATTGGGAAGAACGGCATCGAAATAACCTATGCCCTTTTTTCCAATAACGTTTCTTGCTGACGTGTCCTAAATAAGGGCATATCGCTAATTGTTTTGGGAAGTGGGGCAGAGCGCTAAATATTTTCAAAAGTGGGGTAGTACGGCAAAATTTTCTACAAATCATATACAAAACACCGTTAAAATTTTAAAGCCTATTCCAAGGTTTATAAATATATATATATATATATATATATATATATATATATATATATATATATATATATATATATATATATATATATATATATATATACATATATATAGGTTTGTGGGATCATAATCAATGGGTGAATGAACCTCGATAGAGGCTTTGATCTTCTATGTGAGTTTAGACCAAGGGTAATTGTACAACTCCTGAAGTTGCGACATAGAGGGACTTCATTGTGTTCCAAGCCGATCGCCAACGGCGGTGATCGCTGGAGCTTTCTTCTTCGGCATCGCTCAAGCACTTGACAATGGCGACGAGTGAAGAAGAAGATGAACAGTAGAAAAATCAAGATTCTATATTCATGACTGAACATTTACAGGGAAATGATCTTTATAGAGGGAAGAAGAGGAGATTACGCATATTGCGCGTAATCTGGACATTACGCGTATTGCTCGTAATCTGGACAGACAGTTACAAACAGTTGGACTCAAGTGGAAGAATTACAACATTTATACATATAAGCCCTTACAAGAAAGACAATTACTGTGAACTAATAGGCACACTTTTGGACTGATACACAACCTTTTAACCCTTCTCTTCTAAACTTCAACTGCTCCTATCCACCGCTCCTACCCGTCGACTGCAGGACTCCGGTCGACTGCTCCAGCTGCAACAATACTCCCCCCATTTGAAGGAGATTCCAAAGAGTTGTGGAACTCAGGGAATCTCCAATACAAATCCCAATACCTCTCCTAAGTAGCGTCATCCAAATCAGCATGTTTCCATTGCACGAGCACTTCGGATACTGCAATTCCCCTTTTGGGCACCATCCGACGAGCCAACACCTGATCTGGCTGTGGGGAACTGTTTATGAAGTAGGAAGGCAAGGATGAAGATGCCACTGCACTTCCAATGCGAGGGATATAGGCTTTTAACTGAGATATGCGGAAGACATCATGAATTCTAGCTTTTGCCGAAGCTGCAGCTTATAAGCCACGATACCCACCCTTGCTACGATCTCGTAAGGCCCATAGTATAGTGCATAAAGCTTATGAATACGGAGTCCCCCAACTGACAATTGACGATAAGGCTGGAGCTTCAAAAACACCCAATCACCAACCACAAACTCTTTATCTAATTTGTGCAAATTGGCCTGAGCCTCCATTCGTTCCAGAGCCTTTACTAAGTTGCCTTTCAACAACTGCAGAGTTATATCCCTCGACACTAGAGCATCTTCCACAACTTGAACTCTAGTTGTTTTAGGCACATAGGAAAGAATGGTTGGGGGAGGGTTCCCGTATACAGCCTGGTAAGGTGATATCTTCGTTGAACTGTGAACATGGGTGTTATAGTTGAACTTTGCCCAAGGCAACCACTCCGACCAATCAGTGAGCTTATACGTTGTGAAGCAACGCAAATAAGTCTCCAAAACTCTGTTTACCACTTCCGTTTGGCCATCAGATTGGGGATGGAACGCCGAACTCAAGCATAATTTCGTACCCTGCATATCCAACAACTCCTTCCAGAAATGGGAGGTGAAGACAGCATCATGGTCACTCACAATACTCTTAGGAAGGCCATAGAGCTCGATCACGTTCTTGAAGAGAGCATTTGCCACACTCTTAGCTGTATACGGATGTCGGAGAGGAACGAAATGGCAGAATTTAGAAATTCTGTCAACTACAACCAAGATAGTTGTATTTCCTGCGCTCTTAGGCAACCCATCTATGAAGTCCATACTCAAGTCTTCCCAAATATGCTCAGGGATGGGAAGTGGTTGGAGCAAACCCGCCGGCGATGTACTCATGTACTTGTTGCGTTGGCAGACATCGCAAGATCTAATAAAGTGGAGAAGATCCTTTTTCATCCCATGCCAAAACACAATCTGCTTCAATTTCTGCCATGTTTTGTCAACCCCCATATGGCCCCCCTGAGGTGTGCAGTGAACTTCTTCCAAAAATGACTGCGCAACAGATTAGGTGGGACTGAGAAGAATGTGACCTTTGTAGTAATAAACCCTTGCAACGAACACTAGTCTGTCGTCAACTCCTGCAGCTACTTTTTGTCTAACTTCTTCATAGAATGGGTCCGTTTGGACCAATTGTTGTATTTGAGTGAGCCAACTTGGCTGAACAACAGAAATGGAAGCTAACAAAGGTGCCTCCTCCTCCTCAAACTGCCTTGAAAGGCCATCAGCAACGGCATTATCTCCCCCCTTCTTATATTCAACCACAAACTAATACCCATGTAGCTTCATTAACCATACATGTTGAGTCTCCGTATACAACCGCTGCTCTAGAAGATACTTCAAAGGCTTGTGATCCATACGAATAATGAAACTCCTACCAAGGAGATATTGCTGCCATTTTTAAACGGCCAACAAGATTGCCATCATCTTTTTTTCATATGCGGAAAGTAATTTGCTTTTGCCCTTTAATTCTTGGCTCAGGAAAGCAATAGGATGTTTGGTCTGTTGTAGAACAACTCTTAATCCTGTACCACTTGCGTCGCACTCCAATTCAAATGGAATAGCAAATTGGGAAGTTGTAACACCGGAGGAGAGGTTAACGCCTTCTTCATGTGGTTGAAAGCAACTTGAGCTTCTTCTTGCCAAATGAAAGCCCCCTTCTTGGTCAGCTTAACCAAAGACCACGCAATCGAACTGTATTTGGCGATAAACTTGTAGTAGTACCCTGTGAGCCCAAGGAATCCTCTTAGAGCTAGCTTTCAAAGACTTCGGTATTGGCCAATTTTGGATGGCTTTAACTTTCTCCTGATCGACTGCAACACCTTGGACAGATACTATATGGCCCAGAACTTCGACTTCCCTGAGCCCAAAGGAACACTTGCTATGCTTAGCAAACAAATGGTTGTCTGCAAGGACCTGTAGGACTGTAATCAAATGCTGGATATGAGTTTCCATGTTGCAGCTATAGACCAGTATATCGTCGAAGAAGACTAGCACATACTTCCTCAAATACGGCTTAAAGATAGAATTCATAAGAGATTGGAAATTCGAAGGGGCATTGGTTAACCCAAATGGCATAACGAGGAACTCATAATGCCCCTCATGAGTTCGGAAAGCAGTTTTATGAATATTGTCTTCATACATCCGAATTTGGTGATAACCACTGCACAAATCTAATTTGCTAAACACTGTAGCTCCAAAGAGTTCATCAAGCAATTCGTCAATCACAGGAATTGGAAACTTATCCTTCACACTGATCTCATTCAAAGCTCGATAATCAACACACATTCGCCAACTACCATCGACCTTTTTAACCATAATAATTGGAGAAGAATATGGACTGTGGATAATACCTGATTGCAACATATCCTTCACAAGCTTCTCTATTTCATTCTTCTGGTGCCACGGGTGCCTATACGGTCGCTGACTTTTCGGTTTATTCCCTGGTAATAGGGGAATGGTGTGATCACAGCTTTGGTGTAGAGGTAAACCAATATTTTATTTGAAGACTGCAGCATATTGGTTCAAGACTACCTGTAGTTGGGAAGGCATATATGAATGACTGACTAAACTGCTTAGAGTACCAACCATTTGTAAAAACCAACCCTTCTTAGCCTGCAACAGAGCTTTAGTCATTGCCTTTGGAGTGGCAAACTTCATTTCTTGCGGAAGTAATGCCCAACAGGACTCTCTCCTGGCCATTCAATTGGAACTTCACCCTCTTCTCCCACAGGTTCCACACCACATCACCCAATGGCTCTATTCACTAAGAACCATAAACTAATTGACTAGTATCCATTGATATCACATAAAAATTAGCAACTATTGGAACTCCTTGACACACAAATGTGACCTCTTCACATAGGCCCAAACACATAAGTTGTTCTCCACCAGGTACTGTGACTTCAAGATGGGCTTGATGATTAATTGGAAACCTGATTTTGTGAGCAATTTGAATATCAATGAAGTTGTGCGTAGCCCCCGTATCGAGCAGAGCACACACTGGATGAGACAAAATGGTCCCCAATGCCTTGAAAGTTCTAGGATGAGGATACCAGTAAGGGTGTGTAAGGAAACAACTGCCTCTTGATCCTGCGCAGGCTTGATCAGTCTAGGTTCATTTCTGCTACCAGCTGCACCTTCTTCTTGGTCATCAACTGAGCTAGCATCAGAATCACCCTCCTCATTTTCATCTAAGGACCCCAACTTTTGCATGAAAACACTATTCTCACAAGTTCCAATCATCTGCATAAACGATCGACCTGCGCACTTGTGGCCTCTCACGAATTTTTCATCACAATGGAAACAAAGGCCCTTTTCTCTTCTTTCCTTCATAAATTGTACAATTGTTGGTCCTTTGACACCGAACAACCTTACTTGAATTTCCATTACCAGTCATAACTGCCCTACTACTTAATGAGTTTGGCACTACCGCAGGAGCAACTGATTTGTAACTCATGTGTGGTGGATTACTCTTGCCAAAAGTATGGGTTTTCCAAGATTTCTTCTGATCATTGATGATTTCCTCCCTGGCAATGGCTTACCTGTAAGCAGCGAGAACACTCTGAGGTTTTTTTTAGCTTTACTTCCTTTCGTAACTCACCCCTTAATCCTGAGATATAGCAGCTAATCAAAAGAGAATTTGGCCAAAGGCTTGGCAAGTTGACTAAACTTCAAGAACTCCCTATGGTACTCAGCCACAGTTCCAACTTTTTGTAGTTTACACAACGAAGCCTCAGGATCGTCGAGTTCCGTAAGACCAAATTGCAGCAGCAATTCCTTCTTAACCATTTCCCACTCAATCACCTGTTCTTCCTGTTGCTCAAACCACCTCCACCATAACAACGTTTCTCCCTTCAAGTAATACAAGCAAAAAGGTAATTGATCAAGAACTTTAAATCTCTGCATATAGAAATGGTGCTCCATGTGGTATTTCCAGTTTGTTACATCACCAGTGCCGTCAAAGCTTGGTAGATCAATTTTGGGATGTTCGGGAAGAAAGTGTTACCTTCTTGATAACGCTCATGTCTTTCTTGACGTCTACCATTGCTTCTTGAATGTTCTTGAGTGTTGTTGTTGCCTATCCCTATACCTGGGATTCCTCTCTCGAACATTTCTACCAAACTGCTTAAGATTCTGTGAATTCCCATGTCTACAGTTCCTGGGGCTTGAATGACACCGCCATTCCCCCTCGTGCCATCCACAACGAAGATCCCCTTAGAATCGCTTTCACTGCCTTCCGAGCTTGAAGGATTCCTCCCTTGATGAGGATAATGGCGATTTCTTGGTTTGTGGAGTAGCCGATCCAACGTTAACTCTAAACGATCAAACCACTCCTCGAAGCTGGAATGCTTGTGGGACTCGACACCATGATCGGCGGATTCCCTCGCATCCTGATCCTTAGCTCCAGGTCTATATCGAAATCCAGACCCAAAATCGATGGGATTCTCAGCTTCTTGATTTGGCTCTTGATCGAGTTCTTGATTGTTATCATCTACCGGACCGAATTCGGGCTCTAATACCATTGTTCCAAGCCGATTGCCAACAGCGGTGATCACTGGAGATTTCTTCTTCGGCATCGCTCAAGCACTTGACAATAGCGACGAGTGAAGAAGAAGAAGAACAATAGAAAAATCAAGATTCTATATTCATGACTGAACATTTACAGGGGAATGATCTTTATAGAGGGAAGAAGAGGAGATTACACGTATTGTGCATAATCTGGACAGACTGTTACAAATATCTGGACTCAAGTGGAAGAATTACAACATTTTTACATATAAGCCCTTACAAGAAAGACAATTATTGTGAACTGATACGCACACTTTTGGACTGATACACAACTTTTTAACCCTTCTCTTCTAAAATTCAACTGCTCCCTTCCACCGCTCCTACCCGTCGACTGTAGGACTCCGGTCGACTGCTCCAGCTGCAACACATTGAGAACTCTCGGACTTACTCCAAATTCGATCAATGGAAGGTTAGTGTCCATGTCCCCCTTCTCTATAAAGTTGATACCATCTCATATAGGTTCGTGTATAAGACACTCAACAAGTTACTTCCACTACATTTGTTCAACCAGAATTTAGTGCGAGTGTCATTACCGATACATGGCTGAAATCTTCTCCATGCATCCACCCCTTTCCATTGGTTCTGTTTTCTAATTCTGTCTATGCTGAATTGCTCAATTTTGGAGCTCAAAAATGAGATATAGTAAGCGGCTAAAATAGAGGCACTATTGATCAATATTATTCAAGCTTAGCCTCTACTCTCTCCACGATAGATTGACAATTCATCCTCTTGAGCATTTCAGATAATCCAGATAATTTGGTGCAGGGTGGGTGCATCGGTCCGACAATCCAAAGCCTAGGCATGGATCTTAGCCTCCCGAATAGGGAAATCAAAGTAAATACATGAGAAAATTAGTTATAGAGATAGCAAAAAGGTTAATTGGCAGAGTATAGACAACGTACAATGAATTTTCCTAGTCTTAGCTGTAGCTTAGGATACTTTCTCGTAGAGCTTATGATGTAGTTTATAACAAAGCTCAATTAGCATACTGAAATTGGTACGTTATTTCTTATTCACCTCATAAATGGATATCATGTCTAGTGTATACACAAGATACATAAATACAGGTTATACCCTGAATATAACTACAATAATATATCTAATACTCCCCCTCAAGTTGGAGCATTTATATAATACATGCTCAACTTGTCATTGATGAACTATATTCTGGCTCTGGCAAGGGGCTTTGTGAGAGCATCGGCTAGCTGGTGATCAATGTTAATATATCTAGCATCTATCTGTAGAGGTGCATACGTGCCACTAATTTTATTGCGAACAACATGATAGTAAACTTCAATATGATTGATTCGTTCATGAAACACAGTATTAGTGGCTATATGTATGGTAGAATGATTGTCACTATACAGACACATCAACTCATGTTGGACAACCCCCAACTCACTAAGCAAACACTTGACCCAAGTCATCTCACACGTGACAACAGCATTGCACGATACTCAGATTCCGCACTCGAACGAGAGACCACATTTGTTTTTTGCTCCTCCAGGAAACTAAGCCCCCCCCCCCCAACAAACACACAATATCATGTTAGGATTGTGGCATCAAATACACGTGGGCACGGGATTTCTTGAAGTTGTAGAAGACGAAGATAGCAAGAGAAGACAACAACAGCAAGAAGAAGTACAGCTGAAGGATTGCGGTCAACCGCCTCGGGCTGCTGAGCATTCTTTGAGTGTACTGGGTTCAACAGAGAGCGGGACAGTCGACCGTTCAGGCAGTCTTCGGGTGTTGGAGAGACCAAGTGCAGTCGATCGATAGCGGCTGTATGTTATTTGGGCTTTCGGACTTAAGGTCTAGTAAGCTGTATTTGTGTTTATCTTTTAGGGTTTGCTTGGGGCAATATATAGCAGTAGATGTGAACTCTAGGGTTATCAAATGTTGATCAAGGTGAGCCATTATTATTGTTCAACTTCAAGAGGGGTAAGTACGGAGTGTTTCAAAGGCGAGAGAGAGTGATTGGGAGTTGTAATCTCTTTGTAATCTTTGTATTTCTTTGGGGAATAAAAAATATTGGTTATCTATGCATATTATTGTGTTCTTATGAGATCTTACGATTATTGTGGTGGCTTATTCTTGGTTCATCTAGTTCTTGGAAAGTTTATGTTGCTTGTGGTGTGTGTGTTCAGCTATTAGCACTACGAGTTGTGGCAGATTCTACAACAAGTGGTATCAGAGAAAACGGTTCAGGATGGCCGATAGCACGTCGAAGATCGAGAGGTTCAATGGAAGTGACTTCGCGATATGGAAGATTTAGATGATAGCGTATCTTCGTCAGAAAGATCTAGATGGCCTGTTGTTTGATGAGAAGCCTGAAGGTGCAAACAATGATATGAAGATCTTGGCAGATTGGAATTATTTGGATCAGAAGGCGCTAGGACAAATTCAGTTGGGACTGAGTAGGAAGGCGTTATTTCATATCTCAAAGCCAAAGACCCCAAAGGATGCTATGGAGACTCTCACGGATATGTATGAGAAACCGTCAGCATCTAATCAAATTCTCCATATGAAGAAATTGGTTAATATGAAGTTGAGGGAAGGGGGTTCAGTAGAAGAATATGTGAACAATTATTGTTACTTCTATCTACTTTGCCATATATTTATGGTACAGTGGAACAGATTATTACAGACACTATGACAGATTCGACGACTCTACAGGATGTGGGGAGTAGCATTCAAAACGAGGAGGTGAGAAGGGTGAGAAACGGGAGATTTTCATCATCATCTTCTAGAGATTTCGCAATGTCAGTTGAGAAGAGACGTGGGAGATCTAAGAATAGTCGAAGAAGAAAGATCAGAGTGGTTCATCTGAGAGTGAGTCTGATGACAGCGATGGAGGACATGGACCTGAGTGTTGATATTGTCACAAGAGGGGTCACATGATACATAGTTGTAAGGCCTATATGAAGAGGAAGCAAGAACATCCGAAGGAAGCAAAACTAAATGAAGCCAACGTGGTGTCCGATAAAATTGAAGAATTATGATTATCAGCTAAGGAGGAGTTGGGCACATGAGATTTGTGTATTGATTCGGGAGCTTCTTTTCATTGCACTTCGATGAGAGAGGTGTTTGATGACTACAAGAAGGCTTCATTTGGAGATGTGATCATGAGGAACAGTCAAAGGTGTCCTATACGAAGGGTTGGTACTGTTCGCGTGAAAGCCAGTGATGAACAGATTAGTGTCTTGCGGGAGACAAGGTATATTCCAGACTTGAAGGAAAATCTTATCTCGATTGGAAGGCTAGACAAGGATGGGTTGTTTACTACAGTTGGTAGTAGGGAGTTGTGTATAGCTGCAGGTTCATGGGTGGTTACAAAAGGAAAGTGTGAGGGAACGATGAATTTTTTTAGAGGCGTGAAGAGTATTTCTCTTGTAGTCGACTCTCAGCCAGAATCGAGTAATAGGTTGTGTGGGGTGCAACCGAGTTATTTCAGTTGTGGGAATTCGGGGGAGATTACTAATTTAGTGTGAGTTGAGGGTACTTTGCGATATGGCAGTGAAAGCTTCAAGTCGCTCTTGTGAGTTAGAGAGCATTGTTATTGATATGCGGGGTGATGTCGATAAGGGTAGCTGAAATGAGGCTGTGGGGTTTGAGCAGTCTGCATATTTTTTGGAGGTGTCATCCACTGAGACTTCTAGTGCAGATGGTGCATTGAGAGACTTTGAACCATGTCTTGTGTTAATGGATAGGCTAAATTTGAAAGAAAAAAAAAAAACCCTTGAACTATAGCCTTTATGCAGAAAACTCCCCTGACCTTTTTTATGCAGAAAACGCCCTTGAACAATGATTGTTGCAAACCCCCCCCCCCCCCCCCCCCCCGGAAGTATTTCAAAAAACCACATCTAACCTTTGTACTTGTATTAAATTACCTCATTCATCTATGCAAGTTGGTTCAAAAAACATTATATAACTTTCTCATTATTGTCAAAAACCTCCCTCAACTTTAGTAGAAAGTCTCACGCTAGCGGGGTGGTTTTTTGCAACAATAGTTCAGGGGGGGTTTCTGCATTAAAAAAAGGTCATGAGGTTTTCTGCATAAAGGCCATAGTTCAAGGGTTTTTTTTTCCTCACAAATTTAGCCTAATGGATATTTTGCGAGTTAGGGAGTCTTGTGACACGGAAATCCGACACGAGAGGTTGTTCCTCCATTATTCGTGCTCGATGCGATTGGTGGAGCACATCCTTCATGAGGTGATGAGAGGTGGTTGGTGCACTCCACGTGGTGGAGTGGCGGAGGTATTCTTCATGAGAGTGAGGAGTACTTGGGTCTTTCATAAGAGTGGGAGACTGGTAGAGATAATGCGAGGTAAGATTACAATAACTTTAAAGTATCGTGTATATGGTCCAAGTGGAAGTTTGATAAGATTGTGGCCTGAAATACACGTAGGCACGGGAGTTCTTGAAGATGAAGATGAAGAGGAGAAGACGAAGACAGCAAGAAAAGGCAACAGTAGCTAGAAGAAGTGCAGCTGGAGTTTGGGGGTCAACTGACCCGGGCTGCTGAGCATTCTTTGAGTGTACATGGTTCAACAGAAGGCGGGACAGTCAACCGTGCAGTCGACGGTCAGGCTTCGGGTGTTGGTGATACCAAGTGCATTCGACCACAACTTGGTGCGGTCGACCGACAGCGGTTGTATGTTATTTGGGCTTTCAGGTTTAAGGTCCAATAAGCTGTATTTGTGTTCTTTTAGGTTAGCTTGGGGGCTATATATATAACAGTAGATGCGAACTCTAGGGTTATCAAGTGTTGATCAATGTGAGCCGTTATCATTGTTCAACTTCAAGAGGGGTAAGTGACGAGTGTTTCAAAGGTGAGAAAGTGAGATTGAGAGTTGTAATCTCTTTGTAATCTTTGTATTTCTTTGGGAAATAAAAAGTATTGGTTATCTCTGCATATTATTGTGTTCTTGTGAGATCTTGCAATTATTGTGGTAGCTTGTTCTAAGTTCATCTAGTTCTTGAGAAGTTTCTGTTGCTTGTGGTGTGTGTTTCGCTATTAGCACTACGAGTTGGGGCAATTCTACAACATATCTTGTGGTGGATCTCCTAGTGGTCAGGCAACCAGCCCAATCGGCATCTGAGAAGTCGGCAATTCGACAATGTCCACCATCAGTATACATCAATTTGCCTAGAGAACTCTTCAAGTATCAAAAAAATCTCAAAACTACATCCCAATGGCTTGAACCATGTGATGCCACTAATTGACTCACTATACTCACTGAATATGCAATATCTGGACGAGTAATTGTAAGATAATTCAATTTTCCTACAAGCTTTGTGTATCTCCCTGGATCTTCCAATAGGTCTCACTGAATAACTTAGAGTTTGGGTGCATCGGAGTGTGAGATGGCTTGCACCCTAACATACCGCTCTCAGTAAGTATGTCCAACATATACTTTCTCTATGAGAAGAAAATTTCATCAGTAGATCGAGCTACCTCGATCCCTAAGAAATACTTCAATCGCCCTAGATCTTTAGTCTGAAATTTTTGTCAAATATACAACTTCGGATCTTGAATGTCATTTTGATCATCTCATGTAATCACAATGTCATGAACATATACAACTAAAATAATCATCTTCCCTTGATGATGTCGGCAGAACACAGAATGAACATTATAAATCCTCTTCAACCCAAAATTCGTGACAACCTCAGTGTAACGGCCAAACCAAGTACGGGAGACTGCTTGAGTTCATACAAAGATCGTTTTAAGAAACAGACTTTTGCAAGCTCAGCTTTACTAACAAAATTGGAGGGTTGCACCATATAAATCTCATCCTCAAAAACGTCATTGAGAAAGACATTCTGACATCAAGTTGGTGGAGCAGTAATGAAAACGAGCAATAAAGCCAACAATGATCCGAAGAGAAGACAATTTGGCCACAGGAGATGTCTCATCATAATCAATACTATAGATCTGTGAATAACCTTTACCAACCAATCGAGCTTTTAGACGAGTCAGAGAACCATCTAGGTTTAATAATTTAAAAGTGTACACCTACTTACAACCAAAACAACGTTTGCGAGATGGAAGGAGAACCAAATCCCATGTACCATTTTCCTTTAGAGCAATCATCTCTTCATGCATAGCTTGGCTCCAACAAGGGTGTGATAGTGCCTTTGATAATGACTTGGGAACATGGTAAGTGTTCAAAATAGATATGAAGGCATAATGGGCAAACAAAAAGTGTGCATATGAAAGACGACTATATAAAGGATGTGCAGTGCGGCGGTTCCCTTTGCGTATAGCAATGGGAAGATTAGGATCAGAAGGCTCACTAGTAGGGGGAACATTATGTGTGGGTTCAGTGGATGTAACTATGGGGATAGTTGTAGGCTCAACAATAGAGCATAAAATCGACTCAGACAGCACTGTTTCAGTGTTTGGAACCGAGGAAACAGTAGGCACAGTGGCGTGAACTGGGTCAAAAGCGGTGGTCTTACGTCGTTGGAACACTTGAGTGATTGCAGGCCGTGTAGGCAGTGGTGAAGACCGTTGTTTCACATAAGCTGAAGAAGTAGAGACCAAAAGATCAGGGTAGATAAGGAATTCGTATCACTTTCATCTGAAGGAGGTGTAGTCGAACAAGACGAAGTGGTAAAGAAATAGGATTGAGACTCTAGAAATGTGACATCAGCAGAAATAAAGCAACCATGCAACTCTGAAGTATAACATTTATAACTTTTATGGGAACATGAATACCCTATAAAATACATCAAATAGAACGATGATCTAGCTTAGAAAGACCAAGATGATGATCATGAACAAAACTAACACAGCTAAAATTTTGGGAGATAATGGAAACAGGTCAGTAGATGGAAATAACATGGAGAATGGGGTCCGACCATCTAACATGGACGAGGGCATGCAGTTGATAAGATGACATGCAGTAATGACCGCATCACCCAGAAACGTTGAGAAACCTATCTATGAAGGACTATGGTCCTTGCAACCTCCAACAAGTGGCGGTTCTTGCGCTCTGCAACACCGTTTTGTTGAGGGGTGCAAGGACAAGAATACTCATGTAGAATATCATAAGAGGACATAAAACTAGTGAACTCAAAAGTAAAATACTTTTTGGCATTATCACTATGCAAAATTTGAACGAAAACTTCAAACTGGGTATTTATCTCAGTGCAGAATGATTTAAAAATAGAGCAAACTTAAGACCGATATTTCATTAAATATAACAAGTTACTCGAGAGTAGTCATCAAAAAAGGTAACAAAATATCTAAAACCACCACCAAATGTGAGATTGAATATGACAAGGTCCCCAAACATCAGAATGAACTAAACTGAAAGGTCGACCCATCTGTTTACTAACTCGAGGAGGGTAAGACATGTGCAAGTGTTTACATAAGTGGCATGACTCACAAAATAACTTCTTAAAAATAAGATAATTCAAGTCTCAACTTCTTCGGATTCTGTAATGACGGATATCCCAACTGCCAGTGCAAATCCAAAAGCGTTCAAACACTTAAGCACGCAAATGAGGTAGGAACATTGTCAAGCTGATAAAGACTCTCTTATACACGCCCTGTGGCAATCGTTTTTCCCTTCCCAGATTTCTGAAACACATAGGTAATAGAACAATTCAGTGTTTTGGTAATTTTGCTAATAGATATTAGGTTAAAAGAAAAATTTTGCATATGAAGATCAAAACTAAGTGGTAAAGTGGAAGTAAGGTTTACATGTCCTCCCTCCCCGTGCCCCCCCCCCCCCCCCCCCCCCCCAAAACTAGGGATGTAGAACCATCAGTAAGTCTAACATGTAGATGAAAGGACATACTAACATAAGACATTATATCTGGATTCTTAGTAATAGATCATAAGCACATGAATTTATTACCCATGATATCGGTGATGAAGTGATTAAGCATGCGATACATGACCTTGCTAATGTGATAGAAGAAGACCACTGTGGAGAAGCTAAATAGTGCTGGAGAAACTGAATCTCGTCATAGTTTAACTGGATGTTAACTGAATTGAGGGTTAGGGTTGTAAAATGAACAAGACGGTACATCATTCGTCCGAATCCAAATCGAGAAATGGCCTGACCGTGGACCGTCTGAACTGTTATACGAACTAAACTTGAACAAATTATTAGGTTCGATGCTTTACCGAGTCCAGTCCGTCTGAACAAACATAGTCTTCTGCTTTTATAACGAACCGATTTCGGACTATAAAAATTTTGTCCGACCTGGACCGAGCCGGACATAAACCCGTCTAAGTAGAATTTTGGTCCAAGCTTGAACATATGGCTGTCCGATCCAATTTACAGCCCTATTGAGGGTTATTATGATTTGATGGTTGGAATTGGAGTTGAGGTATACTGGTCGAAGTTAGAGTTGAAATCGGATTTTGAAGAGAGAAAAACAAAAATTAGAAAAACAGTAGAACAACAGCAGAGGGAGACCGGGTCAGGTCTGATTTGGATCGGGCTCAGGAGAAGCCAGATGGGTTTCTACTGGGGTCAAACAGGTTGGGTTTTGAATTCAGATCCAACAAATCCAATCCTCAAATCAAGGTTTCATTTCCCCCCCAAAACCTCTAATTTCTATGGTCCTGAAATTGGGTCAGATCTAGAGCAATAGCAACAGCAGATGAGGCGATGTCGGGTTCGGCTTAGGTTTGGTTCGAGTGAAAGCAGCGCCAGGCTCGGATTTGGGAGGTTGTCGTCGGAGGTTGGGAATGGGTTTGAATGGAGGCAGGGGTGAGGTCGGTGGTAGAGATGATAAAGAAGGTGGAGATTAATGTACAGAGAGGAGATGGGGTGGCGGCCGCTAGGTCCCATGGCGAGGCCACGGATGGCAGTCAACAGCGGCAGGAGAGACGGAGAGCAGTAGTGACATCAACTGCAGCACCGGCAAAGACAACAATAACTGCACATGCGCGGCGATCGGGTGTTGCAACGGTGACAGTCAAGTGTTGCGGCTGCTGGCTAGAGTTAGGGCTCTGATACCATGAAATTGGTATGTTATTTCTTATTCGCCTCATAACTGGATACAATGTCTAGTGTATACAAGATAAATAAGCATAGCCTTTACTGGAATATAACAACTAATACAACTACAATAATATATCTAATATATATTGTTGTATTAGATATATATTAGATATATCTAATATATATCTTGTAATACCATGAAATTGGTATGTTATTTCTTATTCGCCTCATAACTGGATACAATGTCTAGTGTATACAAGATAAATAAGCATAGCTGTAGTAGGGTGAAAATGGCCTGGGGGGCCCAACCAGGGCCTAATACAACTCTCACTCAAGAAAGGTAAATATAGCCATTTAGTCCGGCTTCGAACCATTGCAGGGTCGGCGCCGAACCTCAAGTTCACCCCCACAGAACTGGCCTCCTCGTATCCGACGAGCCTCAGTGGTCCTCGGTCTCCGATCCGTGACAGCCCCACGGGCCGTCCCCCCTCTCTGGCGAAGCATGGGGATGACCTGGCACAGCCTAGGCCCTCCGATTCTCCCAGAAGCACAGAAGACCCACGATCAGCCATGTCAGCTCAAAATACCACCCAGGGTTTTGCCACATCAGCCCTATACCGCTCCTGGTATTGCCACGTCTGCCCTAAACCACCTGGGCCCTCTGCCACGTCAGGCCCATGGGCTTTCGGGTCCAGACCCGGCCCCCAAGCGGAACCAAACCCGGTTGGGGTTCTCTATAAATACTAGACCCTCACCCACCTTTTAGAGGTAATCAATCTTTTACCACTTAAATTCACCTAGTTATTGCTACTCTCTCACAGAGACTGACTAGATCGTCGGAGGGTCCGCCACCGGGACAAACTCCGGTGTTTCAGGACCGTCTGCAGGTACACAAGACCTCGGATCCGAACCCTCTGATCTGAGCCCAGATCCCCGCCTTATTCCGAGGTCGCCGCAGGTTTCGCCCGGTCAGCCGAGGGTCGTCAGACGAGCAGCTTTCTCCTTCAAATACAAATTGAGTCCGAACTCACACCTGGTGCATCCACACGTCTCCCAGAAATAAACCGCATCAGGTTGGTGCCGTCTGTGGGAACACTGCTTCAGAAGCCGACCCGAGCCCGACCATCGAGCGACCGCGACAGCCGAACTCTCATGGCCTCCAAGGGCAAGGGGGCCGCGTCCTCCGTCAACCGACGGGACACACCCCCACCAAACACCAATGCCGGGCCACGCGCATCAAGGCACGGAGATTCCCATCAGGGATCCCGGCGGAGCGCCACCCGTACAGTCCAGCCCGACCTACGGGGAGTAATCGCCAACCGTCAAATCACCCTCAGCAGGGGAAGGGCCGCTTCCAACCCGGCTCCGAACCATCCAAGACCACCGTCCGAGAGACGGAGGCCCGCACTTAGCCGCGTCGGAAGGCAACCTTCAGACCAACCGAACAGGGTCGAGGGAGCCCCCGTCACTCACAAGGAGTTCCAGGACTTCCGAAGAGAAATTCTTGGGGCTCTCCGACGGGCCCCCAGGGGAGAAACCCTCCATTCCCAAACAAGGTCGGACACCGAGGCCAGCGTGTCCCGACCATCAACAATCCAGCCAGAGGACGATGACATACTCCTAAGGCGCTTCCAAGAAATGGAAGATCGCCTCGATCACATAGGGGACGACGGCCAAAGAGCGGCTCAGGGGTACAGACCTATCCACCCTCCCTTCTCCGCCCCCATCCTCCAGGCAGAAATACCCAGGAACTTCCGACCCCCTCAATTCGAGACCTATGACGGCGAGGGAGATCCTGCTGATCACATGGAGGGCTTCAAAACCCTCATGATGATTCACAGCGCCTCAGATCCCCTGCTGTGCCGAGCCTTTCCGGCCACCCTTCGGGGTCCGGCTCGTGAATGGTTCTCGAAGCTCGCCCCCGGCTCCATTTACTCCTTCGACCAACTAGAGGGCAATTTTCTTGCCCACTTTGTCACCAGCCGGAAGGCCGAAAGGACCAGCGCCTCATTACTTGGGCTCAGACAGATAGAGGGGGAGTCACTCAGAGTGTTCGTCCGGAGGTTTACCGCAGAGGCAAGATCGGTCTCCTCCCTCGATCCGGGCGTCGCCTCTGCGGCATTTCGGTACAACGTCCGTCATGGACAGCTGAAGGCTTCTCTGGCGAAGAACCCCCCCTCGACTTTCCCGACCTCCTCAACAGGGTCGAGAAATACATTAGGGCGGAAGAGGCCCTTAACCCCGAAGATACCAAGGAGGCCATCGGGAAGGGAAAGCGGAAGGTCGAAGAGGTCGAACCATCAAAGAAAGCTCCAAGGGACGCGGGGACCTTGAAGAAGGTCCCGCCGGTCCCCCGCTTCGAGAGGTACACTCCCTTGACGCATAACGTATCCGCCATCCTCTTAGAAATCGAAGACAAAGGCATTGTTCGACTACCCCCCCGGCCTAACAACGGCAAGAACCGAGACCAGCGCTTCTACTGTCGCTTCCACAGAGATCACGGGCACGAAACCGACCAGCGTCGAGCCCTGAAAGACGAGATTGAGGAGCTCATCTCCAGGGGTACCTCCGAGAATTCACCCGAGAAGTCCCACGGGATCGGCGAGATATTAGGAACCGGAAGACCTCGCCTCCGAACCCTACTCCGAACCGCATCCAGGGTCGGGATCTCGACTCCGAGGGAGTCGCGGATACGCCCTTCATCTTGCATTGTGTCCACGGAGGGCCAATGGGAGGAAATTCAAATACTTCCCGAAAAGCCTTCATCCGGGAAGTGAATGCTGTCCATGACAATCCCTCGCCCAAGCTACAACCGATGCCGGTCTCCTTCTCAGGAGAGGACCTCGAGGGCGTTCGCCTACCCTACTGCGATGCCCTTGTCATTAGTCTCCACATGGCTAATTGTGAAGTTCGCCGAGTCCTCGTCGACAACGGCAGCTCGGTTAATATCCTTTTCCTCGAAGCATTCGAGAATCTCAAGCTACCTAGAGGCAGACTCAAGCCGGCCGGATACACCTTGCATGGGTTCTCCGGCGTCCCTGTCGTGATAGAAGGGATTGTCACCCTTGACGTTACCGCAGGATCGGCTCCTGTCAAGAGGACCGAGTCCATGGACTTCATGGTGGTCAACGTCAAGGCGGCTTACAACGCCATACTCGGCCGACCCGGACTATACTCCCTCCAAGCGGTGCCCTCGGCTTACCATCTGAAACTCAAATTTTCCATCCCGCAAGGGGTCGGCACTGTCCGAGGTAGCCAAGAGGCAGCGCGATCGTGCTACATGACCACCGTTGGGGGAGGTGTGTTCTCTCTCGACACCGTCAAGTTCAAACCTGAGAGGGACGGCCCTGCTTCCAAACCTGTCACCAAATGGGAGAAGACCCCAGTCAAGACCGAGTACCTGATGAAACTCCTCGAAGGGCAAACATAGGCTCTAGCCTGGCTGAATGTAAACAGGTTTTTGTGTAAACACTCATGTGTACAGGACCGTCTTAGCGGCCCTCCTTATCTTATACGAAAGAGATCTCTTTTTGTTGAAACCCTAATGCCAGATAATGAAATCGGCGTCTGAGTCCTCACTCCGGTATCGTCCCCAACGCCTCGGTAGGCTCCAACCGAATCCAAGCTGGGGACTCTCCCTAAGGCCCCACTTCGATCCCTCGCGGGTCGGTGGACTCTCCTTAAAACCACCATCGTTCACTACACCACTAGCCGAAGCAAAGAAGGAACAGGATTCTTTATTCGTACCCTTTTATTTCTCATCCTAAGAAAACAAACAAAGACCGTTACAGGACCACTCCACTCATCTCAAACTGGAAGAACGGGATTACTCCGAACGAGCGACTAAAAATCCCTCTCCTCGTTATAATGGTCCTTAAACTCAGCCACGGTCGACTCCCCAGCCACGGAGCTCTGAGCGTCATCTGGTCGCATACGCTGCAATAGCAGCATCGCAGAGGAAATCCCCTCCGCTTGCCGACCCGCCGAGGAAGATGCCGAGGCACCCAGCATGATATTGTGGCGGTGTATCTCCATTTCTTTCTCCGCAAAAACATCACGAAGTAACCTCCCAGAAATGGACCGAGACACCCAACACGGCCTGTCCAAGGCTCGCACCGCCGAGTTCCCGATCCAGCATCGCCCTTCTCAGCCGGCTCGCTTCCTCGCCAAGGGCTTCAGACATGTTCCGGTAATAATTGAAGGCAGCATCAGCATTACAGGCCCTCTCACGGTACCGAGCCAAAGTGGCCTCCAATGCCTCAACCTTGCTCCGGAGCCACGCCGCATCGGAACGACGGGGGTCCGCCTCGGAAAGGGAAGCCACAACCTGCAAGAGGACCGACTCAGCGCACATAAGCAAGGAGGTTCGGAAATATCCGAGGTCAAAACACTTGGCCAGTCAAAGATACTTTTTATAAATTGTACTTCTTCTTACAAAAAAGGCGGTGGCCAGTCCGCGGGAGGCAAATACAATCAAAGGGGAGAAAAAAGAAAGATGAAACTACACAACTTGATTTCCCACTTCGGCATCGATCGGGTTCGCAGGAGGATCGACGGCCGGGTTGCCAACGGGCCCTTCCTCGGCAGGAGTCTTCGGTGTCCCCTCAATCTCCATGTCATACTCGAAGCCGGACAGGTCGACGGATGGGTAGAAGTGCCTCACATGGCTGAGGGCCTTCGCGTAGCACTCATCCTGGGCCTTGATCACCATCCGCTGACCCGCATCCGTCAGCTCTGCCCTCTCCTTGGCGAACGCAGCCGTCAACTCCTCCTTCTCCTTGGCGAACTTCTTCTTCAAGGAGACCACCCTCTTCCCCCACTCGGCGTCCTGAGCCTCGAGCTCGAGCTTCATCTTCTGCTCCCTCTTATGCGAACCCTCGAGCTCGATCCGCATCTCCTTCATCTCCCGCTCGCTCTTGTCCGCCCGAACCCGCTCTTGCGACAGGGACGCTTCGTAGAGATTCTTTACATTAGCTCCCTGCATACAAGCCTGCGACCAACAAAACCCTAATAAGAAGAGAACTCCCGAAGCAGGATTAACAAGAAAGGTGAGATCGACGAGCTTACCAGCACGGTGGCCTGTGCCAGGCGCGTAAAGGCCACCTCTACGGGCTCACTCTCCATCGCTTGGCGATCACGAGGGGTCTCCAACTTCTCCACCACCTCAACGGCCTGGGCTTCCTCGGTCAGACAGTCGCCCATCCGAACCGACCAGTCCGGCGCCCAACGTTGCCGCAACATCTCCACCACCGGGTCCTCCTCCTCAACCTCTACCAAGGGACCTTTCCCCTTGTCGAGATCGGACGCCCTCGCTGGACCCTTACCCCTCGAAGGGGCCGCCCCCTTGCTCGTCTCCGAGCGAGTCCTCTTAGTCTTCGGCTCGAGCGGGACCTCCGAGATAACCAGGGACGGCTCCCTCGGCCTCTTCGCCGCCTCCCCCTTCTTCTTCTCAGCGTTCTCCTTCTTCATGGCGAGCCTCCTTGCTTTGATCGATGCCTCATCCATATCTGCGGAAAAAACCATTAAGAGCAATGAGCAGGAAAGCACGAAAAGACCAAGAGAAAAGAAACAACTACATACGCAGAACGGCTGGGCTCAGTCCGACGCTCGCCAGGTGGGCCTCCGTCACCTTCGTCCAATCGATACTAGGAGACAAACGGAGGCGCTCGACAAACCCCCACTCCTCGGCCGTCAGATCCCCCGGCCTCGGCGCAGGATAGCTCGGCTTGGAATAGTTCCATCTAGTCGGAATGTCCCAGGGCTCTTCACTCCGGATCACCAAATATTTCTTCTTCCAATCCTTAATAGAGTCCGGGTGGCTATGAACAACCTTCCTCTTACTCCGGGGGGAGATATAGTAAATGCCCTCAACCGCCGAACTGATCATCAACATCGCTCGGAACACGTTCAACCGCAGGGGTACCTTCTGTGCCTCGCACATCAGTACAAAATAGATTATCTGCTTCCAAGAGTTCGGCCCATACTGCATCGGAGCCAAGGAGGCCCAGTTCAGCACTTTCCGAACAAACGGGTGGACTGGCAGCCTCAGTCCAGAAATGAAGGCGTCCACTGGGAAGACGCAACACCAAGCAGATAGGAGATCGGTTGGGCGCATAGTAGAGCTCGGCAGCATCAATTCGTAGCCAGCACCTATGTGGTACGCCAGCTGCAAAACCTCCAAGTCCCCACCCTCCAAGACGGTCAGAATCGCGTCCATCGTCCCCCTCTTCCGACTCGGCGAGGAAGCCTGCACGCCGAAGAGCTCCTTGTCGGATAGGTCGTCAGGATACTGACGGAAAGGCTTCGGCTGCACGGGCGAACCTGTCCACAAGTTACGATATACGGGCACCTGGCTCGAACCACCAGTCCCTGGTCCTGCCTTCCTCGGAGCCTTCTTCTTCTTCGTCTTGGTTCGCTTCGGCGAGGAAGTGAATAAGGGCCCCAGGACAGTCGGCATGGAAGTCGGACCCGCACCCTGAACTGTGGATCTCTTTACAATGCCACCCTCGCCTCCCTCCTCCTCGAAAGTCAACTCCAAAACACGGACGCCGCCCGAGCCATCATTCGTCTCTCCCGACTCACTACTCTCCACCACAAAGGGACGTCGGGAGCGTAACGGCCTCACACCATGTACCTCCTCCTCCTCACCTACGGGTTCCTCCCACGAAACCGAATCGGAAGACTCCTCGACGTATACTGACTCCCCCTCAAGTACGGGCTCCTCCCACGAAGTCGAGTTGGAAACAGGTTTCACTTCCCCCCTAGATGTCGATGCGGACGAGCCAGACTGAGCCCTATCCATCTGTGCCTAAAACTAAACAGACTTACAAACTCACCTGGGGTCACTTCGGAAGGGCGACTCTAGTACAGCAAAAGGCAGGGGCAAGCACTGAAGTGTAGGGAAATTTTTGAAAAAAAGAAAGCAGCAAGAAAGGAGTAGGATGAAGGGGGAGAGGGGAGAATATTTATAGAAGATAAAAGCGACTCCTCGATTCCTGCGAAGTACTGTTCACCTACTGACGGGCAACTGCCGCCTGGGAAATCGCGCCACGTCCTCGAAACGTGCGCTGCTGACGTCATCCAATGCCAAGCTGGCAGCCAGACGCGGGGGTCAGTTCGGAGGGAGTATTCGGCGGAGGGAGCTTTTTGCTTAAGATTTAAGGCGCCATCCTTAGACAGACGCCCGGGCTCCGAGGCTCGGTCGGTTCCCCTTTCACCCGTGAGCAGCTTGGGGCGTACGGCCTCGACGGCCAAAACCCCGAACTATTCAAGGGTGAGACCAGAAAAAGTTTTGTGATTCAAAGTTTTAAGGCGCCGCCCTCGGCGAGCACCCCCCGGGCCCCGTGTTTCGGTCGGTATTCCGCCGACCCACGGGCCCCGGTCGAAAGCAGATCAACACTCAGAGATCGAGAGAAGCGCACCATTCCGAGCCAGTTGATTGCAACCGCAAAGGCTCAACCTGCTCTGGCAACAGAACCTTCACAGTTGCTAACAACTTGCCCGGAACGCCCTTCATTTCCTCCAGAAGACAAAACCTTCAGCGGCAAACAGCTCACCCCTCGGATTCGGTCGTTACCCCTCTCGCCCCGATCCCCCCTGGATCTGGCTGCCGTATCAGAGCCATCAGATCCAAGAGAAGATCCGGGCGGTAGAGAAACCACCTCTCCGACACGACCAGGAAAAAATTTTTTTTGCAAAAGACAGACGTCCGCCGGAGCAGACACCTTTTGAGGACCAGTAGACCACTCTTGTTGTGATCCAATCCGCTGCGGAGAGGGGTACTTATAGCCTCCCCCATAAGCCAGCTTTTATGACGTGCGGAAAACCAAACGACGGAAGACCATGCGCCATACATTTATCAGGCGGCGCCATTAAGGCCCCTGGGAAATTGGAACATCGCACAGATCCCGGGGCTCCTTCAATACTCCGCAAAAGACGGCAGGCTACCCTGCCCAACATTCCTAAGGCACAATGGTTCGCCCCCCACCCTTGTTGGCCCATAAGTCCCTCGCCTGCTCGAGGTCGGGTCTAGCACCAGGGTAGTCTTCTAAGGAAGGCTCCACGGCTCGCCATCGCCCTTACCGGCCCGTAATCCCTCGCCAAGCTCGAGGTCAGGCCTGGCACCAGGGTAGTCTTCTCAGGAAGGCTCAACGGCTCACCACCCCCCTTGTTGGCCCATAAGTCCCTCGCCTGCTCGAGGTCAGGTCTAGCACCAGGGTAGTCTTCTCAGGAAGGCTTCACGGCTCACCATCGCCCTTGCCGACCCGTAATCCCTCGCCAAGCTCGAGGTCAAGTCTGGCACCAGGGTAGTCTTCTCAGGAAGGCTCAACGGCACGCCACCCCCCTTGTTGGCCCATAAGTCCCTCGCCTGCTCGAGGTCGGGTCTAGCACCAGGGTAGTCTTCTCAGGAAGGCTCCACGGCGCGCCATCGCCCTTACCGGCCCGTAATCCCTCGCTAAGCTCGAGGTCAGGTCCGGCACCAGGGTAGTCTTCTCAGGAAGGCTCAACGGCTCGCCACCCCCCTTGTTGGCCCATAAGTCCCTCGCATGCTCGAGGTCGGGTCTAGCACCAAGGTAGTCTTCTCAGGAAGGCTCCACGGCTCGCCATCGCCCTTGCCGACCCGTAATCCATCGCCAAGTTTGGGGTCAGGTCTGGCACCAGGGTAGTCTTCTCAGGAAGGCTCAACGGCTCGCCACCCCCCTTGTTGGCCCATAAGTCCCTCGCCTGCTCGAGGTCGGGTCTAGCACCAGGGTAGTCTTCTCAGGAAGGCTCCACGGCTCGCCATCGCCCTTACCGGCCCGTAATCCCTCGCCAAGCTCGAGGTCAGGCCCGGCACCAAGGCAATCTTCCCAGGAAGCCTCAGACAATCCGCCATCACCTTTGCCGATCCCTGGATTCTCGGCGGCTCGAGGATCGCTCTAAAAAACACTCAGGGCAAACCCCTCTTGAAGGCCCAGCGATTCACCATCCCATTTTCCACGACCATGAACACTCCTCCCCGGCTAGCTCCCGCACCCTCGCAGGAGTGGGGGGCTTGTGTAGTAGGGTGAAAATGGCCTGGGGGGCCCAACCAGGGCCCAATACAACTCTCACTCAAGAAAGGTAAATATAGCCATTTAGTCCGGCTTCGAACCATTGCAGGGTCGGCGCCGAACCTCAAGTTCACCCCCACAGAACTGGCCTCCTCGTATCCGACGAGCCTCAGTGGTCCTCGGTCTCCGATCCGTGACAGCCCCACGGGCCGTCCCCCCTCTCTGGCGAAGCATGGGGATGACCTGGCACAGCCTAGGCCCTCCGATTCTCCCAGAAGCACAGAAGACCCACGATCAGCCATGTCAGCTCAAAATACCACCCAGGATTTTGCCACGTCAGCCCTATACCGCTCCTGGTATTGCCACGTCTGCCCTAAACCACCTGGGCCTTCTGCCACGTCAGGCCCATGGGCTTTCGGGTCCAGACCCGGCCCCCAAGCGGAACCAAACCCGGTTGGGGTTCTCTATAAATACTAGACCCTCACCCACCTTTTGGAGGTAATCAATCTTTTACCACTTAAATTCACTTAGTTATTGCTACTCCTCACAGAGACTGACTAGATCGTCGGAGGGTCCGCCACCGGGACAAATCCCGGTGTTTCAGGACCGTCTGCAGGTACACAAGACCTCGGATCTGAACCCTCTGATCCGAGCCCAGATCCCCGCCTTATTCCGAGGTCGCCGCAGGTTTCGCCCGGTCAGCCGAGGGTCGTCAGACGAGCAGCTTTCTCCTTCAAATACAAATTGAGTCCGAACTCACACCTGGTGCATCCACACGTCTCCCAGAAATAAACCGCATCAATAGCCTCTACTGGAATATAACAACTAATACAACTACAACAATATATCTAATATATACCAAAAGAAACAAGGGTTTTTAACATATATGCCCCTAATATAAATGTGAATATCATGTATGCCCCTCACAAATATGTATTTTCATATTTGTCCCCAACAATATATACCACATCTCTTAATTACCCCTCTAGTTAAAAAAAACTCAAAACGATGGAAATTTTCAGTTTTTTTAATGGACTTGATGAAAAATGACTGAAATATTCTCTTCTCTACCATTCGAACTATATATTCTTTATTCTTGTAAATCTGGGCAATTGTTAATCTAACCGAGACTCATTAACGTTTCTCAAATTTTCTTCATTTTTTTTCAAGAAATGGACAAACTAATAATACATCTTTGAAAACTACATATTCTTCCTCACGTTACTTCTCCAAAATTGTCATCAATCTTGTTTTTAATGATAAATTATAAGCTTTCTCATTTATTTTCGTTAAACTCTTAAATCTTTTATCATTTGATTGTCTAGTCTAATCTTTTAATTTGATTCTATTTGTCCCGTAAGGGTTAAATCATAGTTAACTTAGCGATATCTAACATAGGGGTAAATATGAAATAAAGTCCAAATTGTTAGGGGTATATACGAAAATATATATTTGTGAGGGATATATATGATATTATAATATTTGTTAGGGATATACATGTTAAAAACCCAAGAAACAAAACATTTATTCTAGGTTTCTTCCAAGTAATCAGGATCGATAAGAGCAAATGATCGTCATATCTTTGAGCCCCTAGCTGGAGAAATGCTCGTCCTAAATGCCTACCCCAACGCTACCCACGAACACACCAATCAAGGCAGGACCAGAAGATACATACTCTGGCAAGAGGATCACATGAATATGTAATAGAGTAATGCTTTAGCCACTACCAATTTCACTACCATTTTCTTCACTACGTTAGGTGGCATACTCCTATTGGAGAGTTCTCCCACCTACTCTATCTTTCCCTACCTATTGGAGTGTGCCACCTAAGGTAGTGAAGAGAAATGTAGTGAAGTTGGTAGTGGATGTAGCATTACTCTATGTAATACTACCAATATGAATAAAAAATGATTCAACCCTTGCTGCAAACACATTCACATGTTCAAATCTTCAAACTCAAGACTTCAGACCAATTCCAGAAGCAGAATTTTTTTTTGCAAAGACCAATAAATATATATACAGGGTAAAAGGGATATGAGCAACTTGCTCATTTAGTAAATGAGCAATTGATGATGTGGTGATTGGAAAATCCTTAAAGGGTTAGTTGTCCAATGTATCACATGCATCCCACATAATCAATTGCTCATTTACTAAATAAGCAAGTTGCTCATATTCCTTTTACCCATATATATATATATATATATGGGAAAAAGGGGCATGAGCAACTTGCTCATTTAGTAAATAAGCAACTGATGATGTGGCATACATGTGATTGGAAAATCATTAAAAGGGTTAGTTGTCCAATGTATCACATGCATGCCACATAATCAATTGCTTATTTACTAAATGAGCAAGTTGCTTATATCCCTTTTACCCTATATATATATATATATATATATATATATATATATATATATATATATATATATATATATATATATATGAAAATCTTTCATTGTGCACCACCCTTTTGTATGCATTCGGCCTTCCTGCCTTCGTACCAACGATCTGAACCGTTCAAATTGATCTACACATCTAAATTAGTCTAAATATGTAAAATCAAATCATTTGAAATTCATTTGCCCATCCATCATGTGACTATTAAAAACAATGATTTTCAGCCATACAATTTTGTAACACTTCAATGGATGGGCAAATGAATTTCAAATGATTTGATTTTACATATTTAGACTAATTTAGATGTGTAGATCAATGTGAACGGTTCGGATGGTCGATACGAAGACAGAAAGGCCGAGTGCACCCGCCGTGTGCACCACAGATGGTGCACAACGGAAGATTTCCTCTATATATATATATATATATATATATATAGATGGTTCTCACTCGATCATTTCCCTATATATATATATATATATATATATATATATATATATATATAACAATTCCTGCTCGAAACACATTCACACTCAAGATCGGACCAATTCCGAAATAACAACCCGCCCAAGTCCACTTCCAACCCGAACGGGTGCGGCCCGGCCCGTTCGACCCGAATGCCAACCCTAGTTATGGAGGATTTGAATTTAAATTTCGGAAGAAAACTTTTGAGAGAAAAAATATGTTTTGTAAGATTAGATCTGAGCCTTTAATTGTTGGGGGATTGAAAGAGTCCGCTTGATAACTTTCTTTGTATTTTATTATATAGATATATAACAATTCCTGCAAACACATTCACACTCAAGATCGGACCAATTCCGAAATAACAAAATTTACAAAGACCGATACATATATATGTATACAACAACAATGAAAGGAATAATCATCATCGCTCCACAGCCTCCACACTTCTCCCCTCTTTCAATTTCAGAGAAGTAGTTTCACAAATGATCATCAACAGCCTCCAAACACTCTAAATATCGTGTTAAGAAAAAAGAAAAGAAAACTGAACTAACTATAATTACATACAACAAAACAGAGGTTTGGCCCATAACTCACAAACTCATCATCTTATTTTTGCAGAATGCTGAACTGCCACCAGGGCCATGCCTGGGCTCCGGCTCCCACCATATGGTGGTGATCGGTAGGGACCACCACTGATGTGACGGGGGCGGTTGCTGCGAGGTGCTTGCTGGGAATGTACACCAGCTTCTCGTGACTCCCTGGACCTGCTCTTCATGGCCTCGATCTGCTGCAAAGTCTCTACTACTTCCCTCATAGGGGGCCGGGCTTTGGGCTCGACAGCTAGACATCGGAGGGTGAGCTGCGCTGCTTGAAGAGCTCCTTTAGATGGATACTGTCCTTCCAGTCGAGGGTCCATTAGGCGAGCTAGCTTCCTTCGATCGCCTAGAAATGGTTTGGCCCAGTCCACCAAATTGTGCTGTCCATTAGGCCGGTTTGAATCCAAGGCTCGTTGGCCCGACAGCATCTCCAAGAGCACGACTCCAAACCCGTATACATCGCTCTTCACGTATAAATGGCCTAGTAATTACATCAACGAACATCAAATGATAACTAAATAAAAGATTGTGATGATAATGATGGCATAGTTTGAATCAAGAAATGTAGGGGAAAGTACAACTATATAAGGAAAGTCTCAACGTTGCCCAGAGTCAAAAACATGAGGGGAACATTACAACTGGTCCCTGAGAAGTTGGGTGTCGTTTTTAGGATGTACCCGAGAATTTCAAGAGTTGATTTTATTAAGTTTTGGGTTGTAACTTGTAAGAAAGGGTTTTTCTACATCTTATATTGATAAAATCACCCAAAAAAAATAACAATATTGAGATAATAAACCCCATGAAAATAATATGATATATCCCTCAAAACAGTATGCACGGGATAAAGGCTTTTGATCATCTTTCGTGCAATTGGTACGACATAAAGTTTAGTGGGGTTCTCCGCAAAGTAGAAAAAACATTCACTGGGCAAATCAACACATCATTTTTCTTACAAGTTATATCAATATAGTGTAAAATTGGGACCAACATCTAATCTTATTCTAGTCTACTGCAGGTGTCAGTGGACCACACTGGTAAGCCTCGGCGCTGGTGAACAAGAGATCAGAATTTTAAATCCCGCTTGCACCAAAATAATCTCCAATTAATATATATTGAGGGTAGAGTGTGGGTGTGTCTCGCTACGACCTTATTTTCAAAAAAATTTAAATTTTAAATAAATAAATAATTATGATAATGATAATAATAATAATAATAAATACTAGGTACTGGACACAAGTATGGGGAGACCATATGGAAATTCCTTTACCTTTTGTTTGTGAGTTTTATAAGTCTGTTTCTTAGAAGTACTGAAGTAGTATACAACTTATAAAGTTATAATAGAACTATAACTTCGCTATTTCACAAAGGTGCATGCCCTGTAACACATACATAAGTTGGACATACAGATCCCCCAAATGAATTCTAAATTCTAGTAAGCATATCTGCATGTTTACTACAGTATATTTCATTGAGTTTTTTTTTTTAAAAGAATAAAGTTGACCGCGTTACCGCTTCATTAATAAAGAATTAATGAAACAAAATAGTACAAATAAATTACATCAACCTATTCCTAGAAAGGAACATTGGAAAACCATTACAAGGCTAAGCCTACAACATTAACCAGTCCCTCCCCAAGCTAAACTTGTAGACGGAGACACCTGCAACATGTTCTCTCATCCATCAGATGTCGCACGTCCTACATTCCTATCGATCAACCAAATGACGACTCGTCGAACAATCATCATAGAGTCAACTAGCCACTTCACCTTCTAGCGACGATTCACTCGAACACCATTCCAGCGACGACTTCCCAAAATTCATTCGGTGACGCCTTGTCCGTACAACACACCGGAAACGACCTGCCTAATCCCTATTTTGCTAACAATTTGCCGATCCACCCTTCCGATGACGACTTGTCCATTCTCTAACCCAGAACGATAAGCTCATTCACCGCCATGGTGACAGTTTTTCCGTTCGCCACATCGATGATGACTTGCCCGAACACCATCTCTATGATGGCTTGATCATCATCAGACTTGCAACGGCTCACACCTCTCTCACCACAGTAATAACTTGCTCATACTCCAAACTAGCTACGACTCGTGCATCAACCATACCAGCGATGACTAGCACATCTAACACAACAATCACAGCTCACACAATAATTACAACTCGTACATCCACCACCATATCGACGGCTCGCACATCAGCCATAACGATGGCGACAAAATCATACACCGCACCGGTAATGATTAGCACATTCACCAAAGATCGAGATCAATGAAAAATTATTTTAAGCAACTCAAAATGAATTCTTAAATTCAATCAGGAGCACACTTCAAAACCCACAATTAGCATTGGTATAAATACCCAAAATCCGGATCCGACCTGAACCCGACCCAACCTATCCGGGTCCGGGTCCTAAAATTGGACCCATTGTACTTTCGGGTCTGGGTCCGGGTCCGCTCAAAAGAAACCCAACCCGAACCCATACCCGTTAAAAAACACTCAAAAATCAACATAAAAATAAATATTCTATCCTCATCCCTCCTCTCCTTCCTCTTTAATTCTAAATTTTCCTCTTCCAAACTCAAAACACATGTCTTTTTCTTCTCTCCTCTATTTTAAATCCTCTACTTGCCGGCTCCGCTCGCCACTCACTCCCACTCCTACCCAAACGGTTAGGAATATTTTAATAGGACCCAGACCCGAACTCGGAACCGGACCCGGTCTTCACAGGTCCGGGTCCAGGTCCAATTTTTGGATCCATAGGGGACCAGATTCGGGTCCCGACAGTGACCCGACCCGACCTGATACCAATGCTACCCACAATCACGCCCGCCACTCCCCAAATCTAATTTGAATTTCAAAATCAAATTTGAAATTCAAATCATATAAAAAAAAATCCCTCCACACATCCCAAATCTGATTTGAATTTCAAAAATCAAATTTAAAATTCAAAATTCAAAATTCAAAATTCAACAAATTAACTCCCTCCACACCTCCAAGATTCAACATCGACAACCGCCACGACCACCGCATCTCCCATCAGCACACCTCTACCCCTCAACGGCAGCACCGACGTTGCCTTCGTTCTCTCCCGCTCGAGTCAGCCCCGACGCCAGTGTCGCATCACTCGGTGACACCTTCTTTCATTCCTCAACAGCAGCCCCGACATTGTCGTTGTTCACTCCCACCGAGCCAGCCTCTCCTTGCCTTCAATCACTCCCAGCCCTCAACCTCTCCCAGCCGACAGCTAGGGCTGCAAACGAGCCAAGTCGAGCCGAATATCTTAAGGCTCGAGCTCGGCTCGTTTATGTATCGAGCTCACTTTCAAACTCGAGCTCGGCTCGAGCTCGACACGAGCCGAGCTTCGACCGAGTTCAAACTGAGTACTCGTGAGCTTCTGCCTAACAACCCACGTACCTTCAAGCTCGGGCTCGACTCGTTTACGTTATCGAGCTCGTTTTCGAGCTCGAGCTTTGACCGAGCTCGAGCCGAGTAGCTCGCGAGTAGCTCGGTTCGTTTGCAACCCTACCAACAGCAACTCCATCACCCGCTCTTAAAGCCCCGATAACAGCAACTCCTAGCAACGGCAGTAAAACCATCACCAGTGCAACCACCATCTCTCTTGGCGGCGCAGCTCCCGCACTCGACGCCAGCCCTCATGTCGTCGATCATCCCCGCCGCGCCAACCAGACACCAACGACTCCAAAAACCTCATATATCCGTCTAGTCAGTGACTCTGACGAACAACCCACCACACTAGAGGCGCAGTGGTTTTGGGGGGGAGGGGGGTTCCTCCCCCCACCCCTAGCGCCGGCTGCTCCTTTCTTTCTCTTCTTTTCTTTGAGTTTTTTAGAGCTTCTCTCTCTAGAAAAGAAACTACTTTTTTTATTTCATCTTGTTATCGTTGTGAAAAGTTAGTATCTTATTCAGGGAATACAAGAAAGTTAAAAAAATTAATGTAGGTACAGATTATTGAAAGACATTGTCTAGAGTGAAAGACAACAGGCTTGACAACTAGGCGCCTTCCAGATCAAGTCAACAAAGAAATTAGCAAAGATAAATTTTTCCAAAGCACATGGTTAGACTAGCATTGGTATCGGGTCGGGTCGGGTCCTTCACTACCCGGACCCGGTCCCCTACGGATCCAAAAATTGGACTCGGACCCGGACCCGTGAGGACCAGGTCCGATTCCGAGTCCGGGTCCTATTAAAATATTCCTACCCGTTCAGGTAGGAGCGGGGGTGTGAGCGGCGAGCGGTGGCAGCGAATGGAGGATTTAGAATAGAGGAGATAAGAAAAATGCATGAGTTTTGAGTTTAGAAGAGGAAGTTTTATTGAAAAGCATATTTGAGGGAAAATAATTATTGTTCTTATTCTTATTTCTCTACTGTATACATCTATATATAAGAATTACATTCTTGGAGAAGAAGAGAGATTGAGAGAAGATTGGGGAGATGAGAGATTTGGAAAATCTGTTTCCTATAGATTAGGAAACAGAATATACAATTACTATATTTCAATACTCCCCTCAAGTTGGTGCATAGATATTGAACATACCCAACTTGTCAACAAATTTCAAGAAGAGCCGATTCGAAACTGCCTTGGTTAGGATATCTGCGAGCTGATCTTCTGACTTCACTTTCGATATCTCAATGACTTTCTCATCTATTTTTTCTTTGATGAAAAATCTGTCCACCTCTACATGTTTCGTCCTATCATGCTGAACCAGGTTAGCAGCAATATCACACGCTGCTTGACTATCGCAATACACTTTTATAGGTTCATTTGGACCATAGCCTAAGTCCTGCAACAAGAGTTTCAGCCATAAAGCTTCCGCTATACTTAAAGCTACTCCACGATACTCGGCCTCTGCACTAGAGCGCGCAGCAATATTTTGCTTCCTGCTCCTCTATGTAACTAAATTTCCTCCAACAAAGGTGAAGTATCCTGAAGTGGAGCGCCTATCAATTATAGATCCTGCCCAATCAGCATCAGTATATGCATCAACCTTCAAGTGACCATGTTTCGCAAATAAGACCCTTTTTTCCTTGGAGCAGACTTAATATATCTCATAATTCTCATCACCGTATCTATATGTTGTTCCCAAGACGCATGCATAAACTGACTTACCACACTTAAAGCATATGATAAATCTGGTCGTGTATGTGCAAGATACATCAGCCGTCCAACCAATCTCTGATATCTTTCCTTATCACAAGGTACATGATTAGCTTCGTTGCACAGTTTCAGTCATTCTTCTAACGGTGTACTAATCGTCTGACAAGCGGACATTCCAGTTTCCTTTAATAAATCAAGAGCATACTTTCTTTGAGACAAAAATATCCCCTTTCTTGAGCGAGAAACTTCAATACCAAGGAAGTATCTCAAAGAGAGCCAAGATCTTTCATTTCGAACTCTTGTGACAAGTAGTTCTTTAATGCCTTCCTCTCCTCAGGATCATCTCCAGTTAATATCATCCACATAAATAATGAGAGCGGTAATTTTACCTTCTTTCCTTTTTAGAAATAGAGTATGATCTGAGTTACTTTGATAGTATCTGAATGTCCTCACTGATTTTGTAAATCTCCCAAACCAAAGCTCTTGGCGACTGCTTAAGTCCATACAATGCTTTCTTCAAACGACATACTTTATTGTTGTATTGGACTGGTCTGTTCGACCCTGGTGGAAGATCTATATAAACCTCTTCTGTCAATTCCCCATGCAAAAATGCATTTTTCACATCAAATTGCTCCAACGGCCAGTCAAAGATTTGCAGCAAGTGACAGTAGGACTCGAACAATATTGAATTTTTCCACAGGTGCAAATATATCTTCATAATCAATTCCATATGTTTGAGTGTATCCTTTGGCAACCAACCTTGCTTTGTATCGCTCTATTGAACCATCAGACTTATACTTCACCGTATAAATCCATCTGCATCCCACTGGCTTCTTCCGTGCTGGCAGCTCGACTATCTCCCAAGTTTCATTCTTTTCAAGGACTTCATCTCCTCATCCATAGCTGCTTTCCACCTTGGATTGATAAGAACTTCCTGCACACTGTTAGGAATAGATACAGTAGATAATTGATTTACAAAATGACTTATTTGATTCTGACAAGCTGTGAGTTGATACATAATTATTCATGGGATATTTGACATTACTAATGGGATCAGGTTCATAAGTGGGTTTTGGAATATCTCTATTAGTACAGTGCGGGAGTTCTCTTCTAGGAGCTTCGGACAACGAGGACGATTGGTTTTGGGATTCTGACGGTTCACTCTCACTGAAATTCGGTACTGATTGCAATTCTTCAAGAGGATCTTTTTCCCTTGGCTGCACTTCTTCGTGAGGGTCTTCCTTCCTTGCTAGGTCCTCATTCAAGTGTTCAGCATTATTTGTATCCAGTTGTTCGTTCTGAATGGTAATTACTTCATCATACCCAAGAGTCTGAACTTCACTAACGCCTTCATCATATCCAAGAGTCTGAACTTCACTTCGGTACTCCCCCTGAAGTTCAGTCGTAGAAGATGAAAAATACATCTCATCTTCATGGAACACAACATCCATAGTCACAAACATCCTTTGAGTTGGTCGGTGATAACACCGATACCCTTTCTTATTCTGTGCATATCCCATGAAGACACAACGGATAGCTCAAGGAGTTAACTTATTGCATTCATGTTGATGAAGATGAACAAATGCAACACACCCAAACACACGAGGTGGCAAGTTGATGACTTTTGGTGCCTTCACAACTTCAGTTAATGCTTGAAAAGGTGTGAGGAAGTTTAGGATACTAGAGGGAACTCGGTTGATTCAGTATACAGCAGAAACAAGGATTTTCCCCCAATAAATGAGTGACATTTCTATGGATAAGAGAAGCACAAACCACCTTGAACAAGTTTCTATTTTTTCTTTCTGCAACCCCATTCTGTTGAGGTGTATATGAGCATGTAGTCTGGTGGACAATGTCGTGTTCCACCACATATTGTTGTAGATTCGAACTCAGGTACTCTCAGTCATTATCACTCCTTAGAACTTGAATCTGTGATTTATACTGAATCATAACATGCTTGTGAAATTTCTGAAACAAGCCACTAACTTCACTTTTCGACTTCATCAAACAAATTCAGGTCATACGAGTACAGTCATCAATAAATGTTACAAACCATTTGGCTCCTCCAAATGTAGTGGTTTTGGATGGACCCCAAACATCAAAATGAATAATCATAAATGGAAGAGAACTTCTACTTGGACTTGGAGGAAAAGAGAAACGGTGACCTTTTGCAAGTTCACACACCACACCGAAAGGCAGAAATATCCAACTTTAAAAATAAACTTGAAAATAATTTCTTCAAATAACCACAAGTAGCATGCCCTAGACGTTGATGCCATAGCCAAATATCTGATTTCTTCTCATCTTCGGATCCTTCCACACTTAGAGCTTGAGTCAACTTACTTAAACTTTCAGATTCTAAATCCAGGTAATAAAGCTTCCCGTGTCTAACCTCATAACCAATCATCTTGCGCGTCCGAATATCCTTAAACACACAATGTGAAGGCCAAAAGACTACAATACAATATAAGGCAGTAGTTATTTGAGCAACAGATAATAGGTTAAAATTCAAGGATGGCACAACTAAAACAGTATCTAAGGTTAGGTTGTTTGTGAAAGGTATGATACCCTCGCCAGTAACTGTGACAGGATCACCATTGGCAGTGGACACAGTTGATTTGGTGGATGGTTGAAATTTTTGAACTTGTCTAGAATCAAAAGTCATATGGTCGGTAGCACCCGAATCAATTATCCATGCATTATTCATAACAGAGGCAGAAATATTAAATACCTTACTATCATTACCTGCAACTGTAACTAATGTAGAGGCGAGTCCAATACTCTTATCAGCTCCATCAATTGTTCCATAGTAGCGGCACAAGAAAACAACGGATCTGATAAAAAATCAACAGATCGGATCTGATTTGATCAGCAACAACAAACAGGAGCTTTCGGATCAGCAAGCTGATTTGATCAACAAAAAACCCCAAAACCAACAATCTGGATTCGGATCTTCGGCAAACAGCAAACGAAGAAGGGGACATCGGATCTAACTCAGAACAGGTGAGATCAGATCTGACTTCAAGTGGTGAGATCGGATCTGGCGTCGGGATCGGGGACTTCAGAGGGGTCCGATGACGGCAAAGACGGCAAAGATGTTCTACGGGAGAGAGGGACTTCAGAGGTGTTTATGAATCTGGAGAAGTTGGAGAGTTTGGGGATGTCGGGGTTTAAGGCGTCGATGAAGGCAGAGGAGCTCGGTGGAGTTTCGGTGGCGGAAGATAGCAGACCGGCGAGGGTAGTTGTTGGACGACGGATAAGGAGGGTAGTTGCTGTCGGTCAGTGGATGAGGAGGTCAGTGGTTGGACGCGGCGAAGGCGAAGGTCAAAGGATGAGGAGGGTAGCTGTTGTCGACGGGTGGACGACGGGGAGTGTGAGATCGGGGTCGACGAAGATCGGCGACGAGAACGGTATCTGTGGACGACGGGATCTGTGGATGTTCATCGGATCTTCGATGGGATCTGTAGACGACGAGATCTTCGACGAAATCTGTGGACGACAGGATCTTCGACGGGATCTGTAGACGACAGGATCGAGGTCGACTAGGATATTCGGAGATCGGGGTTTGGTCGGGATCGGATCAAGATGGAGGTGTCAGATCTGATCACCTCCTTCTCTTCTTCTTCTTCAGTTAGCCTAGATCTAGTTAGACTCTGATACCATATTGAAAAGCAGATTTGGGGGAAAATAATTATTGTTCTTATTCTTATTTCTCTACTGTATACATCTATATATAAGAATTACATTCTTAGAAAAGAAGGGAGATTGAGAGAAGATTGGGGAGATGAGAGATTTGGAAAATCTGTTTCCTATAGATTAGGAAACAGAATATACAATTACTATATTTCAACAAGTTTTAGAATTGAGGAGGAAGGAGGGGAAGGATGATGATAGAATATTTATTTTTATGTTGATTTTTTGAATTTTTTAGCGGTTCTAATTCCGGCCGCTCGAGTGGGGTCGGGTTTCTTTTGAGCGGACCCGGACCCGGGCCCGAAAGTACAACGGATCCCATTTTAGGATCCGAACCCAGATAGGTCGGGTCGGTTCCAGTCCAATGTCGGATCCGGATCCGGGTCGGATCTGGGATTCGGGTATTTATACCAATGCTAGGGTTGACTACTATTTAATAAATTACTTAGTTTCAATTTCAGACGTAATGAAAAAGACATCTGGGAAAATAGTAGTCATAAAATCCGACCCAAATCAAAATGCATACATCTGTCTCATACATTGAGAATGAAAGCAACAAGTAATTCTTCCTATAACCCAAACTTGTGGGTACATCTTAGCAAGCACCTATTTTGCAATTGAACATGAAATGAAGTATCAATAAACTAAAATCTTTCAGAATAATTTAAATTAAATTCTTGGTAGACAAACCAAAAACATACATATTGTGGTCTTAAGAGTATGGTGGGGTATGTAGTAGGTTGTAGTCCCTTATACGCATTATCCATGCGTTCATACACAGATCTCTCTCTCAAACTATCTGTGAATCTTTTACAAGATAACGGGCCAAGTGTAACAAACAATTCTCACGACTAATCATTTACTTTGGTAGAATATAAATATCTTCTAGTGTCACTAGGGTCAGTGGATTAATGAATTATGTGGAATTTGACTACTGTTGGAGATGAACCCACCAGTTAGCTAATCTAATGATCAAGTAGATCGTGGACCTTCCCACAATCAAGAGTCCAAATTCCCTATTGATTAGGGCAATGCCAAATATTTTATATGATACAGAAAATTTGGACAAAATAGCAGGTGATGAGTTACTGTCGGAACATACCAGTGGCTACATACTCTGGCGCTGCATAGCCGTAGGTGCCCATGACACGTGTGGTTACGTGTGAGTCGCTACCAGTTGGACCGTTTTTAGCCAGACCAAAGTCAGAGAGCTTGGGATTGTAATTCTGGGAAGAACAGAAAAAGAAAAAAAAAATACAAGACTTAGGTGTGAAAAATCAAAAAAATTAATCACAAATTATATAAGTGACTGTTGCAAACTATGAGGTACCGAATCAAGAAGGATGTTAGAGGCCTTGAAGTCACGATAAATGACTTGCTTCTCCGATGTGTGCAAAAATGCAAGGCCACAGGCTGCTCCAATGGCTATCTTCAGCCTTAGGCTCCAAGAGAGTGGTTCAAAAGCTGCCCCTCCTATTGAAAATTAATTAAAGATTAATACCTGAACAGATAATAACAAATACACAGTTTCAACCAAAAAAAGCGGGAAATCGATTCTTTTGGAAAATAACACTCCTATATGAGTGAAAATTATCAACTATAAACGACACATGCTGGAAAACTCACGCCTAAAAAGGTGGTTCTCTAAGCTTCCCTTTGCCATAAATTCATAGACGAGTAGTAGCTCTTTGTCCTCCCAGCAATAGCCGAGGAGTCTCACAAGATTCGGATGTGATAGCCTCCCTAAGAAATTAACTTCAGACTGCATTGCCGAAGTAAATAGATTAGTAAAAGACCAAAAAAACATATCCCGAAGAAAAAAAATCATATCAAGATAGATTGTTTTCTTATGGTTGGTTATCTTGAAACTTCTTCCTTTTTTTTTTGGATTGTTTAGAATTTTAAGTCGTCAAATAATATGTATGCCAATCATATTTGCAGCTATATGTAAGCAACTTGAATTGTGAGATCCTGATATTAACTGAAGGGTATACTAATTTGTTATAGACATGTTTCTGTTGAACTAATGCAAACAAACAGAACAGGTCAAGTAATTACTTGAGGTAGAAATTTTCAAAATTGCAAACTTCCTCCCAAAAAAAGGAGCAGAAAGAAGATAGTTTTGAGTTATGTAACATCAATAGAGTAGATAATGAAATGTACAGGTAAGATGGTCATAAAGAGTCATTACACAGGAAAAGTAAAATACATGATGATCTAATTGAAAACATCACTATGAAGAAGGATTACATAAAGACTTATGCAAACAACCAGCAACTGAAGTTATCCATAAATAACTTCTTTTTAAATGCATAAAAGTAGAAGAGAAGAAAATGGCCCTACTAAGCCTAAAGAAGTGAAAAGAGATTTTTCTGGGTGTAGGTTCTATAGGCAGTATCCCGCCTAAAGTTTATTTGTTCACACACTTTGCACCTCCAAACTTTTAAAAAGTTGGCAATATCCATACTCATTAGTCATTAGTTCCCAAATACCAATATGCCATATGTACTGTTTGCTAAGGTTATCGCATGAAAACCTGTGATATTAATGATTCGATACATTGCAATGCTGTGAACTCCTTTTGAATGTCAACTTGTTGTTAACCAATTCACAATAATAAGGGCTTTCACCTACTCAGATATAAACAATGATGTATGCATTAATGTAAATTGGCATCTAATGATGTGTAGGGCGAAACATAAGCACTTTTGAAGTTTAGGATGTAAAGTATAGAAATATAAACTTCAGAGCAATCATATGTGTTCTATCAAATTTCAAATTTCAGGGGAAATATCTATAATTTACCCCACTAGTAAAGTTAAAGGGCAATACTTGAAAGAAAGAAGTGACATAAAATTCATGGTAGAACAAATTGTTTGAAACAATCACCTGCCACTCCTCCAACCCTTGCATGCTTTCAGGGTTCAGTTTCTTTACGGCGACCACCATTCCAAGCCCGCTCTTTGCAGGGTTCAGTGTCTTCTCATCGACCCATCCCTTAAATACCCTCCCGAATCCACCTTCACCAAGAACGGTCTCGGGCCTAAAACATTTAGTAGCACTCCTCAGTTCATTAAAGCTAAATATCCTCAGGTTCGGAGATTCAAGTATCCGACCCTCCGGGCTCATCTCATCAATGCTTATACCGCTGCCTGTAGATTGCCCAAAAGTGCTACTACTCATGCTGGAAAGCTTCCCAGTAATAGTGCTTATGCTGCTGCGACTTGTCTTTGATGTTGATACCCCTGTATCCAAAGGAAGAGAAATCAGAATGTGAAAGGGAGAAAGGAGATAGAAGTTAGTAGGATTATTATAAAAATAAGTCAATTTTGTAGGAGCATTTGGTCCAAATAAACCACTATAACTAACAGATTCATAATTTGGAAAGTAAATTATATAACCATTTTCAGATTAAACAAAGAGGAACATAATGGCTTGGGATTAAATGTCAGATCAAATGGGAGTGAAAACAATAATTTTTTGCCATAATAGGCCACTTTTTGAAAATATATGCGATTATGGGCCAATTTTGAAACTATGGGGGCTACTTTGTGCCACGTCAGCAGCGGTCGTTATTCTCATTAGTGACCTCTTCATTTTGAAAGTCGCTAATGGAAATATCGATCTATGTTTTAAAACATTTGGAATTTTTTGTTTGTCGTCGCTATTCCCACTAGCGACCTTAGTATGTATGAGGTCACTAATAGGATTAGCGAGACACTTAGCGAGTTTTAGAGAGTTTTTGCTCGCTTGGGAAAAAAAATAAAACTGAGGTTGTTATTGGGAATAGCGACCATAGTATACTTCGATCGTTATTCGCAATAGCGAACTCACTAGGAAAATCAATCTCCATGTTTTTTGTAAAATTTGCAAAAAAGTCACATAACTAAGGTCTCTATTCAGAATAACGACCTTAGTACAACTAAGACCTCTATTCCAAATAGCGACCTTAGTTTCAAAAATAAATTGATTGTTATTTTTTCAGAGAGCAAAAGTTCTCTATATTTTGCTAAGTGTTAGAATACAGCTCATTAAAGGTCTCTAATCTCATTAGCGACTTCATATATGCTTTGGTTGTTAATAGGAATAGCGACAGTAAACAAAAAATTTCAAATATTTTAAAACAGAACCCGTTACTCCCATTAGCAACCTTCAAAATGAAGATGCCGCTAATGAGAATAGCAATCGTTGCTGACATGGCACAAAGTAGCTCGCGCACCCTATTAGTATCAAAACTGGCCTATAATCACAAATATTTTCAAAAAGTGGCCTATTACAACAAAAAATTCTTAAAACAAAGACTTTGACGATGGTACCAAACGACTTTTCCCCGAAATATGCCACTTTTTAAAACTAATTCCCATAATAGGCCACTTTCGAAACTAATTCCCAAAATAGACCAAAACAGTACTCAATTGCTGCCTCTTTGATTTCGAGGCCGCAGTTCACAATTGCGGCTTAAGTATATATCATACATATTTGGCTAATAGGCTCGGAGACTTGAAAAAAAATGCCCCAAGTGTAAAATGTGAAAAAATAGGAGGCCACAGTACCGAACTGCGGCCTCTTCCATTTCGTGGCCGCAGTTCATAACTACGGCCAAAGTATATATCATACATATTTGGCTCATAGGTGTGAAGACTTCGAAAAAAATTGCTCAAGTGCAAAATGTGGAAAATAGGAGGCCGCAGTTGGGTATTGCGGCTTTAAAACTACATAGGCCACAGTACTGAACTGCGGCCTCTTCGATTTTGTGGCCGCAGTTCACAACTGCGGCCTAAGTATATATCATACATATTTGGCTAAAGGCTCGGAGACTTGGAAAAAAAATTGCCCAAGTGTAAAATGTGAAAAATACGAGCCCGCGGTTGGGATAATACATAGGTTATATGGTCGATGGGGTCCAATTATTAAAACCTTCTAATACCTATTCGACCGTATAACTGAGGCCACAGTTGTGAACTGTAGCCTCTTATTTTTCACATGGACAATTATTTTCCAAGTCTCCGACCCTATTAGCCAAATATGTATGATATATACTTAGACCGCAGTTGTGAACTGTAGCCTCGAAATCAAAGAGGCCGCAAGTGGATACTGCGTTGGTCTATTTTGGAAATTAGTTTCGAAAGTGGCCTGTTTTGAGAATTAGTTTCAAAAAGTGGCCTATTTCAAGAAAAAGTCGGGACCAAACAAGAAAAAAAGTAATCATGCCCAAACTACAACTAAAAAGAGAAACTTTAATGAACATAATACAATTCTTTTTGTATGAAAGAAAATAATCCAATCTAAAAGACCCATTTCAGCAATAAAGAAAACATCTTACAAGCATACTCATGATCTAATTCATTCATACCACTGTCACACAAATTTACAAGAAAAAAATCACCTTCTTATTGACTTATGATATCAAAATTGAAAATTAAATGCCCAAATCTTAATTCATGACAACTAACTCAAAATTTCAGAGAAAACCCATGTGAGGATCATTAAAATTTCACCTTCTCACAGTCCTTAATTATGATCAAGCAGACAATATAAAATATTAACTAAAACCCAATTATATTTTTTCCCTACCCCCTAAAACCCATATATATATATATATATATATATATATATATATATATATATATACAAGTAAAACCAAGCAAGAAAAAATAGAGCAAAAATTCACCTTGGCTAATTGACATGGTGCTTTCTGGGCTCAAAGACTTCACCTTAGAACCCCAGCAATTCCCCATCTTCTCTCTCTCTCTCTCTCTCTCTCTCTCTATATATATATACAAGTAAAACCAAGCAAGAAAAAATAGAGCAAAAATTCACCTTGGCTAATTGACATGGTGCTTTCTGGGCTCAAAGACTTCACCTTAGAACCCCAGCAATTCCCCATCTTTTCTCTCTGTGAATTGGGTCTTTCTCTTTTTCCGTGTATTTGTGAAGGAAACTAACAAATTAACAAATGCCCATGAATGAAATGACAGAAAAGGAAGGAGAAGAGAAGGTGGAAGATTGAATAATTTTTTTGATGGATAACTCTTAAAGACTCTCCAGGTTCAAGTCAAATAGTCGGTTGATTAGAATTCAGAGCAGAATTTAATTTGATGTGAGATTTAAACTCAGAGCTCATCTGTTCCCACCAATGAGTGAGAGCCATGTGTCAGAAACTGAGCTGGGGATAGACTTGGTCAATGTGTGTCCCACATGGGAGGAGTTGGCTTGGCTTGGGTGGTTCCGAATTTTTTTTTCACCCACTTTTTGAAAATAATGACCAAATTGATCACCTTTTGAAAATATTTATCCATCTGATTTAGCTTTGGACACGTCAGCATAAAATGTTATTGACAATAACGATATTTGTTATTTTAATATCGTTGTTGCAAATACTGACACCTATAAAAAAAAAATTGCCGCTATGGAATGTAACTGTAATACCCTAGATTTTTAAATAATGCTTTTAAGGTTAATAAGTGAATTAAAATGATTATTTGTGATTTAATAAACATTTTTCTGAAATTTACCTTTTTACACGTGCAAATATTTTCTTGAAAATTTCAAAGTTGAAAATTATTTTCGGGAAACCCATTAATTATTATTATATATTATTTGTGAATTTTCTGGATTTTTCTGATAATTATTTGATTTATTTGCAAATATTACAAAAAGAGGGACTTTTGTGCAAAATTACCACTTGGGGGTGAAAACTCCAGATTTTTGGATTTTTGGGATAAGCATGATGGTTAGTCAATTCAGAGGTAAAGAGTTTACTTTTGTTTTGATAAATTTGGTTTATTTTGCAAGTTTTTGATAAAGAATGGTCTTTTTGCAAAATTACCACTTATAAAGCAAAAAGTACAATTTCGTTTTCTGAGTTTTTAAAACAGTGCCGGCCAATATTAGGTGGTTATTATTGTTTTTAAATCTCAATTAAGATGGTTCTATCTAAGTTCCAAGTATAAGAATTTATATATGTAAAGATATATTTAAAAGAGATATTTTGCAAACCTATTCACAAACCCTAGAAACCCTGATTTCCGGCCTATTAAAGGTGAGGTGCAATCGTCTCTTTGCTGCACAACACAAAGGGTTCTCTTTATTATTATTTTCTTGGAATTTCAAAGCGAGGATCTTAGTTTCTTGCGAAATTAAGGATTTTCTTATTCTCTTTTATATCTTCGGTTGATTCTTCAAAAAGGTGAGTGACATGTTTGTTCTTGTATTTTTTCTAAGCATGTTGTATGTGATGATTTATCTATTAGAAATCATGTTAGGGATTGCATGAAGGTATAGTGAATTTTGATGAGTGGATGAACTAAAGAAATTAAATCTTTTCATGAAACAATGCTTTTGATGAATTAAAACTCTAATTGATGAATTGAGATTTGTTAAAGAACTTAATAGAAATCATGAGTAAGTTGTTTTCCTTCATATACTTGCTGTTTTGATATGTTTATAATGAGTTTCATGATGGTATTGTACAAGAGTGAACAAAAGTGGATCCTTAGTGTGGGTGTTTCTGTTGAGGCTTTGATGAGTAGAAACTTGATTGATTGCAATGTTATGAACACCTATTATTCATGAGTATGCTGATGTGAGAGGGTGTATATGTGGCTAATGAATTGTAACGGGAGCTATCAAATTAAAAGATCAAGTTTTGAGTAAAAGAGGGATTTTGAATTTTTAGGTCTGTGCATGTTTCAGCCGAAAATAGCCTGGGTGAGTTTTATGAAATTTTGAGTTAAATCTGCGTGATACTGAATTAAATTGAGAACATTATATCACATACATACCATAAATTCTTGATGTTTACTGGTACAAATATGCACACATACACTTATAAATATATATATGCATATGAACACTATTCACTGTTCTTAAGATATTGTATGTTTTGTGAAGTTGTAATTTAATTATTGACTATTTTGTACTGAGATTGAATCAAACATTTTACTTCTTTTATTTGATGTACTTTGACGCTCAACTGATGCTTGAATTACCTTATGTATATATATATCTATATAAAAAAACACAAAGAAAGCTATCAATTGGCTCTCATTCAATCCCCCAAAATCAAAGGCCCAGATCTAACCTCACAAAACACATTTTCCCCCCAAAAGTTTCCTCCCAAAACTCGAATTCAAATTCCTCCAAAACAACGCATTTATTGATTTAATTATTTATCTCTTTCTCTCTCTCTCCATATATATATATACTTATGGAAACATGGACATTTATATTCCAATTTATAATTATTTTTCAACATATACTAATGGAAACATGGACTTTTATTTACAACTAATTATTGGAATACTATTCAAACTTGAGCTACATAATTGTTGTTTTACTGTTTACAGGGTTTTTCGTGTGTTGTATCGTTCTGAAGACGTGTCGTAGGCACGTGCCCACCGGCAAACCTAGTGTGTGTGTGTGTGTGTGTGTGTGTGTGTGTGTGTCTGTGTGTGTGTGTGTGTATATATATATACATATATACTATCTTGCTGTTCTTAAAGAAAAAAATGAGTTTTGTGAGTTTTGTGGAAGTTTTCGAGTTGAATTTGAGTTATTGGTACTAAAACAGTTTTGAACACTATAATACTTCTGGTCGATGAGATTTCGATGTTTTAAACTGATGCAAATACACACATATGCACACTTACACATATATAGGTACATATTGCTGTTTTAAAGGAATTTTGTGAAAACTTACTCTTTCATGGATTCGAGATGATTTTGATTTATTTTATAAATATGTTATACAAGTCATACTTTAGCATCTCAGGAAATTTATTTTTGATTTCACAAAGTTTAATCAATTATCAGTCAAAATGTGCACAAAGCTTTGAACTAGCTGTATAGCAGCCTACGGTCGACCGCACGGTCGACCAACATTCTTTATTTTTAGGAATTTCAATACGACGTTCGACTACCATTATTTTGCACTGTTTTGACAGTCGACCGCACCTGCTGTTTGGATTATTTTATTAAGTTTTCTTTGTTTCTTTTGAACGATTATTTCTTCGACCTTATGAATTATTAATCTACTGTTTTAGATGATATTTTGCTACAGATTACAGTATTTTACAGAGAGTATTATTTTGTTTATAATAAAAATTAAATTACTTCCCTATGACCTTATAAAGAGATATATATGTGGTTTTCGAAGGAATTGATGTTTTGTGATATTTTACGACTTCAAAATATGGTTTTCCATTATTTAATGGATTTAATACTTTATTTCAATTCTAAAATTTATGAGTACATTAAATGAATTTGAATTTGTTGATTTTAAGAAGTTTTCTTAATATAAGAATATTGATAATAAAGAATCAGAATCTTACAGAAAGAAAGAAAGAACTCTAAAAAGCGATTTTGAATCTCCCCTTTACAGCTTACTTCTCCGTCCAGATCCCTCCTCTCTCTGCCTCAACTCATCTTACTCCCCTCTCAAAAGTTGGAGATCTTCTCAAGCCCCACCTACCCATCTCCTTATCGAGTTTTTCCTTCACTTTTTCGCTGCCGCCCCCCTCTCATCCCTTCGCTCACTACCCTTATCCCTCTCACCACCTCTTGGTGTTACCCTTTTTCTTCCCTCTCAGATCGGAGCTTCTGCAGAGGATTTTTTAGTTGCTGATTCTGAACAGTTTCTACCAGATCTACACCGCTCCTCAACTGCTGAGTCCCTGGAGTTGGTGGTTGTATCCCTGCGGAGGTGGAGTTTCGGTGGCCAGCGATAGCGCCGGTAGCGAGTCATCGCCACTCTCCTCTTTGGTCACTACTGAGTAGGCTCTCCTATTTTTGGAAGGAAGTTTCTGGGGATCCTCGGTTTGCTCTTCGACGGAACTTGCTCTTCAGTCGCCGAGCTGCAGTTCTGTTCTAACCGACCTCTGTAAGTAATTTTATCGCCTCTTTTTTGCAAGTTTTCAAGTTTGGGTTAAAGCGCGCTCATTGCTGTTCTCCCTGTTAAGGATTTTCGGATCCTTCTGTTTAGCGCATTTTCGTCTCGGTCCTTGTTGTTAGTCCGGGTTTTCTGAGACCTGGTTACTCTCGAATTAGGAGAGTCCAAAGCTATTTTTCGTGATCTCTCTGGTTGTCGAAGTTCTCATGAGTCTCTGAGTGTTCTCCTTTCCCTCGATTATTTTGGCCTTTTGTTTAGGCTGAGGGCGGATTGTTTTTTCACTCATTCGTGAGGAGTTCTCTGATCTCTACAGTGCTTATTTACTTTCTGTCTCTTTCTCTGTCCATCTCCATCATTTTGTTTTGGGCCTGGGCCATCATGGGCTCTTCATGGGTCGAAGTAGTTAAAAGAAGTTTAAAAAAAAAAAAAACCCATCTCTTTCCCTAGCCCTTAAGCCCACAAACCAGAAGGTTCGGGGAAGCTTCGTTACTCTCGTCTCCCGCCCAAAAGGGAGATTAGTGCGTTCTCTTGCCTCTTACCCTTATCCCCCCCCCTTCATCGTACTCTCCGATGTGTTATCAGTGTCTCCTCCCTGACCACATCAAATCATTTTGTTCTGCTAAAATGAAATGTTTGTTTTGCCTAAAGGAAGGGTACTTGAGGAATCGATGCTTCTCCCTACAACAAATTCTTGGTTTGCCGTTGGGTTTGTCGATTTCTGATTCGGTGTTGAAAGCCCTAGATTTCCCCTCTCTCCAGTCTAAGCTTAAGGATCTTCATCCTCAAAAAGCTAAAAGACCCAAGCTGTCTTCTGAGGCCCCGCTCCTCCCCATGCCTCCTGCAGCTCGCAGTGCTCCCGCTACTCCCCAGCCTCCCCGCCATGTGCATTCGGTTTTGGCTCCCCAGGTGACTAAGCCCCAAACCACTGTGGTGTTCATCCCTACTATTGAGCTGTCTGATAAGGTGAGAACTTTAGAATGCTACGAGGCGGTTTCTTTCAGTGGGGGTTCGGTATCCAGTTTCAATCTCAATTATTTCCTTAGTAATTCTTGTAATGTTCAGGACTGGGCTTGGGTCCTCAACACCTGCTCTAATGGGGAGGTGGTCATTCTTTGCCCCTCCATCAAAATACTGGAAGCCCTTTCTGCTCTCGATTTCCTAGCCATCGGACCAATCAAGATTACCATCTGTAAATGGGTCAATCAGGTTTTGCCTCCCCCAAACTTAGTCCAAACTCCCATCTCTGCCATGCTTGTTTGTCTTCCCCCCTTCTGCGACTCGTTTAGAGTCGCAGCTGACATGACGAGATGCGTGGGTGAGCTGATCAGTATTTCATCCACTTCTATGCTTGCCTCGGGCTGTCTTCAAATCGATGTGGAGTTTTTTTGCCCTACGATTAAGGACAGGGTTGAAGCTTACTCTTTGCGTGACACCAAGTCCATTTCGATGTCTCTGTCAACTACCAAGATTTCTCTAAAAGGATGTCAGCTCCTTCTCCTTTGAATGTCAGCTCTTCTAAGACTCCTGTAGCTCCTTCCCCTCCTCTCAAGCCTTTTACGATTGGATCTTCGACAAGCCGGTCGCTCTGCTGGCAAAATGGAGAGGATGGCACAAAGCCTCTGCTAAAAAGCCTGCTCCCCCGTCTGTTCCCAAAATCTCTCCCTCTAAAGCTCGTAACCTCATTTGGATCAACCCAGAGAAGGAATCTCTCAAGCAAGGCCCTTCCCACCCATCCTCGGCTATCGAATCTCTCTCCAACCCTCCTCCCTCGGAGTCGAGGATGTCCCTCATTCTGTCCTCTATTGTTTTGCCAGACCCCTCCTCTGGACCTGTTCTACCTGAGTTGTTGGAGAATGAGCAAAAGTGGCCGAATTGGAAAGTCAATCCTCTCTTCTCATCTGACTGGGATAGGTTTAAAAATGTTGTGCCAAGTTCTTCAGCTGCTGGTGCTCTTGCGCCGACCGTGTCTCTAAAAATGCCCTATGGGAAAGGCGAGGCTTGGGTGGATCAGGATGATCTTTTGGCAGAAGAAGTTGCGATCTTAGATCGCTCCCAATCGCATCATTAGGTATTCTTTCTCTTTTCTGTGATTGTTTTCATTTTTAACCCGTCATCTTCATTTTCTTGCTTTGATGTTCGTTCTCTTTGTTTTCGGTACGGATTATTCTCCTCGTTTCCTGCCAGTTATACTTTAGATTTTCACTTTAACTCATTTCTTCGTTATCTTGTTCTCTCGGGGACTCCCTCTAAATCTGAGGGAGGATTTTCGGCCCCCCATTTAGGTCTCGAATCTGATTTCGCTACACTCCATTATAACTACCCTTATTTCCATTTTTGCCCTAAAGGGCCTCCTCCCTCTGGTGCTATCTCCCGACAGTCCATGGTGGGAAGTGAGCTTCCTCCCGTTCTCTCGCCTTGCAAGTCTGCTGTTGCTACCCAAGCGGAAGAACAGCAGCACAAGTGAGCGAAGAAATCCCCCTTTTCTATTATTCGCTCAAGTGCTCGCATTAAGGCACAAAGGGCTTCCTCTTTTAAGCCAGTTTCTCAAACCTCCCTTGCGTCCCAAATTCGCAAGCAAACCATCCCTATTCCTACCCCCTTCTCTGAGGAGAAGGAATCCTTGGGATCGGTTTACCAGGTGCGTTTTGACTCCCTTTATAATCTCGAAATGCTTCAGCTTTCGAAGGATATGGGGTTTTCTGTTTCATCGGACAACTTGGACATCTTCGATCTGATTCGCCAATGCGAAATTGCGAGAGCATTGGAGACTCGTTTCCATCATGATTAGCATCTCTTAGAACGTCAGAGGCCTCCATTGCCTATCCAAGCAACAAGCTATCTTCCAACTTATCTCCTCTTCTCGTTGCGATATGATCTCTATCCAAGAATCTAAACTCTCCTTACCGAGTCCATCCATCCTGCGCTCGCTAGGTGGATCCTTAATTTCCAATTGGATTTCCCTTGATGCGTTGGAGGCATTCTCTTTGGGTTTAGAGACTCTAAATTTTCCCTTATTTCGATTCGACGTCTCTTCTTCTTCCTCATCGTTCGCCTCCACTGGATAGAATTCAATCATGAACTCACAGTGGTTTCCATTTACGGACCTTCCACTGCATATCACCGTCCTAATTTTTGGAGTGAATTCGACTCCCTACAATACCTTAGTTTCGGTCTCTATTTATTCTATGGTGATTTTAACGCCACCAGATTCTCTTATGAACGTACGCAGTCGGTAATTCATCCTGCAGATTCTAATTGCTTTAACGATTGTATCCGTGATCTCAACCTTTCCGAATTACCTCTCAATAGTAGAACCTTTACTTGGTCCAACATGAGACAAATTCCCTCCTTCTCGAAGCTCGATCGTTTTCTTTTCTCGTTAGATTGGGTCAATCTTTTCCAAAACTTCTTTGTCTCAGCCTTACCCAATCCCTCGTCGGACCATGTTCCGATCTTTTTATGTTCGAACTTTATCTTCACCAGGTCGTATAAATTCCGTTTTGAAAAATTCTGGTTACAAGATCAAACCTTCGTGAATCTTGTCATGGAGTGTCTTTCCTCTATCACTGGGTCTTTTGGACTCGGTCTTATTCTTCTTAAGCTTCAAGCTATCAAGCATGGTTGTAAAATTTGGAATACGGAGAGATTCGGACATGCCAAATTTCTCAAGCAAGTCTTCCTTTCATCTATAGAGTCTATCGACAAACTGGAGGAAGTTGGTCCCATCTCGGATTCTCTTCGATCGGAACGTGCTTCTTGTAAGAGAGAATATGCTTCTATTCTTCATATTGAACACATTAAGTAGAGAGCGAAATATCGGTGGATTAAGGAAGGTGATGACAACACTGCCTTCTTCCACAATTTCGCTTCGCATCGTCAGCATCTCAATCGAATTACCTCGATTATCGACAATAATATTGAGCTGATTTCCGACTCTGAATTTCTTGCTTCTTTTCTAAATTTCTTCAAACATCTCATAGGCTCGTACAAGCCTCGTCTTTTCCACCTGGACTGGGATCAATTGTATAGGCACCAATCCCATGACCTATCCAGTCTAGAGTCTCCTTTCTCTTTAGATGAGATCAAATCAGCTGTCTTCTCATTGAAGAGCGATTCGGCCCCTGGCCCAGATGGATTTCTAGCTTTTTTCTTCCAGAAGTTTTGGGAAGACATTAAAGATGATCTGCTCCAAATGTTCTCGGATCTTCACCAAGGGTCATTTTCTTTTGATCGGATCAATTACGCTAATATCGTGCTTATCCCCAAGATCATGGGAGCTAATACGGTTTCCAACTTTAGACCGATTAGCCTCATCAATACCACCTTTAAGATCATCATGAAGGTCCTCTCCACTTGGTTGAGTGCCATCATTTCCCCATTAATTGATTCGGCTCAATCGAGCTTTATTAAAGATAGGTTTTTTCTGGACAGTGTGGCTTCGACCCAAGAAATAATCTCCGATTGTCATAGGAACAACTCTGAGGGCATCCTGCTTAAGTTGGATTTTCAAAAAGCTTATGACAATGTTAGTTGGGATTTTCTATTTGACATCCTTCTCCACCGCGGATTTGGCTCTAAGTGGATGTCCTGGATTCAATCCAGTCTCTTCGCGGGCACTTCCTCGATTTTCATTAACGGCTCGGAAGGCAAGAAATTCAAGTGCAAGTGCGGTCTTCGTCAAGGCGATCCGTTATCCTCTCTCTTATTCTCCCTCGTTGCCGATGTGTTTAGTAAACTTCTAAGCAATGCTTGGGAAGTCAGAGCAATCAAAGGCCTTGGAGGTTCGCACAGTTTTCGTAGTGTGCTAAACCTCCAATACGCTGATGACACCATCATCTTTGCGCAACCTGATGAGTGTACAATGCGTAAGTTGAAGTTACTCCTTTATATTTTTTAAAAAGCTTTTGGTCTCCCTATTAACTTTCATAAGTCTTCGGTCCTCTGGTTAGGTGGGAATATCAATAGGCAAGCGGAAATCGCTCAGTTCTTCAACTGTGCTTCGGCATCTTTTCCCATTCTATACCTGGGCATCCCTCTTTCGGTGGGGAAAGCTTCTCAAATCGGACTGGATGCCGATGATTGAGAAAGTCAAATCCAGATCGAACGCTTGGAGCGGTCGTCACCTCTCTCGTGGAGGTAGATTAGTGCTTCTCAACTCTGTTCTGTCTTCTATTCCCTTGTACATGATGTCCTTTTATTTCTTTCCTATGTGGGTTATTACGAGGATCGACAAGATCAGAAGGAATTTCTTCTGGTCCGGGTTGGCCATTTATAAAGCCGGGGCTCAGCTCTGCAATTGGAAGACAATTTGCACCTCCAAGGCGGTAGGTGGGCTTGGAGTTATCAACCTCAAGCAGCAAAATTTAGCTTTACTAGGCAAATGGTTATGGAGAATCCTAGTTTTTGACCAACAGTCTTGGGCTAGGATTATCTCCGCTAATTGCTTTAATCGGAAAAGAATCCTAGACTTTCCCCCCTCTCTGTCTCGTAAAGCTTCCCCCTTCTGGAAAGGGGTGTGGAAAGCGGTGTTACCGTTCAGTTGTGGGATCGCCCACGAGTGTGCTCTTGAAACCAACACCAATTCCTGGGTTGATCTTTGGTCCAGTAATTTAAAGTTGGCTTCTTATTTCCCCTCCCTATATCACCTGGCACCCAACCCTTCTGCTTTTGTGGCGGATTATGTGATCATTATTAACTAGCATAAGTTCTGGTCCATTCCTTTCCTTTGTGTCCTCCCTCCGCAACTTGAGGCAAAGCTCGCAGAGCTCTTCGCTATACTGAACCAGTATTCCTGACACACCTTTGATCAGCTTTCTTGGCGTTGGACCAGCTCGGGATCCTATTCAGTCAAATCCTTCTACAAATTCCTTAATTTTGGAGGAATCTTCTCCGACCTGACCAAACCCCATGGAGCAGCTGCGCACCTCTTAAATTGAAAATTCTAACTTGGTTAGCCCTTAACAACAAAGTACTCACCGTTGACCGTCTCAATAAGATGAATCTCGGTTGGGGTCAATTGTGTGAACTTTGTTCAACTCATCCAGAGGATGTTGATCATTTATTCCTTAGACGTAGTTTTCTCCAACCCTTGTGGACTATGTTAAGATCGGCTTGGCAAGTTCCCACCATCAATGTTGAATTCTCTTCATGTTGGAGAGTGCTTTCAAGTAGAAAAGAATTTCGTTCTCCTTGGTTCCTTTCCATCATGGCTATTATCTGTGTGATTTGATCGGAAAGGAATAAGCATATTTTCTTGCACTTCTCTTCATCGGTGGCTACGATGATGGAGGACTTACTCTTTTTTATTAACTTGTGGTCTTCCGTTTTGTCTCCGATTAAGTTGGAGGAATTACATTTAGATCGTCTCAAGGAGGCTTACCAATTTTTTCGTTCTAACCTTCTTATTTCTAATTAATAGGGGTAGCTCTTAACGGTGGTTTGATTTTTGTCTCTTCTTTGCAAGATTGATAGGTTCTTCTCTTCTTTTGGTTCGGACTTAGGCGACGAGCCCCTGTTCGCTTCTCTAGTCTTTTGCTGGGCTCTCGTTTACCGACAGTTTTGTTGCTCCCAGGGGTTATCGGTATGTTCATATTGGGAGGCAATTTTTGGTTGTAATGCACTTCTTCCTGCTTCTTTTTTGGTTCTGTTGTTGTTGATATACTGCCTCTATATAGCATATGTTATGGGTGTTGGTATTAAGCCCTCGTTGGGTTTTGATTGTGTTGATGGATGTTTGTGGCTTCCACTCAGTGGGTAATGTCTATCATGGTATTATGCTAATTATATCACTGAGTTTTCTTGCTTATTATTTTACTGTGTTATCTTTTGTTATGGGGAGTGTGGTATCATCATATTGTTTCCAGTTGCCTCATCCTCTGGGTTGAGTTGCCTTATCTTTCGCTGGCCGGAGTGCTTGAGACCGATGTTCAGACTATCCCTCGGCGGTCCTCATTCTTCCCCCTGCCTCTTCGCATTTTTTCGCTGTGTTCATTTTTGAGTCTGTGTGTTGTGGTCTTTTTTCTGGCCTCTGTGTTGTCTTCTCCTCGGCCTATCGATTGGATTGCCCACTGTGAATTCCCAGGAGCAGAGGCTGTAGCGAGGGTTGGTCGCCTCCCTCGCTGTGGAACAGGTATTTCTCTTCGGAGACGCTGTATCCAGTGTGGTCTTGGAGCACCATCCCTTTCGGTTCCCCCATCGAGCTTCATTGCTTCCCTTCTCAGTACTGCGGGACTCCCCAGGAGCGCCCTCCCAGTGCCCTGACTCATAGCTTGGAGTATGTATCCTCAGCTCTCTTCGCCTCTCGCTCTCATGATGCTGCTAGAGCGCCCTTCGGTTCGAATTTGCCTGGCCTTTGCTGCCTTCTATCGGTGGTCTGCTTCTGGCGCTTTTGATGTTTTGGCAATCCTCTCCATTGCTAGTGTCTGTATCTTTGTTTTGTCTGTAGTCGGAGTGTTGTTATTTTACTATTTGTAAATTTTTTTTTGTACATTTCTTTCCGTTGATCTCGTAGGGGACTGATCAATAAATTTTGGCTGGAATCTAACGATTCTATCCTCTTCCTAAAAAAAAGAATATTGATAATGAAAGTATGCATTTTAATGAAAGTTTTGGTAATTATGGTTGAGTTGTGAGTCTCTAAAGGTAAGTGAGACCCTAGTACACCGGCAGTTGAGATTTTTTTGATTTGGCCAGTTGTGGCTTTGTTGTTGATCAGTTGAGTTAAGTCCGGTAGGGTACACCAACTTTGGGAGATTCAAAATTAATTAATTAACTTAATAAGATAAGGACAGGCACTAGATGGTGATATGATGAAATAAGTGCAAACATGGGTATGGACCTCAGTATGGCTTGCGGTGTGAGATAATCTCCGAAATTATCGAGGTGTGAGTGAAATAGTCTCCGAAATTACCTGCGGTGTGGGATTGATCTCCGAAATTATTGGGGTCGAGGCGACGCTCATGGGGTATTTGTGTGATGAGGTGTCATAGCTTGCGGTGTGGGGTATTCTCGAAGATTCCCAGGTGTGAGTAAAATAGTCTCCGGAATTATCTGTGTTTAAAGATTGACCTCCAGAATTATCGAGGCATGTGCTAATATTCACAGTTTATCTAAATCTCGTAGTAGTCATAGTAGTAGGAGTAGTTGCATAACGATGGATCTAACCCTATAAAGTGGAGAACGATAAGGGCTTGCACCGGACCTATGTAGAGTGGGATGCATAGAATCCGACAAGTGTGCATCAGAAAGTCAGCATATAGCATTGTGTTTTTCTTGACTTGTTTTTATGCATGTTTGTATTCTGTTTCCTACACTTGATACCTAGTCTAGTTTCACTCGATGTTTTCATGTTTTATTTATCGTTATTTCATATTCTTTTTGTTACTACTATTGATATATGTTGTTCATGACTTTATGCTTTATTCATGTTGTATTTCTTTTGATGTCACTCGCACCATTATGGCTGACCCCTATAATTTTGGGGATTAGGGTTATCTCTAGCCTCATGTTTTACAGGTAGGTACCTATAGCATTGGGATTTAGATGCATGAGATAGAATGATGTTGTGGCTTATGTAAATTGCAAAAGAATGAGAAAGAATATGTAATTCAATGTGTTTAATTTTCCGCTGTGCTTTGTAAAGAATTAATATAATAAAAGTTGAAAGTTTTATATGTATTTTGGCTATGTTTATTATTACAATTGAGGTTAATGCTGAGAATTGTGCCACGTATTTCTGAGATATTATATTAGAAATTCGGGGCGCTACAGTAACGGCATCAATACGTATCACATTCACTTAGGAGTTCTATGTTTTAGAAAAAAATTGTAAGTAAAAATCGCTTAAAACTGATGCCTCTATTCCCAATAACGACATAATTAGCCTGAGTGTCGTTATTTGCAATAACGGCATCAATACAAATTACATTATACTCCAATTTTCGTGCAGATGCATTAATTTTAAACCCTTTTTTTACCATGATGCTGCCAGTATCTCTCAAAATTCAAAACATGAAAGTTGTAGAGCTTTGTCTTAGTATTCCATAGCATTTTGAATCATCTCAATCGGAGTTTGAATGATAAAGTTATGCCCAGATTACGTAACGATGTCGAAACTATCCATAAATTTGGAGTACACTAGAGATTATATTGATGCGGTTATTACTAATAGCTGCATCAGACTAATTATGATGTTATTGGGAATAACGGCATCAGTTATAAACGATTTTCACTTACAATTTTTTCTAGACAGTTTCGACATTGCTACGTAATATGGGCAGAACTTTATCATGCAAAATCCGATTGAGATGATTCAAAATGCTATGGAACACCAAGAAAAATATCTACAACTTTCATGTTTTGAGTTTTGAGAGATACTGGCTGTATCAAGTTCGAAATTGGACTTGAAGTTGATGCACCTGCACGCAATTTGAAGTACACTATGGATTGTACTGATGCTGTTAATGCCCATAGCGACATCAGGCTAATTATGCCGTTATTGAAAATAGCGGCATCTGTTATAAGCGATTTTTACTTACAATTTTTTCCTCAAGTCATAGAACTTCTAAGAGAATGCGAGATATGCTGATGCCGTTACTCCCAATGGGGTAACGAAATTTTTTATTTACAGGTGCTGCTATTGGCAACAACTGGATTAAAATAACAAATGTCGTTATTGTCAATAATATTTTATACTGACGTGTCCAAAACTAATTCAGTTGGGTAAATATTTTCGAAAGGGGGTCAGTTTGGTCAATATTTTTTAAAAGTGGATCGGTACGGAAAAAATTCGGTGGTTCAATGGTTGTTTGCGGAGACTGCTAGTCACATATTAATTGTGGAGTTTTTTTAAAAAAATAATATTGAGGAAAATTAAAGAAATCTCCTTACAATTTTTTCCACTCATTAAACCTCCCATATTTTGTTCAGTTTTAAATATTCTATTAAAATTTAATTGTGAAATGTCTATTTTACTCATTTCTGTAATTTTAAATCTCTTGTGTTTTTCCACGCTTCTCATCATGTGCTGGATCTTTCTAGGTTAATATTATTTTGCATTATAAATGCTCACACAATAACGTATTGGGTAAATTTTAAAAAACTGACTACACTAAAGAGGTCAACACGTTAAAGCCTTGATACTTTCAGTCAACGCAAATAATCTTGTTGGATCGTTATAATACTTACGCATCAATCTAATAACTAGTAAAACTGTGAAAGCATTGGGTATGGTTGAGCCGAAGTTGTCCGAAGATTCTTTTTACTTGCAATCTCTCTTAAACTAGAAGTTTGTACACTCGAAAGATAATTTTTTGCTACTGACCCACTTTTTGAAAATATTGAGGCATATAACCGACTTTTAAAAATATTTAGCGATCAGACCAAATTTTGAATACATCGGCATAAACCGTTATTGGAAACAACGGCATAGGTTATTTGGATGCCGTTGTTTCCAATAGCGGCATTTTTTTAAAAAAAAAATTCTCGTGCCGCTATTTGGAGCAACGACATCAGTTATTTTTATTCTCAATCGCTTGCTCTTTCACTTGCGAAACAAAATTGCAAGTGTGAAAAAAAAAACCTATAACAGATGCACTATTTTCAATAACGGCATCAGTTATAAGATTTTTTGCATATAAATAGTGGCCCCCTTTTCTCCTTTCCCTTTCATTTTAGATCTGTTTTCTCTCTCTCTCACTCCCGAAACTCATAAATCCTAGTACCCAAAAACCCCAAATCCCAATTATTGTATCATTTCAAACTTCATATATCCTACCTCCCCGCTCTCACTCTCATCTCATTCCTCATCCACGACGTATTTTCAAGCTATCCAAGATACGGTCTAATTTGAAGGTATTATTATAACCATATGTTTGATATGTATGCATAGAGTTTATGGATGGGTATTAATGGTTTTGTTCGGGATGTAAAAGAGCACTCCAATTGGGATTTTGGGTTTTAGGGTACTAGGATTTATGGGTTTCGGGAGTGAGAGAGAGAAAAAACAGATCTAAAGTGAAAGGAAAATGAGAAGAGGGGGCCACTATTTATATGCAAAAAATCTTATAACTGATGTCGTTATTCCAAACAACGACATCCGTTATGAGAATGTTGTTGTTGGAAATAACGGCATCTGCTATAGGCTTTTTTCATATTTGCAATTTTTTTCGCAAGTGAAAGAGCAAGCAATTTAGAATAAAAATAACTGATGTTGTTATTCCAAATAGCGGCACAAGAATTTTTTTTAAAAAAAAAGATGCCGCTATTGGAAACAACAACATCTAAATAACCTATATCGTCGTTTTTAATAACAGTTTATGCTGACATGTTCAAAACTGAATCAAATTGCTAAATATTTTTAAAAGTATGTCGGAGCGCCAATTATTTTTAAAAGTGGGTCAGTACGGCAAAAAAAAATCTTCAAAAGACGCATGACTTTATGCAATCCGACAGTTCTCGGAATTGGTTATATAATATCTTCTGCGTGCATGCACCTAATGTTTTCTAAAAGGTAGTCTTTTATTTAAAGTTGACTTACTACGACTTTTGTTGTAGGTAAACCAAAAATAATAATAATAAAAATAATAAAGGATTAACCAAACTAAATTAAAATCAGTTGACTGATAGAGTGACTAAAAATATATTAATGCTTAATTAGATGGAGAAGCCCACATTCTATGACTAACAATCTCTAAAGCAACATGGGAGAAAGAGTTGTTTTTTTTCTTTTTTTTTCTAAGAAAAAGTGAAATTGGCCACCCTGTTTTATTAATAAGAGATTAATAAAATATACTCAGATTACTGAGCCTACTACAAAATCCTATAACCAGAACAAAATTACATAAACATCACCTCGAACATGAGGGGTGGGACAAAATAAACATAGAGTAGCCACACAGAGATACATCAAATCCCCCCAACAAACCCTTGGGCGGTAGGTATCAAAAAACATAGTAGTCGTGCTGTGCTGGCTGTCAATCGATCGTCGGTCCGATCTCGATCTCCTCATCATCAAACTCCTTTACTTGGAAAACACTCGCAATCCTTCTCCTGGGACCTGCTGTTGTCACATTAGCCCAAAATAAAATAAAATACATAATGTGAGTCAAATTGCCAA